>CM037865.1:67379129-67407355 GCA_021292105.1 Anadara kagoshimensis | reverse complement strand
GATGTCACAATATCAGGCAGAAAAGATAATTCTAATCGAGTCGTCTCAAACGAGAATCTTCAATAGCAAATAATAAAACTTCCTTGTCTTGCAAGGGTACAGAATTTTTGCAAGCGTCAAACATCCCTGTCACCGTAAGATACTTAACTTCCTGGGTTCTGAAAAAGTCACACCACTATCATCATATTTGTAACGTTTTATCATAAATCTTGATTTAGGGTCTATTTTACGTCATCGTATTTTGTATTAACCTTGTTGTCTGTTATAAATCAGCACGTTTAGTGTAATTTAAAAATGCACATTTAAAGGTTGAAAATTTGACCTTCATATCAAAGCCTGATGATAAAATACTTGTTATCTTATGTAACAGTTATTCTTTTTTATCAATACAGGAACTTTATGCAACAGCACTGCGTAATAACAAATTTTTGCAAGCGTAGGTTTATAAGGCACCCAATATGTTTTGGCTGTCACCACAATATTGTTTGATGTCTGATGTATCCAAAATTATGTCTGGATATATTTGACATTACATAGCTACACTCCATTTTTTGGTGTAGATTGCTAAACAGTAAATGCTTACCTTTTCGTAACACTCGACCTTACTTCCTTGTTAGAAGTTCACGAATGAAGGCTAAAATAGTACCATGGTCATACAGTGCTTTTTAATATTTGATCAATTGCTTAAACAATATTGTGGGTATAGAAAGACAAATTACATTATTCAAGGAAAGTTTCCAAGCACGGCTTCTGGATCATAAGGTTGATTGCAATTTTGAAAGAATATTAAAATACATGTACAACACAAGCCTTAATTTTTTTGTGAATAATTCTCTTGCAATCGGACAATCAGCAAAACGTCTTGCTAATAACAGTTTTGCAACCAAAAATGCAACATATTGCAAAGATACTAAAATATTGAAGCGTTAAACGTCTATGTCACCATAAGATACGGTACTAAACTTTCTGGTATTTACACAGACACAATGTTATCATAATTTGTAACGTTTTATCATAAACCTTGATTTATGGATTATTTTACATCATTATTTGTGTTTATATTAGCGTTCTTATCAGCTGTAAATCTACATGTTGAGTGTAATTTAAAAATGTACATTTAAAGGTCGGGGTTTTTTACCTTCACATCAGAGCTTGATGATAAATACCCGCTTTCATCTATAGTGTAACAACTCTTTTACACAGACACAATGTTATCATTATTTGTAACGTTTTTATCATAAACTTTGATTTATGGTCTTTTTACATCATCATTTGTGTTTATATTAGCGTTCTTATCAGCTGTAAATCTACATGTCGAGTGTAATTTAAAAATGCACATTTTAAGGTCGGGGTTTTTGACCTTCACATCAGACCTTGATGATGAATACCCGCTATCATCGATAGTGTAACAACTCTTCCTTTTTGTTTCATTTTTATTTATACTGGGACATTATACAATGTAACAAGCTGCTTAAAAACAAATTGTTGAGATATTGTACGCCTAGGCTTATCTAGACTTTCAAAAAATTATGGCCACAATCACAATATTGTTGATAAGTATGTTATATCTGTATGTAAAATTATCCTGAATACATTTGACCATTCGTAGTTCCATGCATGTCCCTTTCAATTTCCATTCACGTGGCAATTGTGTTTAGATAAATAGGAAGTACTTACCCTTTCGGAGCACCCGGTCTCACTTCCCCGGTGGAAATTTATGTGTTTAACATAAGTTGCCAGCTTTTAAAGTTTTTATTTTGCTAAAAAAACTTTTGTTTTGTGATTGATTTTTGATATATTTTTTGTTTTGCTTTTTATTTCAACACTTTAATTATATTTGGATTTGCACAATGTTTGGTCCAAGCACTAATTATTTTATTCCGAAACGACCATCTAGTGCTATAAAATTAAAACAGGTTTAGTAATAATGAAATAAAAAAAAGTTTGATATCGGCAGTATATTTACCTAATCAAAAAACAAACAAACTAAATGTGATAAATACCATGTAATTATATCCTCACATGTTTGTGTATTTTGCATTCTTTTGAATCCTCAGTTTGTCTGCATAATTAAGATTGTGTACATATAGTATCATAGCAACTACAACACTTTATTGCGCACATCTGTACTTTTAAGTTTGATATAAACTGGAACAGAGTCACTCATTAGTAGTGCTATTTTTATCGTAAACCTTCACATGATTTGTACATATTTTATCAAAAACTAACGTTCTCGTCTATGTCTGAATCACAATCCAGACGCAAAGTAAAACTTTGAAATTGACAAGTTAGGTAAGACACATGAACGTCCACCAGGGAAGTGAGACCGGTGTGTTCCGGATGGTAAACACCGCCCGTGTAGGTAGCTACACTCGCCACGTGTGTAATCAAAATTGGGTGAAAAGAACATTGAACTTTCCGACGTCAAATATACCCAGGGCAATCCTGGACACGAAGACATACTTATCAAAAACTGTGATGGCGGCCAAAGTCTTGTAATATCCATGGGTCAATAAAGTATTTGCAAGCAGCATAGAGTAGTATCTAACCCTATCAACATACCGATCCATGTTCAAATCTCAAGCTCAATCACTAACATACCGATCCATGTACCCACATATGAGACCGCGGTGGCCTAATGGATAAGACGTTAGTCTACAAATCCAGGGTCTTCACCGTTATGAGTTCCAGTTTATTTTTCTACTGTTTACTAAAAACAAACTTTAGAACATCAATTACTGCTACTTGAGAACAGAGTGGAGTAACAGTGTATTTTCTCTTTTATATAGAGGCGGTATGCTTTTATATTTTACTTTAATTTGGTTGTTTATTGTTTTACATCTCCTTAGCAAGTATTAAGCAAACTTTAACGGTGGATTAAGTCATACTACATGTAATAGATAATGCATTTTTTTAATAAAATTACATTAGCCATATTCCATTGAACAAGAATTTCTTACTTTGCTATCTCACCCTCCTATATTTTGGTCAACCAGATCACACACAATAACTTCATGGTTTAATTTTGACTGAAAAAGTGTTCCTTACGCATCTTGCGAAAACAAAAGTCTTTTATGGTGTGATAAGTCTATTGCATCGAACGATAAATCAAAGATTGCATTGCTCTGATTGGTAAAAATAAAGGTTGAAAATATCCGTAAATAGAAGAGCTTTTTGTTCAATGGAACATTACCATTCGAACACATTTTGGTATAAAAGCAATACAAACAAAATTGTATTCAGCTAAAATAAAAAACCTTTTTTATTTAATATTTCAGATACTTTCGGAGGAAGCAGGACATAAACCCAACAGATTTGTTTTACACACTGGTTCAAAACCATACGAAATGAGTGCATCAGATATCAATACCAGGAACGAATGGGTTGCAGGTATGTCTTCAGATATAATCAAACTTTCACCAGGGAAGTAAGACCGCGTGCTTCAGACGAGTAAGTAATTCCTGTTTAGCTAGCTACACACGCCACGTGTGTAATCAAAATTTAAGATGATATGAAATATGGAAGTATGGGACGTTAAATTTCCAAGATAATTTGGCATATAGAGGCTTCATACTTTATTATGATGACGGATACCAAGAACGTATGGATGGCATGTAAACCATCAGATGTAAATACCAAATCAGAATGGATGGTTTGGCATTTGCACAGCGTCCATTCATATTATTTTTTAATCAATGCTTAAATGTTCACAAAGGCTAATGCTACCGTATCAATTGAAATCATATATATCCAGTACATGTATATGGTAATGTAGATCACTTTTATTTCGCGAGAGATTTATTTTCGCGTAAATTCGCGACTCATCCTATTCGCGAATTCAAATATCACGCGAATATATCCAGCACACAGGTATTTCTATGTTGACATACATATGCTGTGATAGGTAAGATTCCAAACGCGAATAAGGTCAAGATTGTCTTGACGAGAAATTTTCTACTCGCAAAAAATAATAAGCTATCTACAGTTTTCATTTTTATTGTTTTATAGCTTTAAGAAGTGCTATTGAACATTGTGACGATGACAGTTTTCATTTCCATCAAAATGATTTTGTCCGGCGTCGAGAAAAACGAGAAGAACAAAGAAAACAAAAAGAAAAAGAAGAAAGATTGAAACAAGAAGAGGCAGAAAATATCAGACGTATGCAAGAGGAATTTGATCATGTGAGTGTTCAATAGCTATTGTTAAATACTTAAATTTGTATCATATTATACCAGTGTTATATTAAAATACATGTTTCAGCTATGTACTAAGTAAATCTAAATAGACCGAGGAAGCATCTCGCTAAGCGACAAGGTAAGAATGAACCATTTTTAATTTTTATCATTGCCTTATGAATTTGGTTAGGTACAATCTAATCAAAAACAAACAGTCCTTGTTTCCTTCACAATCCAAGAAGCAAAGTAAAACTTTGCAAATTGGCAAATCTAATTAGCATGTGAACTTCCACAAAATATGTAAGGTCTGGCCCCGGTTTTACAGTCATTCCTTAGCTAAGATTTTCCTTAACTTAAATTTAGCAAATTTTGTTATTTTTTTTTTAACTACAAGTGACTTTTTTTGTCAAACCTAATGCAGATGTTTTAATCTAGAAGTGATCTTAAAAATGACACCTTAAGTTCCTGAATATTTTGACAATTAACAACATTATAAAAAATTAAAATTCTACAAGATTTCAGTTAAGGAATAATTTAGCTAAGGAATGATTGTGAAACCGGGGCCTGGTGCTCTGGAAATATATCATCCCCTGATCAGCAAGCTACATCACCACATGTGAAATCAATATTGTAAATGAACAGAACATGGAATTATGTCAATTCTATTATGTCCAGGATAATTTTGGAGACGGACACACAATATATCATCATCAACAATATTGTGATGATAGTCAAAAAGGTACAACAAATTTATCTTTTATTGGGTCAGCAATGGCATCATCAGCCAATGCTCTAAAAAGAAAACAAACATGAATTGGTTCCTTTTTTATTATAATGAATCGTTTTCGAATCGGTATCGTTTGTAAAGATTGTTGTGCCATTTGAAGCATTATCAATCGGGAAAGCATATGCATAATTGTTGGAAACCATACAAAATGAATGTGCACTATGACTAAAGCCGTTTTGATTTTGCATCACTGGATGTTCGGCCGTGTCGGAATAATATCAGTAGTGCTCGGACCAAATTTGTTACAAATCCCCCCCCCCCCCCCCCCCCCCCCCCCCCCCGATATTTTAAGATGTTGGCATGAAAAAAAAGGACCAAAATGTATTTTACCACATTTTATTTTATTTGTGTTACCATTTAAAAATGAAACGTAGTGATAGTTGTACGTTAATTTGTTGCAGAAACACAGAGAAGATACACAGCGTCTTCAGGAACAAATGGAACAACTTGAAAGGGAACGGAAGGTTAGTGTTCATTATTTGAAATATCTCTTTTATAAAAATTAGTCGGCCCTTAACATGCGATCATAAGCGTTCAATATTAAAGTATTGTGTTACATTAATTTTGAAAGTGCTTGAAAATAAGGATAAATACCCAATCAGCCGTACAATCAACCACAAACACGCCGATCTATGTTCAATTATAAACATCTAAATCAAAGAAAAAACTTTGTAAACTTTAGCAAATTTAATAAAACATGTGAACTTTCACTAGGGAAGCGAGACTTGTTGCTGCTGAAGGGTAGGCACCTCATGATCATGCTTAGATAGCTACACCCATAAGCGCCACATATAAAATTAAAATGCGGAAAGAAAGGAAAATAGGTAAAATAATTTCTGATACAGGGTTAGTATGCATATCAACAATGCTGTGATGGCAGTTATAAAACTTCCTTTGGCTTTGAAGAGCCAGGCTTGCAATATACATGAGCCACCAATCTATTTTAAGCAGTTTGCGTCATGATATAAAGTCCAATAGTGGGAACAGGCGCTATAATGGCGTGTTAACTGTGACACAAATACACTTTAAGCAGAATATATAGAAATAGATACGAGTAGTTGATAATAGAAAAATTGAAGTCATCACGTTTGTCATACAGCTTCAAAAACAACATTTATGTGTATTATTATAATTAAAACTAGTGTTACAAATTACTGAGGTGATTTTATATAATGTGTTTAGGAGAGAGAAGCTCTTGAGGCCAAGTTAAGAGAAGGAGCCGCATTAAGAGAATTAGACCAACAGAGACTACGCGAGCTGGAAGCATTGAAGGAAGAATAGAGAGGTTATTGAAAGAAGAAAGACAAGCTAAGAGAGATGAGGAAATAGTTAGAGCACTGCAGGCTAGGTACTAATGTATACATACAAAAGAAATAAAAATAAAATGTGTATAGATGAAGATCAATGTCATAAATACACAACAATACAATAGTTAATCACCCATGGTCAAAATTTCACAATGACAAAAACGACAGTTACAGTTTATTATATGTTGAAATTCTGTTTTAAAATAATAGGCTTAATGACGATGGGTGAAGACTAGTTAAGAAGATGAAATTTTCTTCACATTGAAAATACCTTAGCCAGGTTTGTAAATGGTTGAAAGTTTTCAGCCAACTAATTACTAAGCAAAACAAAGTTGAATCATTTGTTCATGTCATTCAGGCTGTGTTACCCTTCCAAATATCAAATATAAAAATATCATTTCAAGTCTGCATCATAAACCAAAGCTAAGTGAAAATTTTGAGAACTGTGAGCTTCTACAAGGAATGTGAGGTCAGGTGCTCTGGGCGGGTTAGTAATCATTTTAGAGGATTTATATAAGTTTTATATACACACAAATATGCAAACATTTCTGTCTTATTTGAATCAAAGGATACTTGAGGAAGAAACAGAAAAGAGAGAAGAGTTAGAGAAACTAAAAGAACAGCAAGAGGAATTGCTGAAAATGGAAAGACAAAAACGTGAAGGACTTGAGGGTCAAAAGGAACAGCAAGAAAGTTTACTGCAACAGGCTCGAGATAAACTACAAGAATTGGAAAATAAGAGAAAAGAAGCCGATGAGAAACTACAGGTCTGTTATATTATTCTGACGTCCATAAATAACTATATGAATTTATATTTTCCATGCATTTACTCTGGAAGAGTAAGTGCTTCCTGACTTCCTGTTTAGCTAGCTACATCCATCCGCTTTGTGTGTATTCAAAATGTAGAATAAAAGGGATATTGACCTATGGGGCGTCTTATATGTCCATATACATCTAGGGTAATTTTAAAAACAAAACCAAACAAACTTATAAACAATATGGTGAGGGAGATCATATATCGTTTAAGGGCCTTGAAACGCTTAGAACTGCAATAATCCTGAGTCAACAATTTATTTGTTAGCAGTTTGCTTGGTTGTATAAAGTTCACGGAGTGGGAACAAGCTCTAATTAGCTAATGAATCGTAATAATTACCTTTTACAATTTCAAAATTAATATTAATGTAATTCCGTCTAATACGTTTTATTAATGACAGAGTCAGGTTTTATTTCAAACATTGTTTTTTTGGCTTTTGCATCTGATATGTAAATATTTCATCTGCAATTTTATATACAATATTTTTGTGTTTTACAACGCCTGTTATATCTTGTTTAAAAGTTAATACAAAGGACCAGTGTAGGAAGACCAGTCGACGATTGACTGTCACATGACAAAGCCCCAAACCAAAGTTGGCAAATTATAAAATGACTTTTTAAATTATGATATTTATACAATTGGTTTTATTTGCTCTAAATTCTTATTCTCAACAGGAAGCCCATATAAAGCTACAAGATGCTGAAAAGGAGCGAATGAAGTTGCAAGACAAGGTAAAGTTGTGGAAAACTCCAAATATCGGACTTGCACGACCGATACAGCCAAAAGTAGACCCACTTATTACACATAGGGGTAAAGGTGCTTTTTGTAATGGAGACTTTGTTAAGCATCAGGACATTGTTGAAGAAAATTCCAGCGATTCAAAGGAAGGTCTTAATATTGTACAGTCAGTTAAACCCACTTCTGACGACCCACCGTCACAGTCAGTAGATAACGAAAGTGTATGTGCCAACAAAGACCCTAATGAAAGTGAAATTCAACAATCAAAAACCACAGAACATGAAAACGAAACATTTTTTTCTGAAAACACAAATGCAAAAAATAGTGTAACAAATGGACACAGTGACAGCAAAACGGATGCTAAAAATAGTGCCAATATTGAAAGTGGACATGGCGAAGAAACCAAGACGGATACCGAAAATAGTGACATTGTTGATAGTGGACATGGCGAAGACAAAACGGATACTGAAAATAGTGACAACGTTGAAAGTGGTGAACATGGACTGTCACAAAACAGAGATAACGAATTTGAAGAAAACGTAAATAGACTTTCTGGAGATAAGAACCTTTATGAAATGTTAAACCTGGTATGGAATCCGATTCCTTAGAAAATAAGGAAAATCTGGAATCCATTGAGACAACGAATATCAGCGCAAATGACAAAGAAAACGTGAATAGACAGTCAGGAGAAAGACATTTGTATGAGAATGTAAAATCCGATTCGATAGAAAATGGTGAAAATGTGGACACAGTTGACACGCCAAACATAACGGCATATGATAATATGATTTACGAAAGTGTTGAACTTAAAATAGTTGAACCTGGTGATTAAATTTAAATTGATTGGTTAATTTTCTTTAGTTACAGTGCAGATCTAGACATGTGAAAAGTTTCTCATAGGGCTAACGGAAAGGAGTCGAAGCTCGACTACCTACTGGTCGATAAATGAATAGCTAGTTGCCGCAAAGCTGCTACCAAAATGGGAATAGCAGGTGCTAAAACGCTGTCAGGACATAGCTAACGAGTGCCTGAGATCAACTGCTGATTCGTCACTAATTCGTAAGCTTAGTGTTAAACTTTTGATAGGTCTGTTCTACATTTAATTGATATGACATCTGCCCTGAGGGCATTCATTCTGAGTATACATTATGTCATTGTTTTCTTTCTGTTTCAGCTACGTTAGAGACTTAGATAAAAATACGGAATTTTTAAAATGGATTTTCTTTTTGTGATGGAATGGCACAAAGTAACACATATTTCATTATATCAGTATATCATATGCGTGTTAAAAGGTTTCTCACAAAGGCGCAATTTATATATAACTATGAAAAATTGAATGTAATTTCCAAATTTACTAAATTGATGGGTGGCATAATTAGCTTATTACAAAAGTGTTTAGGGGTTCATTGTTGTTTTTATGCTTTGAACATACCATAGTATACCGTGATATTTGTGTTTGAAAAAGGAAAATTTCTCAATCATATGACGTAGTGTTGCTAAATCATTGATATATATATATATATATAGAGAGAGAGAGAGAGAGAGAGAGAGAGAGAGATTTGGATATAATGATTGCACATTTGAGAAAATTGAATGTAGACTTCTAATTTATGAAATTTATTGGCAGCTGTACTTGTAAGGCTTTGTGTGGATTAGCTGTAGCTTATGGTAGCTTAGTATAAAAGCGTTTTATTGTTGTATTTGGATATTTTGATATACTGAACATGTTTGTCATTGATGTATAAGAAAAATGAAATGTTTGTCATTGATGTATAAGAAAAATGAAGCAAATGTAAATTATTGATTTATTGTTTATGGCACATGGTTGTCGTTTCCAAAGAAAGTTGCTAATATTTATTGTTAATTGCCAATGTATGTATTATTGATTCAAAACCGCCGGTTCTAAATTTTATTCTGATTAACATGTAATGTGATTTTATTTGTGTGCCCAATCAAATCTGTCATTGATAAGCGTATACAATAAATGCATTAAGATTATGCTCATTTATGGCCTTTTCTGTTTTTACTATTGACACACTTCTACCAGACAACTCGTTTCAAAGTCATAATAAATTACATATTATACCAGTTTTAATTTTACAGTACTAGACGTTCGTTTCGGAATACCATTCATAATCAGTAGTTATTGGACCAAAATTATGAAACGAAACTTTTTCAAAATGTTGAAAAGATGCCCAATGGACCAAAATATATTTCAACAAATTTAGCTAACAATACTTTGCATGAGGGAATATACCTAAGCTTTTAAGGAATTTGAAATTTTAACTAGAAGCAAATTTAGACAATTGTATATTTTTGACAATAATACACAATTATTGCCTACTGAGTTTGTGTTATCCTCTGGGGAAACATTGTCAAGCAGAGATACCGACTTAGTGGTTTAAAATACATATTGTATCAGTTTTAATTTTACAGCACTAGACGGTCGTTTCGTAATTCAATTCTTCATCAGTAATCCTTTGACCAAAATTGTGAAACCAATTACTTTTCAAGACGCTGAAAAGATACCCAAAGGACAAAAATATATTTTACCAAATTTAGCTAAGGAACTGCTTTGCATGGCGAGTATATTTTAGTTTTGGGGGAATTTCAAATTTAATCTTGCAGTAAATGTAGATAATATTTTTTTTCTGACAATAATACACAATTATTGCCTACTGGGTTTATGATTTCCCCGGAAAAAATCCACCAACAGAGATTTTACAAAAAACCTTCATTGATATTAATGAGGCAGACAGTACACGCGTTACAAAACAAAACAAGAGGCCCATGGGCCTGATGCGCTCACCTGACAACTAATGGCTAGCTGATAGATTTAAAGAAAACATAAATACTAAACCCCAATGACTTTTTTCTTTAAATCATGATAACTGTTGTATCAATACCTACAACATTCTAATATAAATGCCTATACAAAAGTTAATAGTTTTCAAGATAGTTAACCATTTCAGTATTGTTTCACATCTGTGACCTTGACCTTTGAACTCATGACCTTTTTCTATACATCAATATGATCGTTGTATCAATACCTACAACATTCTAATATACATGCCTATACAAAAAGTTTATAGTTTTCGAGATAATTAACCATTTCGGTATTGTTTCGCATATGTGACCTTGACCTTTAAACCCATAACCTTTTTCTATACATCAAAATGATTGTTGTATCAATATCTACAACATTCTAATATACATGCATATACAAAAAGTTTATAGTTTTCGAGATAATTAACCATTACGGTATTGTTTCGCATCTGTGACCTTGACCTTTGAACCGATGACCTTTTTCTATACATCAAAATGATCGTTGTATCAATACTTACAACATTCTAATATACATGCCTATACAAAAAGTTTATAGTTTTTGAGATAATTAACCATTTGGGTATTGTTTTGCATCTGTGACCTTGACCTTTGAACCCATGACCTTTTTCTATACATCAAAATGATCGTTGTATCAATACTTACAACATTCTAATATACATGCCTATACAAAAAATTTATAGTTTTCGAGATAATTAACCATTTTGGTATTGTTTCACATCTGTGACCTTGACCTTTGAACCCATGACCTTTTTCTATACATCAAAATGATCATTGTATCAATACCTACAACATTCTAATATACATGCCTATACAAAATGTTAATAGTTTTCGAGATAATTAACCATTTCTGTATTGTTTCGAATCTGTGACCTTGACCTTTGAACCCATGACCTTTTTCTATACATCAAAATGATCGTTGTATCAATACCTACAACATTCTAATATACATGCCTATACAAAAAGTTTATAGTTTTCGAGATAATTAACCATTTCAGTATTGTTTCACATCTGTGACCTTGACCTTTGAACCCATGACCTTTTTCTATACATCAAAATGATCGTTGTATCAATACTTACAACATTCTAATATACATGCCTATACAAAAAGTTTATAGTTTTTGAGATAATTAACCATTTGGGTATTGTTTTGCATCTGTGACCTTGACCTTTGAACCCATGACCTTTTTCTATACATCAAAATGATCGTTGTATCAATACTTACAACATTCTAATATACATGCCTATACAAAAAATTTATAGTTTTCGAGATAATTAACCATTTTGGTATTGTTTCACATCTGTGACCTTGACCTTTGAACCCATGACCTTTTTCTATACATCAAAATGATCATTGTATCAATACCTACAACATTCTAATATACATGCCTATACAAAATGTTAATAGTTTTCGAGATAATTAACCATTTCTGTATTGTTTCGAATCTGTGACCTTGACCTTTGAACCCATGACCTTTTTCTATACATCAAAATGATCGTTGTATCAATACCTACAACATTCTAATATACATGCCTATACAAAAAGTTTATAGTTTTCGAGATAATTAACCATTTTGGTATTGTTTCGCATCTGTGACCTTGACCTTTGAACCCATGACCTTTTTCTATACATCAAAATGATCGTTGTATCAATACCTACAACATTCTAATATACATGCCTATACAAAATGTTTATAGTTTTCGAGATAATTAACCATTTGGGTATTGTTTCGCATCTGTGACCTTGACCTTTCAACCCATGACCTTTTTCTATACATCAAAATGATCGTTGTATCAATACCTACAACATTCTAATATACATGCCTATACAAAAAGTTTATAGTTTTTAAGATAATTAACCATTTCGGTATTGTTTCACATCTGTGACCTTGACCTTTAAACCCATGACCTTTTTCTATACATCAAAATGATCGTTGTATCAATACCTACAACATTCTAATATACATGCCTATACAAAAAGTTTATAGTTTTCGAGATAATAATTATAATCAGAGGTAAAAAAAAATTAGGTCACGACCTTCACAATTGACCTTGACCTCAATTTGAAGATACTAACAAGAAGATGTCAAAACTGAAAACCCCATGTCATTATCTGGTCAAATAGTCACGTTATAACAATTTGAAGCTATTTTACGATTTTTTTCAAAATTAAACGCAAAAACGCGTAACCTATTTTTTATCCGAATTTCACAAAATGAACAAACTATAGGCTTAAGACCCTAGAGAAGCCAAATATCACATCAGATTTTTTCTCCAATCAGTACTTTCGGAGAAGAAGATTTTTTAAGATTTTTGCACCCCTAGGTCACCTTGACCTAGTTATGGTAGCCATGGCAACGTAACGAACAAATCTGAATTGCACTGGCCCATATATACTTCTGACAAAGTTTCATTAAAAACTGTCCAGTAGTTTCAGAGGAGAAGTCGAAAATAGGTGTTAACGACGCACACACGCACACACGCACACACGCACATACACACGCTGCGCTATGCCATAAGCTCACATGACCTTCGGTCAGGTGAGCTAAAAAACTATATAAATAGCCAGATAATAAGAAGGAAAGGGCAAAAGGAAACGTAGAAATAATTCAAAAAATTTTATTATAAGGTGAAAATTGAAATATTGGAAAGAAACTTCAAGCGACGTCAGTATCACAGGTGAGCACTTGCGCTTCATCAATTTATTTCAATGTTTAAACGGTGTATCAGATGCAGTTAATTATTTCACATACGAAGCGAGCACTCTACCAACAGAGCTACCATAGTGATTTGACAGTTTAGCATGTCGCCTTTTTAAAAACCTCAGCATTGCTGAGGCGTGGGTGGGTGTTTGTCTCTCGAAAAACTGCTTTAGTTTAGATGCAGTTAACTCTTTCACATACGAGGCGAGCACTCTACCAACTGAGCTACCGTAGTGATTTGACAGTTTAGCATTTCGCCATTTTAAAATAACTTAGCATTGCTGAGGCGTGGGGTATAAATTTGTCCCTCGAAAAACTGCTTTAGTTTAGATGCAGTTAACTCTTTCACATACAAGACGAGCACTCTACCAACTGAGCTACCGTAGTGTAGGACAGTTTAGCATTTCGCATTTTTAAAATAGCTCAGCATTGCTGAGGCATGGGGTATTTTTAGATCGAAAAACTGCTTTAGTTTAGATGCAGTTAACGCCTTCACATACGAAGCGAGCACTCTACCAACTGAGCTACCGTAGTGTAGGACAGTTTAGCATTTCGCATTTTTAAAATAGCTCAGCATTGCTGAGGCATGGGGTATTTGTAGATCGAAAAACTGCTTTAGTTTAGATGCAGTTAACAATTTCACATACGAGGCGAGCACTCTACCAACGGAGCTACCGTAGTGTAGGACAGTTTAGCATTTCGCCATTTTAAAATAACTCAGCAGTGCTGAGGCGTGGGGTATAAATTTGTCCCTCGAAAAACTGCTTTATAACTCTTTCACATACGAGGCGAGCACTCTACCAACTGAGCTACCGTAGTGTAGGACAGTTTAGCATTTCGCCTCTTTAAAATAGCTCAGCATTGCTGAGGCATGGGTGTTTGTCTCTTGAAAAACTGCTTTAGTTTAGATGCAGTTAACGCCTTCACATACAAAGCGAGCATTTTACCAACTGAGCTACCGTAGTGTAGGACAGTTTAGCATGTCGCCTTTTTAAAATAGCTCAGCATTGCTGAGGCATGGGGTATTTGTAGATCGAAAAACTGCTTTAGTTTAGATGCAGTTAACGCTTTCACATACGAATCGAGCACTCTACCAACTGAGCTACCGTAGTGTAGGACAGTTTAGCATTTCGCCTTTTTAAAATAGCTCAACATTGCTGAGGCATGGGGTATTTGTAGATCGAAAAACTGCTTTAGTTTAGATGCAGTTAACGCCTTCACATACGAATCGAGCACTCTACCAACTGAGCTACCGTAGTGTAGGACAGTTTAGCATTTCGCCTTTTTAAAATAGCTCAACATTGCTGAGGCATGGGGTATTTGTAGATCGAAAAACTGCTTTAGTTTAGATGCAGTTAACTCTTTCACATACGAATCAAGCACTCTACCAACTGAGCTACCGTAGCTGTGTCTTAGTTTAAACAGTATTTATTTTGATAAATTAGATATAATACATATAACATTATAAATAATTAATTAATAGGATTCTGGAACTAGAGAATATCTCTAATATTAACCAGTCTCCTATATCTTAGAGAACTTAAACATCTAATAAAGGTGTATAATTAATTACATAATAATAGTAGTAGTAATAATATGATAACAATAATAATAGAAAATTGTGGTAGAATAATAATAATGATAATAATAGTAATAAAATTGTGAATAAAATTATAATAATAATAGTGAATAATAATAATAATAATAATAATAATAATAATAATAATAATAATAATAATAATAATAAATATGTGTGTCTTATTTACTCACTCGATGTTAAATCAGTCTGGCTAAATCCATATTACTGATAAGGTTCTAACATTAATCGGTATTTCATGGAGTTTAATCAAAATTACAAAACAAATTAAAACCAAATTTATCCAAATATCTACCGATAAATGTTATGTGTTGCATTTTGTAATACTTTGTATCGTAAAAAAATCAAATAAACACATGACACAGAGATAATTAAAATACTATGTGTGATGAAAATAAACTGTGAATACTGAAGCAGGGGCGTAGCTGGGTCCGAGATATCATGTAGGCACAAACACGTGATGCTCAAAGCGCCGATGGGGGAGGGTGTGGGAGGGTTTTTTGGGGAGGTGGGTTCCGGGGGGGGGGGCGTCGGGTCCCTCGGAAATTTTGAAATATATTATCGAAAAACATCGGAGTGTTTCAATGCCTATATTACACATTGTATGCTGTGAAAACTTTATACTGAAATCGTCAAATGAAAGAGAAATTTTGACTTTATTTCAGTAGATTGCTGTCAAAGTCAAATGAGATTTTATAGCAGGGTGTTTCTCTGGTTTGTGTTTTTTAAAAATCTTAGTTTCTCGTCATAGTCTATGGTAAATGCGGTAGCTCGGTTGGTTTAATGCTCGCTTCGTATGTGGAATGTCGGGGTTCCAATACCGGCCAGGCAGACCAAAGACTTGAAAAGTGGTAGTTCAGCAATTAGAAATGAAAGTCACGGATCCTTTGGACGTGATCTATAAAAACCGATGCCATTGGCATGGTAGGCGACACATTAAAAACACTCACTAGACATTATCCTACACGCACTAGTTCTAAACTAATTAAATTTATTTAAATAATTCTTAATACATTAATATCTTTGTCAAAATAATGTGTAAAGTGTGGACACGTGCCCTTAATTAAGGCAGTTACGCCTTATTATCACCAGTTTTTTTCAGGTGTTTTTTTTTTTTTTTTTTTTTTTTTTTTTGACATATTTCCAGGCTATGATTTTCAATTTCGATTTGGTGGGTCACCACTGTTGCTAGCTAAACAGGAGGTGCTTACCCTTATGGCTGAGCACGCGGTCGTTTTTTTACAAAGTTTTCATTTTGTTTATGGATTGCGGTTTGGACATGGATTGATATATTCGTTTATGCCGAAAGATTACTTGAACAGTTAGACCTACCTCAGAATGCGCTGTACTTCTACAGGTGACATTAGTCACTTTTGACGATTATGTAACGTGTGGTGCTGGTCGTAAGAGTAGTAGAGAAAATAGGAATGTTAGAACTTGAACAGGTTTAAAGAAGAAAGATGGATAAAAGATAGAATTCCAGTTGTGTATTTCGCCCCTTCAGCTCAAGCCTCTCCGGTTACGATGGCCGCGGCCGGTACAGCCTTGAGCCCGAAGCACTGGTAGCTACTTACATAAACTTGGGGACTTAAATCCCCGCTTGAAGATACTAAGTCAGGGGATTCTGCAATATGAACAGATAGACTTTGGAACAGAGGTGGGTTTTCATTAAATTTGAATTTAACGAGTTGTCAACCTTCACTGAAATATGCCTCAGAAATTAGACAAATTATCTCGCTAGAATAAAAAAATACGAAAGATAAAAACAACTTATCATGACTTTTAGTAATCTTTTAATATTAAATGGGTATGCTATCTTACAGTGATGTAAGGAACTGTTAGTGTAAGGGTTTTAACTATTAGTAGAGTGTTAACCAGTTATATGGCGGATGTGGCGGTGCTCCAGAGGTTAAAGGAAACTACAACAAGTAAACACGTAAGTACCTTTTACCGACATATCATTTAATTTGATTTAAATAATCGGTGTAAAGTTTGTAATTTAAACTTTGTTTTTAATTATGACAGATTATTTGTATTCTTATAGGCCTATTTGAGTTTTGTTCAAATAAGGTCTCATTAAACACTTCGCCCTTTCCCATAGGGTCCCATGTTAAATTACCCAACTTTGTGACGCCATTGTGAGTTTCTGTACGTAATATGTACATTAAATTATACACCATTTGAAAGGGAATTAAAAACACTTCAATAATCAATTGTAAAAACGGTACCATTACCGTTGATTTTTTTCGCTAGATGGGATTATATGCATACCACATGAAAAACACGTATTCACGGCTTGTGTTTATTGGAACCTTAGCCGGATGCTGTCCACCTATTTACTTCCGCTTATACAAGTGTATCTTACGCAATTTCTCAATTTTTTAATTACACAGTTATTCTGTGTATCTTCTACTTTCCAATGATATATTGTTTATCCCAATAACATTTGTGTACCCGATTTTATCAGCCATACCCATTATTATTAGTATTTTAATGTCTAAGAGGTACTATTTGGAACCAGGGCCAATTGACCTTTTGTGACCTGGAAGTGTTTAATGAGACCTTAAGAATTTGACATGTTTTCTAACTTTTACATTTTGAACACCATTGCAAAGTTTGACTTATTACAAATTAAACAAATGCTTATTTATTCATTTCCGTTGACTTAAAACATTTTTATGCCCAAAAACAGATCACTGTGATATCGCTGAATTAACAGTGATTGCAGTTAATAAGAGATAAACGACAACAAAAAATCCAAACCTCCATTTCATAAATGATGTGATATATCATTCTTGCATGGCCTATTCAGAAACTTGCATTCAAATAGTATGTTTTACCTAAAGCAAACACGCGATTATCACTCAGTACAACTTTGAAAACTTAAGGGTCACCAGTGAAAAGCTACCTATCTTGTCAAAGGGAGGTAACTCCTTTTGTAGAACAAAAATCATTCTCTCATTATTATGAAAAACATTTGTTTGTTCTTTGGCCTATGCTATTCACAAATACAATTAAATAGCCATTAATTCCATACGCATACTCCGCATACGCAACATGAAAATAATACTTAAATCTATTGGTCAATTGTTCAAATAATTTGTATCCATTGTGTTTGTCTACCATCACTATGACATCATAATCGTCTATGACGTCATTGCCATTATGCATCACAGCTGCTATAGTTTCATGTAAGAGTACTAAACTATAACGCCAAAATTCCATTATGTGTAAGGTCCGTAAACAATCCTACGGCCCATTGATTTACGATGTGGAAAATGCATACAGCTTTCCATCTAGAGCTGATGAAAAGACACATAGGCATATTTATCACTTGTAAACAGGCTAAAATGCTGGATTTATGGTTATATTTCTGTAAAAATCATGTCCGAACATCGGAATTTTAGTATTAAAGAACATAAATAACCGTAACTCAAACTTCCCATGCATGCTTTTCCATAAATGTGGCCTAAGCATTGAATCCGAGATACAAACACTCCGTTTTTAGGAAAATAGCCTGTGGCTACTTAAGAATTTGACATGTTTTCTAACTTTTACATTTTGAACACCATTGCAAAGTTTGACTTATTACAAATTAAACAAATGCTTATTTATTCATTTCCGTTGACTTAAAACATTTTTATGCCCAAAAACAGATCACTGTGATATCGCTGAATTAACAGTGATTGCAGTTAATAAGAGATAAACGACAACAAAAAATCCAAACCTCCATTTCATAAATGATGTGATATATCATTCTTGCATGGCCTATTCAGAAACTTGCATTCAAATAGTATGTTTTACCTAAAGCAAACACGCGATTATCACTCAGTACAACTTTGAAAACTTAAGGGTCACCAGTGAAAAGCTACCTATCTTGTCAAAGGGAGGTAACTCCTTTTGTAGAACAAAAATCATTCTCTCATTATTATGAAAAACATTTGTTTGTTCTTTGGCCTATGCTATTCACAAATACAATTAAATAGCCATTAATTCCATACGCATACTCCGCATACGCAACATGAAAATAATACTTAAATCTATTGGTCAATTGTTCAAATAATTTGTATCCATTGTGTTTGTCTACCATCACTATGACATCATAATCGTCTATGACGTCATTGCCATTATGCATCACAGCTGCTATAGTTTCATGTAAGAGTACTAAACTATAACGCCAAAATTCCATTATGTGTAAGGTCCGTAAACAATCCTACGGCCCATTGATTTACGATGTGGAAAATGCATACAGCTTTCCATCTAGAGCTGATGAAAAGACACATAGGCATATTTATCACTTGTAAACAGGCTAAAATGCTGGATTTATGGTTATATTTCTGTAAAAATCATGTCCGAACATCGGAATTTTAGTATTAAAGAACATAAATAACCGTAACTCAAACTTCCCATGCATGCTTTTCCATAAATGTGGCCTAAGCATTGAATCCGAGATACAAACACTCCGTTTTTAGGAAAATAGCCTGTGGCTACTTAAGGTCTCATTAAACACTTCGCCCTTTCCCATAGGGTCCCATGTTAAATTACCCAACTTTGTGACGCCATTGTGAGTTTCTGTACGTAATATGTACATTAAATTATACACCATTTGAAAGGGAATTAAAAACACTTCAATAATCAATTGTAAAAACGGTACCATTACCGTTGATTTTTTTCGCTAGATGGGATTATATGCATACCACATGAAAAACACGTATTCACGGCTTGTGTTTATTGGAACCTTAGCCGGATGCTGTCCACCTATTTACTTCCGCTTATACAAGTGTATCTTACGCAATTTCTCAATTTTTTAATTACACAGTTATTCTGTGTATCTTCTACTTTCCAATGATATATTGTTTATCCCAATAACATTTGTGTACCCGATTTTATCAGCCATACCCATTATTATTAGTATTTAATGTCTAAGAGGTACTATTTGGAACCAGGGCCAATTGACCTTTTGTGACCTGGAAGTGTTTAATGAGACCTTAAGAATTTGACATGTTTTCTAACTTTTACATTTTGAACACCATTGCAAAGTTTGACTTATTACAAATTAAACAAATGCTTATTTATTCATTTCCGTTGACTTAAAACATTTTTATGCCCAAAAACAGATCACTGTGATATCGCTGAATTAACAGTGATTGCAGTTAATAAGAGATAAACGACAACAAAAAATCCAAACCTCCATTTCATAAATGATGTGATATATCATTCTTGCATGGCCTATTCAGAAACTTGCATTCAAATAGTATGTTTTACCTAAAGCAAACACGCGATTATCACTCAGTACAACTTTGAAAACTTAAGGGTCACCAGTGAAAAGCTACCTATCTTGTCAAAGGGAGGTAACTCCTTTTGTAGAACAAAATCATTCTCTCATTATTATGAAAAACATTTGTTTGTTCTTTGGCCTATGCTATTCACAAATACAATTAAATAGCCATTAATTCCATACGCATACTCCGCATACGCAACATGAAAATAATACTTAAATCTATTGGTCAATTGTTCAAATAATTTGTATCCATTGTGTTTGTCTACCATCACTATGACATCATAATCGTCTATGACGTCATTGCCATTATGCATCACAGCTGCTATAGTTTCATGTAAGAGTACTAAACTATAACGCAAAATTCCATTATGTGTAAGGTCCGTAAACAATCCTACGGCCCATTGATTTACGATGTGGAAAATGCATACAGCTTTCCATCTAGAGCTGATGAAAAGACACATAGGCATATTTATCACTTGTAAACAGGCTAAAATGCTGGATTTATGGTTATATTTCTGTAAAAATCATGTCCGAACATCGGAATTTTAGTATTAAAGAACATAAATAACCGTAACTCAAACTTCCCATGCATGCTTTTCCATAAATGTGGCCTAAGCATTGAATCCGAGATACAAACACTCCGTTTTTAGGAAAATAGCCTGTGGCTACTTAAGGTCTCATTAAACACTTCGCCCTTTCCCATAGGGTCCCATGTTAAATTACCCAACTTTGTGACGCCATGTGAGTTTCTGTACGTAATATGTACATTAAATTATACACCATTTGAAAGGGAATTAAAAACACTTCAATAATCAATTGTAAAAACGGTACCATTACCGTTGATTTTTTTCGCTAGATGGGATTATATGCATACCACATGAAAAACACGTATTCACGGCTTGTGTTTATTGGAACCTTAGCCGGATGCTGTCCACCTATTTACTTCCGCTTATACAAGTGTATCTTACGCAATTTCTCAATTTTTTAATTACACAGTTATTCTGTGTATCTTCTACTTTCCAATGATATATTGTTTATCCCAATAACATTTGTGTACCCGATTTTATCAGCCATACCCATTATTATTAGTATTTTAATGTCTAAGAGGTACTATTTGGAACCAGGGCCAATTGACCTTTTGTGACCTGGAAGTGTTTAATGAGACCTTAAGAATTTGACATGTTTTCTAACTTTTACATTTTGAACACCATTGCAAAGTTTGACTTATAACAAATTAAACAAATGCTTATTTATTCATTTCCGTTGACTTAAAACATTTTTATGCCAAAAACAGATCACTGTGATATCGCTGAATTAACAGTGATTGCAGTTAATAAGAGATAAACGACAACAAAAAATCCAAACCTCCATTTCATAAATGATGTGATATATCATTCTTGCATGGCCTATTCAGAAACTTGCATTCAAATAGTATGTTTTACCTAAAGCAAACACGCGATTATCACTCAGTACAACTTTGAAAACTTAAGGGTCACCAGTGAAAAGCTACCTATCTTGTCAAAGGGAGGTAACTCCTTTTGTAGAACAAAATCATTCTCTCATTATTATGAAAAACATTTGTTTGTTCTTTGGCCTATGCTATTCACAAATACAATTAAATAGCCATTAATTCCATACGCATACTCCGCATACGCAACATGAAAATAATACTTAAATCTATTGGTCAATTGTTCAAATAATTTGTATCCATTGTGTTTGTCTACCATCACTATGACATCATAATCGTCTATGACGTCATTGCCATTATGCATCACAGCTGCTATAGTTTCATGTAAGAGTACTAAACTATAACGCCAAAATTCCATTATGTGTAAGGTCCGTAAACAATCCTACGGCCCATTGATTTACGATGTGGAAAATGCATACAGCTTTCCATCTAGAGCTGATGAAAAGACACATAGGCATATTTATCACTTGTAAACAGGCTAAAATGCTGGATTTATGGTTATATTTCTGTAAAAATCATGTCCGAACATCGGAATTTAGTATTAAAGAACATAAATAACCGTAACTCAAACTTCCCATGCATGCTTTTCCATAAATGTGGCCTAAGCATTGAATCCGAGATACAAACACTCCGTTTTTAGGAAAATAGCCTGTGGCTACTTAAGGTCTCATTAAACACTTCGCCCTTTCCCATAGGGTCCCATGTTAAATTACCCAACTTTGTGACGCCATTGTGAGTTTCTGTACGTAATATGTACATTAAATTATACACCATTTGAAAGGGAATTAAAAACACTTCAATAATCAATTGTAAAAACGGTACCATTACCGTTGATTTTTTTCGCTAGATGGGATTATATGCATACCACATGAAAAACACGTATTCACGGCTTGTGTTTATTGGAACCTTAGCCGGATGCTGTCCACCTATTTACTTCCGCTTATACAAGTGTATCTTACGCAATTTCTCAATTTTTTAATTACACAGTTATTCTGTGTATCTTACTATTCCAATGATATATTGTTTATCCCAATAACATTTGTGTACCCGATTTTATCAGCCATACCCATTATTATTAGTATTTTAATGTCTAAGAGGTACTATTTGGAACCAGGGCCAATTGACCTTTTGTGACCTGGAAGTGTTTAATGAGACCTTAAGAATTTGACATGTTTTCTAACTTTTACATTTTGAACACCATTGCAAAGTTTGACTTATTACAAATTAAACAAATGCTTATTTATTCATTTCCGTTGACTTAAAACATTTTTATGCCCAAAAACAGATCACTGTGATATCGCTGAATTAACAGTGATTGCAGTTAATAAGAGATAAACGACAACAAAAAATCCAAACCTCCATTTCATAAATGATGTGATATATCATTCTTGCATGGCCTATTCAGAAACTTGCATTCAAATAGTATGTTTTACCTAAAGCAAACACGCGATTATCACTCAGTACAACTTTGAAAACTTAAGGGTCACCAGTGAAAAGCTACCTATCTTGTCAAAGGGAGGTAACTCCTTTTGTAGAACAAAAATCATTCTCTCATTATTATGAAAAACATTTGTTTGTTCTTTGGCCTATGCTATTCACAAATACAATTAAATAGCCATTAATTCCATACGCATACTCCGCATACGCAACATGAAATAATACTTAAATCTATTGGTCAATTGTTCAATAATTTGTATCCATTGTGTTTGTCTACCATCACTATGACATCATAATCGTCTATGACGTCATTGCCATTATGCATCACAGCTGCTATAGTTTTCATGTAAGAGTACTAAACTATAACGCCAAAATTCCATTATGTGTAAGGTCCGTAAACAATCCTACGGCCCATTGATTTACGATGTGGAAAATGCATACAGCTTTCCATCTAGAGCTGATGAAAAGACACATAGGCATATTTATCACTTGTAAACAGGCTAAAATGCTGGATTTATGGTTATATTTCTGTAAAAATCATGTCCGAACATCGGAATTTTAGTATTAAAGAACATAAATAACCGTAACTCAAACTTCCCATGCATGCTTTTCCATAAATGTGGCCTAAGCATTGAATCCGAGATACAAACACTCCGTTTTTAGGAAAATAGCTGTGGCTATTAAGGTCTCATTAAACACTTCGCCCTTTCCATAGGGTCCCATGTTAAATTACCCAACTTTGTGACGCCATTGTGAGTTTCTGTACGTAATATTGTACATTAAATTATACACCATTTGAAAGGGAATTAAAAACACTTCAATAATCAATTGTAAAAACGGTACCATTACCGTTGATTTTTTCGCTAGATGGGATTATATGCATCCACATGGAAAACACGTATTCACGGCTTGTGTTTATTGGAACCTTAGCCGGATGCTGTCCACCTATTTACTTCCGCTTATACAAGTGTATCTTACGCAATTTCTCAATTTTTTAATTACACAGTTATTCTGTGTATCTTCTACTTTCCAATGTATATTGTTTATCCCAATAACATTTGTGTACCCGATTTTATCAGCCATACCCATTATTATAGTATTTTAATGTCTAAGAGGTACTATTTGGAACCAGGGCCAATTGACCTTTTGTGACCTGGAAGTGTTTAATGAGACCTTAAGAATTTGACATGTTTTCTAACTTTTACATTTTGAACACCATTGCAAAGTTTGACTTATTACAATTAAACAAATGCTTATTTATTCATTTCCGTTGACTTAAAACATTTTTATGCCCAAAAAACAGATCACTGTGATATCGCTGAATTAACAGTGATTGCAGTTAATAAGAGATAAACGACAACAAAAAATCCAAACCTCCATTTCATAAATGATGTGATATATCATTCTTGCATGGCCTATTCAGAAACTTGCATTCAAATAGTATGTTTTACCTAAAGCAAACACGCGATTATCACTCAGTACAACTTTGAAAACTTAAGGGTCACAGTGAAAGCTACCTATCTGTCAAGGGAGGTAACTCCTTTTGTAGAACAAAAATCATTCTCTATTATATGAAAAACATTTGTTTGTTCTTTGGCCTATGCTATTCACAAATACAATTAAATAGCCATTAATTCCATACGCATACTCCGCATACGCAACATGAAAATAATACTTAAATCTATTGGTCAATTGTTCAAATAATTTGTATCCATTGTGTTTGTCTACCATCACTATGACATCATAATCGTCTATGACGTCCTTGCCATTATGCATCACAGCTGCTATAGTTTCATGTAAGAGTACTAAACTATAACGCCAAAATTCCATTATGTGTAAGGTCCGTAAACAATCCTACGGCCCATTGATTTACGATGTGGAAAATGCATACAGCTTTCCATCTAGAGCTGATGAAAAGACACATAGGCATATTTATCACTTGTAAACAGGCTAAAATGGATTTATGGTTATATTTCTGTAAAAATCATGTCCGAACATCGGAATTTTAGTATTAAAGAAGCATAAATACCGTAACTCAAACTTCCCAGGCATGCTTTTCCATAAATGTGGCCTAAGCATTGAATCCGAGATACAAACACTCCGTTTTAGGAAAATAGCCTGTGGCTACTTAAGGTCTCATTAAACACTTCGCCCTTTCCCATAGGGTCCCATGTTAAATTACCCAACTTTGTTGACGCCATTGTGAGTGTTTGTACGTAATATGTACATTAAATTATACACCATTTGAAAGGAATTAAAAACACTTCAATAATCAATTGTAAAAACGGTACCATTACCGTTGATTTTTTCGCTAGATGGGATTATATGCATACCACATGAAAAACACGTATTCACGGCTTGTGTTTATTGGAACCTTAGCCGGATGCTGTCCACCTATTTACTTCCGCTTATACAAGTGTATCTTACGCAATTTCTCAATTTTTTAATTACACAGTTATTCTGTGTATCTTCTACTTTCCAATGATATATTGTTTATCCCAATAACATTTGTGTACCCGATTTTATCAGCCATACCCCTTATTATTAGTATTTTAATGTCTAAGAGGTACTATTTGGAACCAGGGCCAATTGACCTTTTGTGACCTGGAAGTGTTTAATGAGACCTTAAGAGAGTTAGCGTATAAAATTGGAGTTATTTCCCTTTTATCACCTGTACACTTTTTAATTAAAGGTCAAGCGGACTATTAATGTTTTTGTCTACACGATAACACTAAATTATTTTACATATTTGTCAGAGTAGGATAGAATCGCCAAACATGATATCTCTTTTGAAGTGTTACCCCATCTTTGTTGGTGGGAGGTGGATGTATAACTTAATTACTTCTTGTTTATCGGCGAAATCCGGCCGATATATTTGAAACGGAGTTTTATATTATGCAGATTTCAACATTATGTGTCAAGTATTAAATTATTGAAGAAAATTATTTTTGTTGGAGGGAGGATTAAACTCCGGCAATACTCTTATTCTCATTTTGAAAATTGCAACATGGCCTCCACTCCTGAATAACGTCTCAATACAAGTGAAATATTATTGACTGAGGCGTTAAACACCATTACTCAACTCAACTCCATTCCTGAATATTCCTTTGAAGATTTGAAAAATATCTGAGAAATGCTTCGGACAAGGATTGGAGCGGAAGGGTTGGACCAGAAGAAGATAAAACGCTCCAAAACCAACACCCCCCCCCCCCCACTTTATTTGGGAGATTTCGTCTATATTGCATCATTATTGCACGAAACAATGGTTATTTATATTGGATAAAGTGTATAATATTTATCAGAATGTATTTCAATAGAGAGTATCAATATAAAAAATCAAACATCCGCTGTTTATTAAATTAAAAAAAACCAGGTATTTATAAAATCTATTTCCTGTTTTACACTTCCCAATAGGGGTTCCAAGTGTGCTATCAATATTCTTTGTCTGCATTTGATCGGTAAGAATTTAAATTTAGGTGGTTTGTTTGTGATAAAGCACCAGTTTCCTCTATATAATCAATACAAGCCTAACCACTAAACCTGTTATCGCATAGATCTGTGTGACAAATTCAGGCATATTACAAAATGTGTATTTTAAGGTATGCTAATTACATACACTTGACCTATTTAAAATTCGGCGAATTAAAAAATTCGGAAAACACCTTTAATTTTATGTCTATCATGTTTCTAAAGTAACATGTGACCACTCTATATATAGTACACAACACATAGTGTATATGATTTGTTTTCGTTTTTTAAATTTTCTTTCTGATTTAATAATAATAATAATAATAGTAATAATAATAGTAATCATCATCATCATCATTAGTGAAGAGGAGTAATACATGTACATGTTATAACGCTGAAGAAAATATGTGATCAAAATGTTTCCAATTCCCACGATTTCTCATCATTTTGGATGATTTGGTAATGGTTTGGGGTTTTCCAATAATCATGATTTCATTATATATTTGACTGTATAACAAGAATAAAGAGGAGTAAAACTCGTCCTCTATACAGTTTGATTTTTATGCTTTGTTCATTCTACCTGTCTGAAGCAAACTTTTGTGACAACATCACATCGATATCCTTTGAACATCCTTTAAACAAGTGTGGATTTTGTATTTTTATTGCGTTATATATATATATGAATCAACTATAACATTTGTTTGAACCATATACTTCTAACATTAGTATTTTGCAAAGCAGTAAGCTTTAGATTTGCTCAAAATGCCAAAAAGCATCCACCGCACAGACGTGTCGAAAGTTTAACACTGAGCTAACAAAAAGAAATCGAAGTTTGTCTGACGAGATATGGATAGCTAGGGATCGAAAACCTGCCGAGAGATTTATAGCAAGTCGACAACCGGCCGAGAGATTTATAGCAAGTCGACAACCGGCCGAGAGATTTATAGCAAGTCGACAACCTGCCGAGAGATTTATAGCAACAGTCAACAACCTGTCGAGAGATTTATAGCAACAGTCGACAACCTACCGAGAGATTTATAGCAAGTCGACAACCTGCCGAGAGATTTATAGAAACAGTCGACAACCTGCCGAGAGATTTATAGCAAGTCGACAACCTGCCGAGAGATTTATAGCAAGTCGACAACCTGCCGAGAGATTTATAGCAACAGTCGACAACCTGCCGAGAGATTTATAGCAAGTCGACAACCGATCGAGATAAAGCTAACGAGGGACCGATATGGGCTGCCCATTCGTTAACTTAGTGTTACATTTCGACAGATCTGTACTGTATAGCGTGTTCATAATTGTATTAAATATGAAAAGCTAAAAATTTCCTTGACTTCATTAAAATCGACATCTTGTCAATTGCCGGTGCGCTAAATATAACAGTCAGGATCAACATGTGTACGTATTGATTTTAACCATATGTTAGGTTGACATTTCAGTTACCAGGGTACAATGATATACTAAGTTCTTTGTTATAATTCTTTGTTCATATCCCCATTGTTCAGATTACTGTTAAGTGTCATTATTTTTTTATGAAAATACACATCGAATTTATAACAGTTATCAGATGATAACAACCCAGACATTACTCGTGTTCATTGA
>CM037865.1:66956629-67374129 GCA_021292105.1 Anadara kagoshimensis | reverse complement strand
TGAACAAGAAACTCTTCTGTTAATTGCTATTTCCCAAACTTTATTTTCGACCAATCAGATCATATGCAACAACTTCACCATTGTTAATCGACTGGTAAATTTTCGTGAACAACAGTCTTTTTAGGGATGACAATTATATTAAGCACTTAACTTGTCGAAGGAAAAATGAAAAATTGCATTCTGTGTTCCAATTTGTCAAAAATAAAGGTGGGGAAATATCGGTAAATACATGTAGAACACCTTCTTGTTCAACGGAAAAATACCAGTCAAATACAGTCATTAATTCTTTCATGCAAAAATAACAGGAAAAATCGAACCAATCAAAATGCTTGAAATATAGGGGAATTATAATGATTAGTCATGAAGAAGTTGGTATATGATACTAGAATGTTATACCCCCGAAAACTAGTTTGTAGGTGTTATATAGGAATCACAATGTCTGTCCGTCTGTCCATCTGTCTATTCTTGTAATATCATGTACGGGTCATATCTCATAGCTGTTTTGGACGACCGTCATAAAACTTCACATGAATAATCTTCATGATCCAAAGATGTGTCATGACCTTGAACCAAGGGCATATCATAAAAGTCAAGGTCGTGGGAAAACATTAAATATTGGAGGTGGGAGTATTTGGCCCTCAAGAGACATTTCTAGTTTATATTATATTTTTTTTAAAAGGAAGCATAACGAAAAGACAATATAATACATAATGTAGTAAATGTACACTCCCAAAACCACCAAAATTAAATTGACATTTCTGATATTTTATACTAAGTGTTTGGGTTATTTTATGTTTAGATATACAAATACGAGTACTTCCTTGTTACCGAGCCAAAACATTATGTTTAAAAAAGTAAATTTATTTTCAAATAAAAGTAATGGGTAATTCTATTCTTTTTCCTAACTATTTTCTTGCCATTTTAAGGCTCTTTGTTCGGTGTACTTATTTACTCTAGGTACATTATTCTATGTTAATATATCATGTATTGGTACTTTGTATAGAAGGGTCTTTCACTTTTAACTTTCTTTGTGACTTCTATACCAGTACAGTTGACGTATATTATTACAGTCTTATAAATACGTCTTATACCTAAAACACACAATAAATATAAATTTAAAACTGAATAATTACTTTCTTCAAATTCTCAATAACATGTCAAAATAATTCAGATGAACAAATTAAGCCACAAACTTTGATTACCCAGTAGGTTATATAAATATTGTTATTTCTGCATTCCATCTGTGTACGGCTTTTATTGATCCAAAACAGAAAGAAAAATAATGAAGGAATTCAATTTTAACTCATTAATAAAATATAAAAATATTGAACAATAGATATTTATGATCCGCCAGTACTTTTACGTAAAATGTTCTTTGTTAGTACTAGAGGTTCAACCATAAACAAAGTAGGTGACCTACCAATGTACTATTTCATATAATTTGGATTTCAATTCAGCTCAGCGTCAAAACAAATCATATAAAATAAAATATCATATATGTTAAATTTAAAAAAGCAATATGTCCGTTTAAACATGCAGTCAGAAATATTTAAAGGTCGGTCCACCACCTTTCTAAATGTTATCGTAAAGGCCAAGCTTCCATTGCGGACTACTTGGTTAAGATTTCTGTCACCATTTCTGTCACGTGCTTCCATAACAATGAATTTGTTCATCTGGTTTTATTTACGTTTGTTACATCTATTTCACTGTATGTACAGTACAAGTTTATTGCAGTAAAACATTGGATGCCCCCACCACCGATTTAGATTTGTTTTTTTCTAACTGCATAATGTGCCACTTAGCTTATTGGTTTCCTATTAAATATGTGTCGTATTGCTACAATGACATCAATTCAAGAAGGATGTTCTATAATAAAATAAATAAATAAATAAATAAATCGTTGATGTCATTTATATACGTGTAGCTTTAGAAGCATAATGATTGTTGTGCAATGAGGATTTTAATTACGTAGCTGTTAACTCTCGCGAAGATGTTTTGGTAGATCTAAATAACGGATCGCTGACAACACCCACAATGTTCCATGCTTGAATTTTACACAAAAAGAACGAAAACTCGGCCTGAATTGTGCCATTTAATGACATCACTGATACTAGAACGTCATTAGTTGCTGTGACGCTGCTTCGGTACCGTGATGGCGGCCTTTGTCGAAACATTGTGGGCGTGGCCGGCGATACGTCATATTAGGTACATACATATATATGTCAGAAGAGACCGGAGTTCCCACAGATAATCCCCCACCTTCGGCAAGTGAACTGGTAAGTTTTCTAAGTGAAGTAATAATTACAACTGTTTATTCAGAATATAAACAACTGAATGACAAAGTTCTGCAAAAATATTTGATTGACCATAAATGCATTCTACACTAGCCTTGAAGAATTATTGTGTGATAAACGCTAGTCTATATGGATTGCATCTGTAGCATTTTCACTGTTTGACACAATAACGGTTTATAATACATTTGGCATCTGGTTCTTTGATGAAAAATGAAGTTAACAAACAAATCGACATATATACGGTTTTATAATCCACTATGGTATTGCGACGTTGTTGTCAAAACAATATAGCATTATAACAAACAATCTGGGTCACCTTGTATCGCTTTTGACACGTGGCATGGTCGTAAAAAACAACCATCTGGGTCACCTTGTGTCGCTTTTGACACGTGGCATGGTCGTAAAAAAACAACCATCTGGGTCACCTTGTGTCACTTTTGACACGTGGCATGGTCGTAAAAAACAACCATCTGGGCCACCTTGTGTCGCTTTTGACACGTGGCATGGTCGTAAAAAACCAACCATCTGAGTCACCTTGTGTGACTTTTGACACGTGGCATGGTCGTAAAAACCAACCATCTGGGTCACCTTAATTGTGTCACTTTTGACACGTGGCATGGTCGTAAAAAAACAACCATCCGGAGCACCTTGTGTCACTTTTGACACGTGTCATAGTCATAAAAGAAAACAACCAAACCCGAACACCTTGTGTCACTTTTGACACGTGGCATGGTCGTAAAAAAACAACCATCCGAAGCACCTTGTGTCACTTTTGACACGTGTCATGGTCGTAAAAAAACAACCATCCGAAGCACCTTGTGTCACTTTTGACACGTGTCATGGTCGTAAAAGAAACAACCATCAGGAGCACCTTGTGTCACTTTTGACACGTGGCATGGTCGTTAAAAACCAACCATCCGGAGCACCTTGTGTCACTTTTGACACGTGGCATGGTCGTTAAAAAACAACCATCCGGAGCACCTTGTGTCACTTTTGACACTGGCATGGTCGTTAAAAACAAACCATCCGGAGCACCTTGTGTCACTTTTGACACGTGGCATGGTCGTTAAAAACTAACCATCCGGAGCACCTTGTGTCACTTTTGACACGTGTCATGGTCGTAAAAGAAAACAACCATCAGGAGCACCTTGTGTCACTTTTGACACGTGTCATGGTCGTAAAAGAAAACAACCATCCGAAGCACCTTGTGTCACTTTTGACACGTGTCATGGTCATAAAAGAAAACAACCATCAGGAGCACCTTGTATCGCTTTTGACACGTGTCATGGTCGTAACAAACAAGCATCCGGAGCACCTTGTGTCACTTTTGACACGTGGCATGGTCGTAACAAACAAGCATCCGGAGCACCTTGTGTCACTTTTTACACGTGGCATGGTCGTTAAAAACCAACCATCCGGAGCACCTTGTGTCACTTCCAAAACTTGGCTTGGGCGCGGAGCAACTTGTGTCACTTCCAAAACTTGGCTTGGGCGCGGAGCACCTTGTGTCATTTCCACAACTTGGCTTGGGCGCGGAGCACCTTGTGTCATTTCCACAACTTGCTTTGGCGCGGAGCACCTTGTGTCATTTCCACAACTTGCTTGGGCGCGGAGCACCTTGTGTCACTTCCACAACTTGGCTTGGGCGCGGAGCACCTTGTGTCATTTCCACAACTTGCTTGGGCGCGGAGCACCTTGTGTCATTTCCACAACTTGCTTGGGCGCGGAGCACCTTGTGTCATTTCCACAACTTGGCTTGGGCGCGGAGCACCTTGTGTCATTTCCACAACTTGCTTGGGCGCGGAGCACCTTGTGTCACTTCCAAAACTTGGCTTGGGCGCGGAGCACCTTGTGTCATTTCCACAACTTGCTTGGGCGCGGAGCACCTTGTGTCATTTCCACAACTTGGCTTGGGCGCGGAGCACCTTGTGTCATTTCCACAACTTCCTTGGGCGCGGAGCACCTTGTGTCATTTCCACAACTTGCTTGGGCGCGGAGCACCTTGTGTCACTTCCAAAACTTGGCTTGGGCGCGGAGCACCTTGTGTCATTTCCACAACTTGCTTGGGCGCGGAGCACCTTGTGTCATTTCCACAAATTGCTTGGGCGCGGAGCACCTTGTGTCATTTCCACAACTTGCTTGGGCGCGGAGCACCTTGTGTCATTTCCACAACTTGCTTGGGCGCGGAGCACCTTGTGTCACTTCCAAAACTTGGCTTGGGCGCGGAGCACCTTGTGTCATTTCCACAACTTGCTTGGGCGCGGTGCACCTTGTGTCACTTCCAAAACTTGGCTTGGGCGCGGAGCACCTTGTGTCATTTCCACAACTTGGCTTGGGCGCGGAGCACCTTGTGTCATTTCCACAACTTGCTTGGGCGCGGAGCACCTTGTGTCATTTCCACAACTTGCTTGGGCGCGGAGCACCTTGTGTCATTTCCACAACTTGCTTGGGCGCGGAGCACCTTGTGTCACTTCCAAAACTTGGCTTGGGCGCGGAGCACCTTGTGTCATTTCCACAACTTGCTTGGGCGCGGTGCACCTTGTGTCACTTCCAAAACTTGGCTTGGGCGCGGAGCACCTTGTGTCATTTTCACAACTTGGCTTGGGCGCGGAGCACCTTGTGTCATTTCCACAACTTGCTTGGGCGCGGAGCACCTTGTGTCATTTCCACAACTTGCTTGGGCGCGGAGCACCTTGTGTCATTTCCATAACTTGCTTGGGCGCGGAGCACCTTGTGTCATTTCCAAAACTTGGCTTGGGCGCGGAGCACCTTGTGTCATTTCCACAACTTGCTTGGGCGCGGTGCACCTTGTGTCACTTCCAAAACTTGGCTTGGGCGCGGAGCACCTTGTGTCATTTCCACAACTTGGCTTGGGCGCGGAGCACCTTGTGTCACTTCCAAAACTTGGCTTGGGCGCGGAGCACCTTGTGTCATTTCCACAACTTGGCTTCGCCGTAAAAAACAACCATACAGAGCACATTGCGTCACTTCTACAACTTGGCTTCGCCGTAAAAAACGACCATACAGAGCACCTTGCGTCACTTCTACAACTTGGCTGAACGTAAAACACCATTGCTGTACTCCAATCTACTTCGGCATGTTAAGTGTGTACGTGTAAATAATAGTGTATACACTTCCCTATACAGACTATTAGACCTTTTTATAAGTTGTAATATCCGCTTGTAGCGAATAAGGGAAGTTTGTTTCTTAGGTCAAGTAAATTCATATTACATTCCGGATTAAAATATGAGAAAATATGTCTCTGGGAAAATACATATACAGATGATATATCTACATATGTATATTTTATGTTATGTAGCTTCCTTGTCAAAATATTCACTTCGAAATCTAAGAAGTGGTTGACTTATCAGCAATTATCTGCTTCGTTGTTATATTCTAAGAATGAATAAATGTATATAAAAATTTAGCTAGAGCTCTTTAGAGACAAACGCCCCCGTCCTAACATTGTGGCCTTGACCCTTGACATATGCAACTGAATTTGGGATGCGACACATCGTCTCGTGTTGATTTACATTTGTGTCAAGTTTGGTCGAAATGGATCAGACACGAAATATTGGGATGGACAGGGTGATTCCAATATACCCCTCTAAACTTCTTTTGCGGGTGTGTGTGTATAAGAACCATGTGATTCCCTTCAGTTATTGTTTATAATAAGACACCGGATGTTATAGGAGAAATTTCTTGATATCACTACATGTTATTTATTTATTTCACTGTCATGACTGCAGGAAAAATGAGTTTGGTATTAAATCATTCGCTCAGTGGTATCCAGTCCTAGTCGAGAGTGAGAGTTCGTAGGTTGGAATCCTTACCAGAGATAGTGCTTGGGTCTACTGGATCACCTGGTGTCAGTATAATACGACAGGGTATGCTGTATGACGTATTGACTCTGTGAAGTGGCATTAAAAGTCACTCGGGGTCGAGTGCGAGCTAGACTTGCACAAAGTCATATACTAAAGTATTAACTTATTAATTTAAGTCATCAGGACTTAGTTGTTCGAAGCTTGATAAGTTTAATATCACTGATTAACAGAAATTAAAAACATCAAATAAAATCAATATATCATCATCAAATCGATAGTTTTATAATGATATGGGTAAGTTTGATGGAATCCTATCCAATTTAAAATTTTCAACATTGACTTCACAATATATCTGTAATAAAGCAAACTTCTAATTTTGACTAATCAATTGATTAAATTAATCAAGCTTCGAACAACTGGCTCCAGGATTTTTTATGGTAAATTGACTTTTGTTAGTTGATTTCTGTAATAGTTTTAGAGTAGACAAGATACTGAAATTAATAACTTAATATAGGGACTTGTGCAGGTCTAAGTGTGCGCTAGTACTAGCCAGACAATTAAACAAACTCTCCAATCAAACGCACATACAGTAACCAATAAACTTGATCTTGTCACCAATAGGTAAAAGGTTGCTCAACATTACAACATAAACAGCAACAAGAAGACCACCTACTGTAAATTCTTACATTTTTCAAAGTGGAAGTTCTTCAATTTAAGGTAATGTGTTAAATGTAAATTACGCTTTTCAAGTTTAGTGTCAAAAAGAATTTTTTAATTTAATCATAATGTCATATACCATTTTTTGAATTTAATCATAAAATACATTCAATAAATGGTATATACCATTTTTAAATGTATTTTATGATTAAATTAAAAAAATTGTATATGATTATAAAATACATTAAAAAAATGCTATATGACAATATTAAATTTCAAAAAATTGCTATATGACATCAGCATAAAGTAATAAGATAAACATATGTATATTTTTATAATTTTAATTTAAAATTTCAAAATAAATAACATAATGTAAATAAGTTGCAAAAGCAGTATATAAAATAAAGGCAGTATAAACAGCAACATATTAAAAAAATAAAATACATAAAAATAAAATAAAGTTTGTAAAATAAACAATTGATTGCATGCTCTTTTAAAATTAATTGCGTTAGCATTGTTAAAAGCCAGAAGAAAAAACGAATTTTAACATTCTGAGCAAAATGTCTCTATTATCAGTCTACCAGTGGAACCATAGCTAAGTCTCTTTGCATTTTGATCATACAACATCCGTATACGGCCATACTTGACGGAAGAGCAATTTTCATGTTTTCCCACTTCCCACTGAACACTGAGTATTTACAAATCGTGTCTGTAGCATTACCCTCCTTGTCAATACCCCCAGTTATATAAATGTCTGAACCATCGTTACACATTCCAAATTTTCCAACTCGGTATGGGCATTCGGCACAGACTTTAGTGTCTCCAGTGTGTGGATCGAATTCCACCATTTGTCCAAAGTCTGGCATAATATATATCTTACCATCGACAACCAAGGCTTTACCTCCGGCCATCCGATGAGGCAACTGTCCCATTATTTTTGATTTACACGCTATTGGATCAAAAATTTGAACCGATGACGAATGTTCACCATTGTCCAAGATCCCGCCAAAAATATATATGTTGTTCTTGAACACGACAGTAGCAGACGACCTCACGGCTTCACACAAATGTCCAACAATTTTGAAGTGTTTTCCATCTTTACAAACTTCCACGGTAGGTTCGTTTCGGTATTCAGAGTCATTTACTCCCCCAAAAACATACACACAGTCATTAAAACTGACCATGCCGTGCTGTGATCTGCCATGTTTTAGATGTCCAAACTCCTTCCACTTGTTCATGATGACGTCACATTTATGGACGCGGTTTGCAGATTTTTCCTTTCCACCGGACACGTAAATATAAGGAGCTTCGGTAACATCCTTTTGTTGTGAACAAACTGAATAATGTAAACCACAGTGTCCAATCTTTCCTAGTTTAACGAGTCCGGATTTTCCTGTTTCGAGACACATGACCACTGCCCGTGGAATATCGGAGTCAATTTTTGCACTTGTAAACATGACAACATACCCTACATCGTGGTTCACATTGTTGTTTTCCTTTACAGTAGCTGGGTTACTGGTACTTTTTAACATGTCCAACATTTTACCGTAACCTTCCTGTCTCAACTCTGGTTCATAATTATACCAATGTTTAACAGCATCAACGGCACACGGTAAGGTTCTGATTACCGGATTCTCAAGTAACGAGATCAGGTCATTCTTCCCGAGATATTGAAACTCCGGAGTTTCCCACAATTTTGGAAAATGTATTTCAATAAGTCTCAAGCATTTGTCTTGAAGTTGCTTCATGCCATACGCGCGTGCTATCTGTAACATATCAATACTGTCGTGCGGAGTGATTTCCTGTATTAACTTTTCTTCACAAAATGCTTTCACTTCTTCAAGGCCTAACCTCTCAGCAATGCAAACGTACTGATGAATATATTCACTTCTAAAATTAAGTTCGTTCAAATTTCCAGTTGAGAGGTACTTAGCCAATGATGATTTGCAGTCTGTTTCCATGGAAACGAGAAACATTTCCAGTTCGGTGTTGCCATATTCGTGATGATCCATTATTTTGCAGTCCTTTATAGCTGGGTAAACACGGACAGAATTGTGCCAGTGGTCCATGTCTTTAAGGATCAGCTTCTGATTTATTTTGTTCATGTTGAGAACACCGGCGTCGTCGTACCCATGCAACATCTTATGTTGATATTTAGTTGAATACTCTGAAAAAATAAAAAAAATAAATAAATAGATATTAAAATATTCCAATTAATATTAACTACGTTTCTTCAAATTCAAACAAAGAAATCACTCGTATGCCCGGTAAATATCGATTTTTAAACATGACGCTAAACGCAATTTTCACCAGAAAACTTTTTTTTTTTATTTTTAAAACTGCGGGAAACGTATTACAAGCGTCTTCTTGACAACGTGTAATTTTATTGTTCATACGAAACCTAATACATTTTATGGAAATATATCCATCACTACATGTTACGTTGATAGCGTATCCAATACTGTTTTAAAATTTAAATGAATCTATTCAATTTACACACTAAAAGGTTATCGAAAAAAATCTTGTGCTTTGTTTAAAATTCATATAAATTTTGCAGCTGATAACGGGCTAAACATGAATAACTGTATAATGAGCTCCTTACTATATCGACACAAAAAGCTGGTCTAAACTTGAGAATCAATTAAACAGCTATCGTTGAAATAAAATTTACAAAATAACTATAATATCATAAGCTCCTCGTTAAGGACAGTGGTAACATGTGTTTAATGTCGGCAAATACAAAACATGCATTGGTTTATCGATCGTAATATTGTCCTTTGTTAAAAATGAAATGTGTATTGACTCAAATCATTTTTCTAAAATCCTAAATATAAATAATTAAACGTTCATTTAATAATTTTAAATAGCTTTTACGTTATATTCAATTTTATAAGAAAATCGGTCTATTTTCATAACACGATAAAATTCAACAAGTACATGTATAATTTAAAAAAATAAATAAATAAATAAAATGCCCCTTACCTGTCAAGAGCAAGTTAATATCTTCGTTTCTATAGAGCATTGAATTTACAGAATTTATTTTATGTTTCAGTCTATCTTTAACGTTTTAACTTATTTTTTCAAGCACCATACATGTATTTAAGAGATAACTTGTTATGATTAACAAAGAAGTCACCGCATTGGTTTATATAGCCTCTTTGTGTTATTGTATGAGAAGATCTATAAATAGCCTGGGATTTCCTTTGCTCAGACTTGTTAGATTACTATGGTAGAGAGTTATAAATAGAACATAAATAATAACAAGTGTATGGATGGAAAACCCGGTGAGCAACCAACAACACATTGACGTGGAGCTAATCTGCGATTAATTTTTATAATTTTTATTTTATTTTTAAAACAAGTAACTTGATTAATATTTGCAAAAGCTAATATTTGCTGCCTGTAGCAATAAACGTGAATATATAATTATATATACAATAATGACATATCGTTCACAGAGAATACAAAAATTTCTCTATATCCCTCAATAGTTATATTTACAAAATGTAAATTGAGATTACATATATATCAGGAAACCTGATCATAAGGAAGATATCAAAATTCCTACATTATAAACTGAACGTTACATTTTGAATGTAAATTACGCATTAAAGCCAGCAAGTTTATTCCTCTCTCTCTCTCTCTCTCTCTCTCTCTCTCTCTCTCTCTATAACCGTAAATGGATATTTAAAAACAGACATATAACATATAAGATTTCAGGAAAAGGAAGATATACATTAGGCATTATCCTGTATTACTAGTATGGGGACAATTTTTATGTGATTCTGTGAGGTTAATTGTTAATATGTAAATATTTTTTAAAGCTTTCTAACTAACCTTACAACACCAACTGTTTTACAGATCGTTATAAAATACATCATTTAAATATACATGATTGATGGGTAACATTGACATATGTCATAACAATGGTATACGCATACCATGTGCTGTTTATTTTAAAATTTCAATTTATATTTCACTATTTCATGAAATATATAGCACGCCACGTTGTGTTCACGTTATCTGAAAAGAGCATGTGCCTTTAAAAGCCACACAATAATAATTTCACAATAACATACAGAAATGAGTGTAAGAGAGAGAGAGAGAGAGAGAGAGAGAGAGAGAGAGAGAGAGAGAGAGAGAGCTTTAGATGGCTCTAAATATATTCGATGCATTTTTTAAAACTCTATCACAAATTTTAATGTTATTGTGTCAAAGAGATAATTTTTATAATATATGAAAATATGTAAATAAATGATTAAAATTAAGATAATAGATATATACATGATGTACAAAGATTGACGGGGTCAAGTCTGACGTAAAACGGACGTCTACGATGACCTGAAAACGGTGTGAAAATTCCGAACTTTACCACCGTAGGGGATCCGATTGACGTCCACAGAATTTGGTAATGAATATCAAGGGGGAGCATCATCGATATTTTTAGTTCATATGTAATAATGGTTAAGTGATCGAGAGGGTTGTGTAAAATAAAAAAAAAAATCATTTCTTTTATTTATTTATTTATTTATTTATTTATTTATTTTGCGTTTTTATATTTTTAAATTATTATCATTATTATTATGTTACGGTTTATATCAGGTTTAAATTAAAGACTAAATGAAGCTAATTCAGTACAATTTTTTTTAATAGGAGAGATTCTCAGATACTTGGTTTTCACGACTTTTAATGCCACAATGGTGAAAAAATAAGAAAATAATGAATTAATTGTAACTGGGTCAACTTTGACGTAGAATAAAACGTCTTATCGCGAATATGATCTGAAATCTTGGGACCAAAGAACTATTAAAAAAACCTAAATGCCCATTGACAGTGGAATTTTGTAATACCCAATTTATTAGTGGGGTAGATATTTCTGAATCAAATGTAATGGAATTGAATTGAAGAGTTGCGAAATCTTGAAAAGTAAATAACTGAAAGATATAAGGATACTCTTGTTGATCATTCCAATCTGAGTACCTACAGCGCCTACAGTACCTACATAACAACCTATGGCATTATGAAAATCCATCTAGTTCGACTTCATGATTGCCTGATAGTCGTCTATGCAATGTTAACCAACATCAACTTATAAATATAAATTTTAAAAATGTTCGAAAATTTAAAATATGACAAAATTTTTAAATGTATATGACCTAGGTTTCAATGGCATATCAACAATTAAATTGCCATGTGTCACCATTGTTGATACATATATTTCGCACTGTGGTGCAAGTGTCAGCCAGATCACACTATGAAACTCCCATGTGACCATGGCTGGCAGTGGGTATTACGTGTGCGCACGTCTGTTTTGTACTAGTGTGCACTCGGGGCAACTATAAGGTGCTGGCTCACCGAGACAGCAATTGCAGACGGCGTGCCACCGGTCCATTGTCCGAATACCGGGTAAGGCCAACAACAATGTGAAATGAAGTAACCTCTTAGGGCCACGGTGACACTGATACGCCCCCGTTGGGATTCGAACTAACGACCTTTAGATCTGGAGTCCGTCGCTCTACCAATAGCGTTACGCGCTAATACCGAGTGAACCAGTCAATTCCCGTTTTTCTCGTTTGACTCGGCTAGTTAATCGGGTGTTCGAACACAACCGGGATACTAAGAGTGAACATATATAGATCATTTATTGTTTAAAAGAAATAGAAACAGTACGTAATACCAGCAAGTATTTAATAAATATAATGATCATAAAAATATTAGACACTTTGAAGGGTGGAACTTATAAAATGTGTAACCTAAATATCCCCTATAATAATCTACGACTCATATTTAGGTCTCCTCGAGGCCATGACGATCAACTGACCCAAATATGGTGTATATTTGACGTCAAAAAAGTATGTCTCACTCTAAATATTTAACGGATTTAAAAATCAACAGGGGATTCCCTAATACTTTTATATTACAGGTATGTACGTGCCGTCATGGTCACACTGGTTTCAAACAACAATACTTTTTATTTTGGTTTCAAATTAAATATTCACTGAATACATTATATCCACAGTAACTATGATTATTATCTTTCGTGTCATTTATTATTTTTACCAATTTATTGAAACTTTATTTAAAGCTTTATAAATACCGTATTTACTTTGTGTATAAAATGATATAAATCTCTATAATGTACATAACTGAATGTCACGATGAATCATACAAATTTAGGGAAATTTCTTCTTCCCTCATAATTTTTATGACATTGACTAATTAAGCACTATGCATATATTACGACTAGAGAAAATATAACAGGTGCGTAAAATAGTATAAATAGAAATGCATCCATACTGCTAAAATATTACCATTGACTGAGAAATAATAAGGGAGGGAGAGATTGAAATTGCCAGAACATTTGATCATGATATGATCATGATGCATATTATTTATTTATTTATTTATTTATTTATTTATTTAAATTTATTTATTTATTTATTATTTATTTATTTATTTATTTATTTAAATTTATTTATTTATTTAAATTTATTTATTTATTTATTTATTTATTTATTTATTTATTTAAACACGCTTGTTTTTTTTTTTGTTATTCAAAATAATAATTTAAATGTAATAATTGTTAAGGAGACTGTTCCAATATAGGAGCAATACACTTGTTCTGACATCCTCTCTCTTGCAAATGTTTTATATGTCATGTACTTTCAAAAATAAAATACATTGTTTAAACTGAAAGAAAAAACACTTTCATTTTTTATATGTTTATCCAATTAGCCTCGTTTTAATTTTAACTATACAAGTACACAATATATGTCCAATGTAGTCAGTCGTCGCTCTTTGTTCAATTTAAATTTAAATGTAAAAAGTGGAATAAACTTTACAATAAGGATTATAATCAGTTTTACAAATATTTATGAATTATTACCACGTTTTACTGAACACGAGGAATTAAATGTGCTTGGGTACCTGTATTTTAGGAAATTAAGACTTGTACTTTACACACTTCAAATTATAACAAAACATTTTTGTGGGTTTTCAAATTTATTTAAAACCAATTAGTAATTTTAATCAAATACTAAATAAATGAATTTTTAAATAACACATAATATTAAAACACGCTAACTTTACGCTTATGAAACTGGTGTACACATTGACCGATCGATGGTCATAAAAATGAACTTCTGAAATGTTATTGCCTTTGTGAAAACTTTTCCTTTCAAGACTAATTATTACTATTGTCATATACCATTTTTTGAATGTATTTTATGATTAAATTCAAAAAATGGTATATGACACTACCGCCATATTCGAATTTCTTTTTTTTCAACACTCTCTGTGCCCATGGCAACAGGTCGTATCAAATAGTGTTGTGTAACAACGTGTTTTGGTATGATAACCATATAGAGTTTCTGTTATATTATAAATTTTTGAATTTTCTGAATTAAATATTATAAATTTTTCATATTCCATACTAATAGTATTCATGTTACATCTCGTTATTGGACTTATAATATTTGACCATGTGGTTTTTTCTGCATCGTTTTCTGAATTTTGTCTGTAAGAGCAAAGAAATGTTATAAAACAGAAAATACACAACACCATAAATTTTCGATTCTAGGTAGGTGCCCGCCTTTCAATTTCTACTGTTTTCTTAAACCCGACAGCATATAAAAAAGGTACGCGAAGAACCTCCTCGCGTTGCTACGTAACCAATTGCAACACGGCTTGATTGGAAAACTAAATAATATTTTAAAGATAACCAATGGTAGATAGTCGAAGAATTGTAGATCATTAGAATTTCATTAAACACATCTTGGCCACGTGGTCCTGGTTCAATAACTAAATTAATAATCAAAATGTTTATATTAAGGCAAAGAGCTCATGTATGTAATTAGCAAGGGAACTTCCGGTTGGTCTAAACAGCAAATGGTTAGCATCCTTCGTTTTTACAGTCAGGCCCTAAGCGCAATCTCGAGGTGCAAAAAATAATCAACGGCAATGGAACCATATTTATACAAATATTTAAATCATTTTCAATTTGCTTTAAATTGTGTATCGTTGACTATAGAAACTCGCAGTGAATAAAACATACAATTTAACAAGACCCTTGGAAAATCCAAAGACGAGACCACCGAACATCTGTGATACATATTCTTATGTTAATTATTCCACTGTTATTGGAAACATACTGTGTGTTTTTAGTTTTAATATACCTTATAATGAAAGAATTCAAACGCATAACAAATGTCAAAACTGTGACACAACAAATATCCACCAAAGGCAAGAGAATGATTTAAAAAAAAACTGATAAAATACCCGAAATGGACCCTTTCAGGCTGTATTAAGATATTGATTATAATGAAATTGTTATTTTTTGAAAAAGAAAAGAAAACATTTATAAAAGCGTCTTTTCTTTATGCCGTAAGAGTAATAGACACTTTTGCTTGTTAGCGAGGAAGAATTAAATTATGGTCCAAACATCGCATTAAAAAAAATTGTTGGCAACAGATTTCAAGGTGGCTGTCGAAATGTAATACAGGTGGCTGTCGAAATGTAATACAGTTTTGAATTCAATCAACACCGATCTATGAATCTGATATTTTTACCACCATTGTGATCCACTCTCTTATTTTAGACATTGTTTCCACAATAAATGCAAGCACGAAAGCGGTTCGTTGGTTTACGGCACCAGTGTGATTTTCGCTAAGTAAAATACCAAAACTTCTGTGGTACAGCTTAGTGTGATTATAATTTTTTTTATAGTTTTTGTTTTTCCAAATACTCTCAAAGCGACAAAATGTTGAGACATATTTACAAATGATTTTCTGTCTATTTCACCCTTATCAAAATGGTTTCGGCAATATATAAATTAATCAATTAATAACAATTTCTGAAAAAAAACTTTTTACTTTTCTTTTTCACAGCTTTGCTAAAACGTTCTTTCTTATGAGAAAAATACATTACAATGTAGAACATGACAAAGATGTTGAAGTATTTTTATAAAACAATTGCATTAAAATACCGATCTAATACTAGGGCGGTTGAGTAATGGTGTTTTACGTCCCAGTCAAGAATATTTCATTTATATCGAGACGTTGCCAGTATAGTAGTAATTGTAGGAGTCATCATTACTTCGCTACATAAACGAGATTGACTGGTTTTAGATTTATATTTTAGTTTTTTATTTAAAACACTTACTTGATCACTGTAGCTTGCCTTAGAATACCAGTAAATTATGAATTGTTTCAGGATCTTTGCTTTCTTATAAGCTGAACTAAACAAGATGCAGCCTTGAGGACAGAAGTGAAATGTTCTAATTGCTTGGTAACGTTATAATGACGCCACACCATTGTTTCTGTTCATTTCCGGTTCCGATGCAGATTAAAAGTGACGTTTCAGTTCTGAATTCGTCCTCGTTTTTTAATATGCATTGGCGACTTGCTTGTATTTTTAATATATATCACAGTTGGTAGTAGTTTTATCTGGTCCCGTTTTTGTACCTTATCAATTCTGATGACCAACATGTAATTTTTATTAATATCATTAACTTTAGGGTAAATTTGGAAGTGGTCATTAATTTTAATAGTCCAGGTCACAACTCAAGCAAAGAATAAACTTGTCTATTTAATTAAATTTCATTATTTCAAAGTTTATTAATTCATTTCCCCTTTATTATATTGACAGGAGAGTAATATACCGGTAACAATTATTCGTAACGTGTTGATTATTATTTTGCCATGTGTCACATGTTTCAAAGATATGTTTCTTTATCTGATGTTTTCAAATTTCATCAAATTTATTTTTAGACTTTTTAAAACATTCACATTCATGAGAGGAAAAATTCAATTTTAACTTAAAATTGACAATAAGCGGATGTCGGTATTTACACAATGATAAACCTTGATCGAATTCCTATAAATAACCCGGACATACCCTCGTCAGACAGATACCTGTTGACAACCTAAAGTGAGGGTGAGGATATTGCACCATCCGGTGAAACCAACCTCGGCAAGAATTTGACCTTCGATAATTGCGAATTCTTCACATTTTCTTGCATCAGAAATATTTTACCCCTTTCACCGATGCTGACACAGACGTCATAGAACAGACAGCAGTCCTAGGCCTTTTGCAGGTCGTGTAAGCCAGCTGAAAAGTACTAGACACGTGTTCTGTATATCAGCGACATCTTTAATACAGATCTGCATTGAATGTCTCTGTGAATGTGTAGAAATGACTGAAATAAATTAAACTGAACTTAAAAGGCTGAAAGGATACAACCAACTGAAATGGGTGACGATACTAAGTATTTGACAAAGAAAAATGTCAGAAAAAACAAAGTGAAACACCACTGTGTGAACAAATGGGGGAAGAGAGAGTTCGAGAGGAATCAGTTTATCAATTTTAAAAGATTTTTATGAATTTGTGATAAATTTACGTTAAATTAAAAGAATTGTCGACCACAATTGAATTGATATACGGTTTAGATCAGATATATATACTAGTGGTTACTGTCACTATAAATCATATGTTCAGGATTACACGTTCCAGCAAAAGGGTTGATAGGCGAGAAACATGCAATGCATAAAGTTAAAAATCTTTTAAACTTCCCATGCACCAACAGGCTGTTTATTTGCTGGCAAATCTGTTTTCTTACTGGTCCATCCTTAGAGTTATCTAGATGAACTGAAGTATTGTAAGTATGTTCCATGTAAACATCCGTAAAACAAGAGCAGCTAGCTAGCGACACACTTGTACAAGGATTATAGAAGTTCCAGATTATTGTTATAACTTAACACTTTCCTACAAAACAGGACAAGATAAAAGGGATTTACTGTTATGTACTTGTGTATTCATTGTCTGCACTTGTGTTCACTCATTTAAGTGTCATATACCACTTTCTGAATTAAATCATAAACTACATTCAAAAAGTGGTATTGTCACCCGCGTTTTGAATGTATTTTATGATAAAATACAAAACTGGTATCAAAAACAAACATACTTATTTATGCCCAAATCACAATACAGAAGCAAAGAAAAAACTTTGGAACTGGCAAGTTAGATTAAAACACGTAAACTTTCAACATGTACCAGGGAAGTGAGGCCGGGTGCCCCGGAAAGGTAAGCACTCCCTGTTAAGCTAGCTACACCCGTCACGTGTGTAATCAAAATTGTGTGAAAGGAACATGGAATTATGACATAAGCATACTAGCGATCTAGTCTTAAAAGTTCTTAGTTTATACTGTACACACTTTGAGAGATGCAGCCAGGGATGTTTTTACATCGACCTGTACATATGGCAGGACAATTGATGCAATAATCAGCAAACCCTAGGCTAACTCAGCTATCTAGATCTATAGGATAGCGGATGGTGTTGCTAATGTAACTCATGATACGTGTAGGTATATTGTGGATTAAATCACCTATATATGGGTTTCCTCCCTGCTATTGCATTCCATAAATCCCTGAAAAATAACATCATAATACCCATATTTTGAGTTACCAAAAAATATTTCATTTAAAGCCGAGCCTGGAACCGCTATCATTATCCCGAAGGACAAAAAAATCCGAAGGCCTGGCTATCTGAAGACACGATGGTTCGAAAGATAGCACCAAGCAGAGTTAGGGATATGTAAAATAAGTTGAGCCAATGCGTATTACTGCTTCAAGACAACACGTCAAGAGCTACACAAGCTGCTCACAGAGAATGCAAATTAGAACAATGAAATTACCTACCATGTACAGTGTCGATATGGCACTCAGTGAATATTATCATTTTAGATACATTTTTCAAATCCAATTAACGGAGAAACAGATTTACTGATGATGATAAACTCAAAGCTGTCACAGAGATGTCTAGATTTAAAGAACAAGTCGATGATTTCTATTTCAAGAGTATGTCATTTTATGAATTTTTGAATATTTCATTCAGAAAATTCAAAAATTATAATATGACAAGTATTTGCAAATCTGAAAGAGATACTACAGCGAGGACTACATTGATCATTATATAATTTTTATAGCCTTCTGCTACTGCTGCAATTATTACTTCTTTTTTTGAATTGAAAATAACAGCCTTGATACAACTAATCCCGTACAGTACATGTCAAAAGCTTAATACTGAGGTAACGAATTAGTGCCAAATCGCCAGCTTATCTAAGCCCCTAGTAAACTATGTTAAAAACCACTGCGGTAGCTCCGTAAGTGGGAGGTCGTGGGTTCGAGCCCCGACCGGGTCTGACCCAAGACTTGAAAGTGGGTAGTGACTGTTCTTTCGCCAATCACTCGGCATTACGAAATGAAAGTCACGGTTCTTTCGGTAAACGAGGTCCCGTGTCACGGTAGGTTTGGCACGCTAAAGAACACTGCTGTATAATTCCATCGGTGTAACGCACAGGCAAATTTTCTGCACATTCGCCTATAGCTGGCTACGTCTCGACATAAGTGAAATATTCTTGACTGGGACGTTAAACACCATTACTCACCACAGCTCGTAAGCCCGATAGTATTCGCAGCTGCTAATAGTTTCCATCACCCGGAAGATTTTCGGCCACTAGGCATCAATGCGCTTACCAGCTCCGTTTTGTTATCTCAGTGTTAAACTTTCCCACAGGTTTGTATTGTATTTAGGTCCGGAGCTTACACGTGATTTTAGTTGCATTTTGTATTTCAATTAATGAATCCAGTTGTTTACATGTGGAAAATTAGTCTGAACTTCACGGACCTAATTATTATTAAACTGTACAATGTCTTCCTGTATGGTGTCGGTTCGTCGAGAAAACACCTGATTTGTTCGTCAAAGTAAGAAATGATTCATAAGGAAACAAATAAACAAACAAACAAAATAATTAAACAAAAAGTTTTTAATTTTATTTCCTAATAAAGGGAAATTCTAAATTTATTTTATAATTATGAACTGACAAAACGTATATGATGGTATTTATAAGTCATATCTTGCATGTAATTCTTTAATCTGTTAAGTAATGACAATAATTGAGTCACACACAGAGAGAGTCAGTCTGGTAAATGACAATGGTAAAGTCTCTCTTTTACACATACGAACACAGACATACAGAGAGAGAGAGAGAGAGAGAGAGAGAGAGAGAGAGTCTGGTAAATGACAATAGTACAGAGAGAGAGAGAGAGAGAGTCTGGTAAATGACAATAGTTACGTCTCTCTTTACACACACGCGCACACACAGAGAGTCTGGTAAATGACAATAGTACAGAGAGAGAGAGAGAAAGAGAGAGAGAGAGAGAGAGAGTATGGTAAATGACAATAGTTACGTCTCTCTTTACACACATGCGCACACACAGAGAGTCTGGTAAATGACAATAGTACAGAGAGAGAGAGAGAGAGAGAGAGAGTCTGGTAAATGACAATAGTTACGTCTCTCTTTACACACGCGCGCACACACAGAGAGAGTCTGGTAAATGACTATAGTACAGAGAGAGAGAGAGAGAGAGAGTCTGGTAAATGACAAGAGTACACACACACACACACACACACACACACAGCGAGAGTTATAATATATGTTATATTGAAATGAATTGGTTAAATACAAAACAGAGAGAAAGTCTTGCAATGAAACGATTTAGTTACACATAGAGAGACAGACACACACACAGAGAGAGAGAGAGAGAGAGAGAGAGAGAGAGAGAGAGAGAGAGAGAGAGAGAGTTTGAACTAAAAATAAGTCTTATGCAGCCTTAATACTCCTGTTACATATTAAACCTTCGAATAAGACGTGATGACGTCATGGCGATAAAACATCAATATGTTGTCATGGTGACGTAAGAAAAAAGATGATTAACAAATTGCAAGTTGTATTTTTACTACGAAGATAGCAATAATTATGTACGTCATCGCTAACACAGATACATTTTGTGTTTTGTTTGTGACGTCATAAAAATCAATGACTCAAAATCTAACCAATTTCTAAAATGTGAAGAAACTTGCAGACTAAATTTATAAACTTGTATTATTATGTACACCAGAAAAAAACATAACTATTTTATTTTATTTTTAACAAAATTTACAAACAAAACCTTCTAAATATACTCGTAAATGTTTAAACAAGTCAATTTTAAGCTGTACAAATAATTTAAACATGTTGTACTTAAAAGTATTACTATTTCACTTCAGATCATATTTAAATCATATTTTCAACAGTCCGATAAAGACTTTACTAAATACTACGTGGATATCCGATATTTCCTTATTAACACGGTATCCTTTACAAACAATATAATACCCTTTATCCTGTCCTGGCAATACACAATGACGTTACTATTTACAAGGACATCTAGAGAGACATACTATTAAGAAATCAATATATAGTCAAACCCTTCTATAAAGGTCACCCAAGGAAACCAGTAAAAGTTACCTTTAAGAGCAGACGAGTAGTCTTTATAAAGAGCTTGAAATAACATGAGGGATATTTTACTGGCCTTTAAAGCTATTAAGGCGGTTTTAGGCATATTAGACTGTTAACTTTGTTAGGTCTTTGTGTCATCCGAAATCTTCAAGAAGAATTAAAATACATGTATCACGTTTAAACCATTGTAAAATCCTATTTTAAAATACTATTTGTATAGGAAACTAAGCACAGTGATATACCTAAGGTCAGTAATGTCCAGAATGATTGAATTGGTGGATAACAATACACACTTGATCAAGCACATGTATAGGTATATTAAATGTACTTTACAATATTTATACAAATGATAAAATCATGACACTAATGAAGTAATAATTGTTGTCTTCTAAATAACCCTTGATATACCGGGGCATATTTGATGTCCCATAGTCCCATTTTTATTTCATTTTCAATTTTGACTACAAACGTGGCGGGTGTAGCTACATGTAGCTTAACTGGATGCGCTTATCTTTCCGGAGCACCTGGCCTCACTTCCCTTATGAACGTTCACGTATTTGACTCAATTTGCAAGATTTCAAAAGTTTTTACTTTCCTTTGGGATTATGATTGGGACATGATTTGGTATGTTACTTTTTGATTTAGTAAAATATTTTTTGAAAATAAATTTCGTTAAGTTGCACAGTAATTTGGCTTCACACTCTCATGTACGTCGTTTCATCAAACTACGTGTATAGTGCCTACTTTAGCGCATTGATTTGGTTTGGGTTAACAGTCGGTTATAAAAGTTGATTTTTATACAGCGGTTGATCCACAGACACTTGTTTCTATGAATAAAGGGGGTAGGTCAAGACCCATATTACTATATTATATAGTAATATGGGTCTTGACCTACCCCCCCCCCCTTTTTTTTTTTTATTCATAGAAACAAGTGCCGTGGGTTGATCCGAGAGTCGGGTTTATAGCGATGGTGAGCATGCGATTGTACCTGGATCCACATCACAGTTTTACAGTTGTTACTCATTATTTGTAGTTAACTCATTTATTAATATTGTTTCAGTGGCGTAGCGTGCATATAAGCCAATAATCTTGTGCTTGCACATAATTTTTTGAAGTTAAAAAAATTATACAAGCTGCCATTGAGTACAAACTACAGAGTTGTTGCTTCAACATGACATAAGAGAGCGCGATTGATTGATTGATTGAATTATGCAGGTTATACGTTTTACTTTTCTTTTTTACTGGCATATTGTTTTAGAATGCAGAAAAATTCACTAAATTGCTCCATTTCCCCAAAAATTTTCCTTACGAGCATGAAATCGTAACTCCCAGCGTGGACATGACTATGGCACCAGGCTTGCACATTCATTCTGTTCTGGCTACGCCACTGGTTTTAACTAAACTAAACTAACTACCACTGTGGCCGATATATTTGACAAAAACCAAGACTATTAATGTGATAACATTAATGTTATACATTACAAGGGGCACTTGTACTCTTCGTGCTCCATGTTTGTAAATTTGAGGACGTATTTTCCTCCCGTCCACCGTAAAAACTGTGATCTTACTGTAAATGCTCTCAAAACAATTGAGTTCTGTATTTAAATTACAATATGTTACAGTTTAGAATTATCAAGATGTGTTGTTTCAACATAACTTATGATCAGTTTAATGTATCCGGACACACTTCCAGTTGGAGCCATTTTAATCCTAATGTACTTCCCGTAATAGAACTAAACACTCAATTGGTCTTTGTTCATTTCCTGTAAACACAAGTCTCGTTTTAAAAGTACACAAGATTTACTTCTTGAAAAATACTGACAAAATTTATCACCTCATTGGAACACTGCCAGAAAGAGACATAGTATAGAAGACAAGCTTGATGTCTTCATTTTATCATATGCTGCTTGTAAATTTTCATAAAAATGCAAAATTATCACATGACAATATGAAAAAGAGTTAACATTTTACCGGTTTGATGCAAGTTTATACCGAATCGTTTATGATATTAATCTGATGTGGTGTTAAGCAACATCCAACCACTTCAACCACAACTAAACTATAAAAATGTACAAATGTACCTAGTAGCGATATGTACTTATTTAGCTGAGGTACAGTAACTGTTTAAGTACTGCGAATTGAAACTAGAGCTATTAATTGATAAAAATACTAATGTCAGGCTATGCAGTACCGTAACTACCTATGAGGCAACCGAGGCAACTGCCTCGGTAAAAATTTAACCAAGTATTACTCGAACGTCACAATGATTATTGAGATTTTAGCGATTTTGCCTGTTGGATCGTGCAGCTGCGAACAATCCTTCTCAGCACTACGCAGACTAAAACATGGCAAAGAAGCAGCAGGTCAGATAGCCTGATAGTAGACTGTCTGACCTCGGGATGATGTACACCCACAGAGATGATGATGCCACACAGATTAAACCACTGATGGGCTGGTTCGGGGAATCCGACCAGGAGAACTGGCGTCCCAAGACTTCGATCCCAGACTCTAAATAATACGTCATGTGATTGTCACATTAAACGTTTGCATTTTTAATTTTTTGTCATTTTGGTTGCTTGCTGTATTGTGGTATTGTCTGATTACGGCATTTAGCGTTTTGTCTTGTGTAAATGTATCAAGTGATCTTGTTTATGAAAACGCAGAAATATTCTGAAAAATCCAGGTTAAATGATAGACCTTTTTGTCCATATTTAACTTTTAAACTATCCTCTAACTTGAATTTTGAGGTTTAGTTTTTTGGTTAAACTAGTTAGCATGGCACAAACAATCTAACTTATTTTACAACAGCTGGTCTAGTTTTGAGCTTTCCTATTATACTGTTTTAAAATATCTTCCTTACATGTGAAAGATGTAAAACATTGAGACTGTACATGTTGGTACTGTATTTCATTATCTTCAATTCTTGCCTCGGTTTATTTTAAGGGCCTAGTTACGGTACTGCTATGCGTTGTTTGAAGTTGATTCGAAAACCATCAGCAGATGAATGTATTCTCACATAAAATCAAATATCACCATGGACTGAGCATTATGACGTGTTGTGTGAGATCCTCACATGCACGTTTGATGTCACCAAGGTACCAAAAAGATAATTCGTGTTCTTGGTTGCATTGGCTTTTGTCAAGTACATCGTTCTTGGTTTCTTCTGGTATTTTATGACAATGTCGCAAATCGCTAGCTTTATTTGAAATATTTCCTGATAGACAAACACTTCAAACCTCTTTGGGCACGTACACGTTAATGTCATTTTGTTAACCGTTGAAAGGGAACCAGGTCGTGCTTCTTTCCCCGCTGTACATACAGCGTTCATATTAGCTTAAGTTGACCGGGAACTTTTTCATGGTATTTCCTAAACGTTAAATTGTACTTTTCTCCGGAAGTGGTATACCTCGGAATGGTTTTTCTATAGCACTTATTGAAGTCAGATTCCTCAGCAATTTTTTTTTAATCCTAACGTTGATCTTTTCCCCCGAGACACTGTGTCCCAGCAATGCAATATGTTTGATAGATGATATAGGAAGGTATAGCTATATTCATCCCGGTTAATCCAGTTACCGAGGTTGTTTATGTACAAGTACAGTACATGACTTGTTAATCATGTTCATTTAGCTCTAATTTATCCCTCTGATCGGACTTTCTATCTTCAGTTATGCTACTTGAGCAAAGGATAAGAAAATACATTTAGCTAGCAAGTGTCGATATATCAGATTTACTTTTTGTTGCAGTTCATAATTGCTTTGACAAATATTAGTACGCATTTGTATATATTTGTCACGTAATAGTAATGTGAAATGAACCCAGAACATTTGAGTACATGCTTAATATCAAGTCCATGTGTAAATGTAATTTAGTTTCGACGTAAAAAAAAAGTTTCAAGTTTAACACCTGAACTTCCAACCAGGTGCCCCCGGAAGGGTTAAACGCCACTTGTTCAGATAGCTACTACCGCCACGTGTAATCAAAATTAAGAATACTACGAGACGTCATATATCTCCAAGAAATTTTTGAATGGATAAAGTGTGAAAATTGCGAGTCGCATACTACAATGCAGCTACACGATCTTAATCTAATAAGATAAGTCAAGAGACATCATTGCCGATCGCTGCCGGAATTCCAAGCTACAACCCTTTCTCAACATAGCAATGACTTCGGACTTTCACGTGTTATATCAGTATGACATTACTTATTTATATCAGCTGACCAGTAAACTGAGTATATAAAAGGTAAACTTAATTTACATATTTATGTTTTGTTTAAATAATTTATATTTGTTTTCAAAATTAAATACATAATCATATTTGACATGTGAAATGCTGGTGCATAACATTTTAAACATGTTTGTAAGTAAGGGGGAACAACTACAACTTATTCACAGGTTTTCAATTTTTAAATACCACACAAAACTGAAGACAGTTCAAACTGACCGGTAAAATACATTGTACTCTCTCTCTCTCTCTCTCTCTCTCTCTCTTCTCTCTCTCTCTCTCACGTAGTGTAGTGAAGTGTAGTTTTGTGTAATGTAATGCACACCCAGCCAGTGCGTCATAGTGTAAATATTGTTGTTAAAACATTATATTTATTATATATGTATTTGAATATCGCGCAACCTTGAAATTTAAATTTAACTTTGAATGTCTATTTTTGAAAATTCAATTTCGAAATAAATGACGTCAATGTACATTTTAGTACCGATCTACATTACCTTTCACGTATTTCACATTGCATAATCATTAATATAAGAAGTTCTCTATGTTAAAATTACTGTATATTCGGAAGATCAAAATTAATGCTTATTGTATTTAAATTTGATTCTGGTTTTTTTTCAAAATAAATAACGCCATTGCCCCATTCTGTAATATAGGAAGGTTACAGCTACTTTTACAATTTTTTACATCTCTAAATTATATTAAAAATACAGTGGGACTTATCTACTTGAATACTCTCTCTCTCTCTCTCTCTCTCTCTCTCTGGCAGAACAAATTATTACTCTACATGTTACACAAGTACCATCAGTACAAATATTGTAAATTCTATGTAAGCAGCTATCAGAAAAGCTACTTGAGTCAATTTCCAGTGTAAGCGGCTTATGTATATCATGAATGTTCAAGGCTGGTGAGATAGCAAAAAATGTATCACAAATATGTGCAGTTCTTGAAAATCATGAAAATTTGGAATTTTTAAGTGGCAGACGCCAATCAAGTTGCTTTTTTGGGGATTGTGAAGGATGTTTGTTTTTAATGACTTATCACTTATAGCAAAATTAAAAATTGAAAGTCAAGAGACATCATTGCCGGTGGCTGCCGGAATTCCAGGCTGCAACCCTTTCTCAACATAGCAATGACTTCGGACCTCCACGTTTTATATCAGTATGACATTACTTATTTATATCAGCTGACCAGTAAACTAGGTGTGTCAGAGCTAAAGTTAATTTACATATTGATGTTTCGTTTTAATGATTTATATTTGTTTTTAAAATTAAATACATCGTTATATTTGCCATGTGAAGGGGCAACTAGGACATATTGATAGAAATAAAATAAAAATCGATATATATGACAATGGTAGTGCATATTTATAATCTAGATAACATTTTACCCATTTTTGTAAGTAAAGGGGAACAACTACAACTTATTAACCGGGTTTCAATTTTTAAAGAAGACCGTTCAAACTGACCGGTTAAACTGAGTATAGCCGATAAACTTAATTTACATATTGATATTTCGTTTTCGTTTTCAAAATTAAAAAAAAAATCATCATATTTGATATGTAAAGGGACAACTATGACATTTTAACAAAAATACAACAAAAATATTGATATAGTTAACCATCATAATATAAATAACATTATATCTAGGGGAACAGTTACAACTTAATAACAGGGTTTCAATTTTTGACAAAACTGAAGACAGTTCAATTTGAATATCGCGCAATCCTGAAATAATTTCGAAATAAACCAGTGACGTCAATGAACATTTTAGTATCTATCAAGTATTTATAATAGAAATAATTGTAAGTAAAGGGGAACAACTTCAAGTTATTTACTGGGTTTCAATTTTTAAACGCAGTTCAAACTGACCGGTAAAATACATTGTACTCTCTCTCTCTCTCTCTCTCTCTCTCTCTCTCTCTCTTGTCATGTAATGCACACTACCCAGGCAATGCGTAATATAATAATGTAAATATCATTGTCATTATATTTAATATATATGTGTATTTGGATATCGCGCAACCTTGAAATTTAAATTTAACTTTGAATGTCTATTTTTAAAAATTCAATTTCGAAATAAATGACGTCAATGTACATTTTAGTACCGATCTAGAATACCTTTCATGTATATGACATTGCATAATAATAACATAAGAAGTCCTCTTTGTTCGGAAAATTACTGTATATTTAATTATGATTTTTTTTTTCAAAATAAACACATGTAATGTCATCGTCCAAGTATGTACTATAGGATGGTACAGCTACTTTGACAATTTTCTGCTACTATTAATTATATTAGAAATCCCGGCAGTAGACTTATTACTTCTTAGTACTATCGAACTCTCTCTCTCTCTCTCTCTCTCTCACACACACACACACACACACACACACACACACACACACTGAAATACAATACTGTAAGTGCTAATAACTTGACAAAATATTGTATTGACAACAAAAGACTACAGTCCTGTTACCGCGAATTCTTGTCACTATTTGCAGTTCACATCCACAAACCTTCTTTTTGCAATCATGTTTAAAAATTCATATGCTGTTCTATGTATCGTTCCTGTCACACGAGAGAGAGAGAGAGAGAGAGAGAGAGAGAGAGGGAGGGATGCTTTTACAATGGCGATATAAGGAATATTTGTAAGTTATAATCTTCAGATTGAGGTTAACTAACTGTTTTGATGCCACTGCATATATTTTGGAACAGATGACACTGGTAAGGTTAAGTTCTACATAAATTGAAAGAAAAATTCAATGTGTTTTTAAACATTGCTATTTGAGTTGTTTTCAAGGCTTTAGTCAGGTTCTCAGGTCATTCAATGTAAGTTTATACTTAAACTTCTCTAGTAAACACCCAACACTTAACCATGTAGATACTAAAGATATTCATTCTAGTATCATCAAAATTTATTTTTAGGTTTAAGTGGCTATTTTAGGAAATTCAAATTTAACATCATATTTAGTTCGCTTCTTTTTAAAATAGTGACGTACGTTATTGCCCTATTTATGAATGACTGAATAGGTTCAATAACCATTGAATCTAATATTGAATTGAATACATGTATTTCGAAATGCTTATTGTAACTCTGTAAAGTAAGGACTTTGTATGCGTCACGTTTTCTTATGATAACCATACTAGTCTGGTAGAGGATTTTGAAAAAGCCGCTTATTTTTCGATGTAGGGAGGACAACGTGTTCAAAGGTGGCAAGTTATGTCATAACCTTCTTTGAACTTTACTTTGGTAGAATCGGCTTGTTGCCAAGCAAGATTTCACCCAGGGGCCATTGTGGGGGCAGCTAAAGGTCAATGGTTGCAAAGTTCAAGTGAAAATGCCCATATTGACCTATACACAAATTCAAGGTGGCTTACAGAAGTTTTTCTTTATACATTTTGTCTTCTAAATATGTAAGTGGTATCTTCAAATTAATAGAAAGTCATATCCAACTAATTCAGTCACTTATTTTCAAAGTTTTCCATGAAAAATAAGATTAGACACTTGCACAAATTTGACCTTTACAAATATGATTAATTGTGGCAAATAAATACTGGTATAAACACATTTGTGCATTTGAAATTGTTTAACAAAACTTTAGACTTCTGTTAAAATAATTTTACTGAATCATATTGCCCGTATTTATATAAGTATCCACTTTTTTAAAAAAAGAAATCAAAGTACTGGTGGTACTGAAAGATTTGATTAGCTATAATGTCTATCTGTATAATACTATCAAGTGTGTTCTCTTTTTCTGGTGGAAATATTAGTGAACTATTGAAACACGAACTATTCCCAGTGTCGCCTATACCTGATACATCAGGACCCTTGTTATCTACAGCCGACGAGTCGGATCTTCAAAATATCCCTGAGGAGGAAGTTTTCATGGAGACATTACTACCAAAATAATTGATGGTCAAGCTTTAGTTGTAGCACTGGGAAAACGAAAGGTATCAATACATTCGGCGAGTTAGGAAATGCACAAACTGTTTTTATCCACGCGAAAGATAGATGTATTAAAATTGATCTCATTATAATAGATATGACAACTAATCCATAAAAGGTGAAACCATCTAGAGATAAAAGAGGATCAGGTTCCCGTTCTGTTAGAACAATTATTGATAATTAAAATGCCCCTCTGCCATCAAATTGGTAAGATTTTATCAGTCACCAAGAAAACAAATAGGATCTTGTAGTAATCCAAGACACTTCTTAGCTTAGCTGAGGGTATCAGGGGGTCCAACAGACAGCATGTTTAATTCATACAGAGGAAGGAGTGTAACCGTTTTTAAAGCTTTACATAAGGAAGCCGATACTAGAATTGTTCCCCATGGTGTTGATGCTTACATGCAAGGCTATAAAAGAACAGTTGTTTTCTGTCGTGATACTGATGACCTTATTCTTCTGTTTTTTTAAATGAAGAAGTATGATTCCAGACCGGGACATCTAAAGTTCGTCCCTGTTCATAGCATTAAATTATCGCCTCTGGCTGGAGAGGAATAAGCTCCCAGTATTCCATGCAATTACAGACTGTAAGACTGTCAATGAACTTTCTGGACATTCTAAGTACAGCATTCCGTGTTTCCAGGGAAAACACAGGTTTTCTTCCCAGTCTTGCAAGAGGGAACTTTTCTGAACTTGTGAGTGCAGATGCCTTCATTGAAGTTAACTAGCGATTATTTCTAATCTACGGTGTAAACTGTTCCTCTCAGGGGAAAAGTACAATTGAAAATTTGCTTCCAACACCATATACAACCGACCTACATATTCAACGTGCACACTATTAAACCGCTGTTAGGCTGCAGTTAGTTATACCTGGTATTTGTTCCGGATCTCCCGTCACCTATAGGACACGGATGGTGCTAGTCTCACTAACTTGCGTACTGTATGCCTTTAACTCCCTGTGGAGGTTAGTCCATCGACAAAATCCCTCAAACTGGCTGTTCTGCGCAATTTTACCCCCTCTGTTTCAATTCCAGAATATTGTCTCAAGGTGTCTTTTATTCTTGTGTGTTCCATTTCAAAGTTTTGTGATGTTGTTGCAGGTGTCTTGATGGTGTGACCTATCCATCCCCAATGTAGCTTTTGTGTTTGTGTTTCAAAACGACCTTGTTTTGTGATCCACCATAAACTTTTTGTTACTAATATTGTCTGGTCATCTGGCAACAGGACCACGAACAATACTAGTTTTTATACTTAAATCTGAGGTTTTTTTCACAAATTAAACTTATTATTAATATTTTTTTGCTTAAATCTTACTTTGAACTTTAACTTTTCTAAGACAATTACAGGTCAAAGGATCATGAACAAAACTTAACTTTTTGGATTTAAGTTAATTTTCCTGATGTTCACGTTTATTCTCGGACAGTTAAGTTAGTACGAGTCTGAATGTGATTTAAAATCAGTGTTAATGAGAAAATTATAAATTGATTGATTGCATGGGGTTTTACGGGCTTTTACGTATTTCAGTCATATCAAGACATCACCAGCTATAGGTGAAGTGGCAGAAATTTTGACCTTTGCAGTGAACTTAGGGAAATGTGCAGGAAAAGTTCCTTAACATGTTACACCCGCCTTGGCACGGGGCATCGGTTTTTAAGATCTCTCTCAAAGGATCTCGTGACTTTCGTTTCTAAATACCGAGTGTTTGGCAAAAGAACAGCCACTACCTTATTTCAAGTCTTGATCAGACCCAACTAGGGTTCGAACCCAGGACTCACCACATCGTGACGGGGAGTGAGCGCTATACCAATTGAGCTACAGTAGGGGTTTTTAATGAGAAAATAACCTTTACCAAAATCATGTCATGCATTGCTGAAATGTAAATATAAATCATGTTGCACTACAAGATGTACATGTAGGGCATACAGTTTAAATTGGTGGCTGTATGCACTTGCAATGGGACCGCTGAACCGTTGATTGGTTGAACTTTTTGAATGATAATGACACAGATAGTGATATTGATGAATCAAAAGAAATCATTAGATGTGACTGAGATATTCCAGAGGATCTCGTGACTATGGCTTGCCGATTACAGTACTTGCAGTACTTTGATTTTAAACTTTTAATAAATTTCAAATTATCAGCTGGGTTTAAACAATATATTTGTTTTAATCACAGTAATGTTTTTACAAAAGAATTATATTTTAGCATTTTGATTCATGCTTTGATGTTGAATGTATACTTTTATTTTATTCTATCTTGAGGCTTGTGTCACAATTTTGAAAAATAACATTGAAATATTTACATTTTAGCCTAAACAGTCTCAATTAGCTTCCTAGTCAATGTTAAAATACATGAAATACTATGATTACATGAGAACAGATTTATTTGATTTATTTAAATCTCAAAAAGTATATATTTTGACAGCTATAAACTAATAAAGATTATTTTTTTGGAAAAAAACACTATCTGACCTTTGACCTTTTATCTACTAAACCAAGGGTCGATCAGCTTGGCAACAGGTTGATTCTTGACCCCTAACCTATGATGATATAAGACAGCTATGTTGCCAGCTTTGAACACTCATGTCCCCCTATTGTGAAATTTCAATTTGTTTTCCACCAGACTATACGCATACTGTACAAGTCCGTGTGTTATTCTAGCGTTTACAATATAAACTGGGTCATATTGCTTCTGACCAAATGAGGCTGAGTGGAGTGGAGTAATGGAGTTTTACGCCTCAATCAAGCTGACTTCTACTTATATCGAGACAGTCAGTTCATGAAAGGTGGAGCAAGCACGCGTATCAAAAACCACCGACCTTCGGCATGCGAACTGACAGACTTTCTCAAACTAGAATTCAGTCGTCTGATAATCACTATTACCAGATTACTGTCAGAAAAATCATGAATTTAATTATTCTCTGTTATACCTGCTTCTCCTGCTTACGGTGTATTTGTTTCCCAATTAATAGAGCTTGCTCCCACTATGGAAACTTTATACAACGAAGCAAGCTACTTACAAATAAATTGTTAACCCAGGGATATTGCAAGTCTAGGCTTATCAGGGCCCTCAAAAAGTATTATGGCCGTCATCACAGTATTGTTGATAGTTTGATGTCTTAGAAGTTCACTTGTTTAACCTAACTTGTCAGTTTCAAAGTTTTTACTTTGCTTCTGGATTGCTTTTCGGAAATGGATTAGTATGTTTGTTTTTTATTATACGCTTCTTAACCATGGCCTTAGACTAGAAATGGGTTGTATAAAATGTGGTGTGGTGAACCAAACACCTTAATGACTGTATAATACCTTTAATTAACGCATAAATTTATCAATTAGGTTTGAACCAGCTTTGATAAATTATTACAAAATATTCCCTAACGCCTTAATTTGAAATGACGATATTTCTATAATTAACATTCTGATTATATGGAAAATTTCCCGGGATTTCTGTACATTTCATCACGTGTTTATTTTACAGGTAAAAACGCGTCATCATCCATCAAAATTAGTGTATCGATGAATTGATGGAGATAGGTGTATTACGCAGGTGTATAAACCCCGCCCACCTGCCTATATCAACACAGGTGGATGAGACGCATAACAGGTTCCGCCATTAAGAAAATACTAGATTAATTTTCATTTATAAACATCATAATATTGTTTAAACTCGGTCATATTAGGTCAGTGTTGGCAATACACATACTTTACTTATATATAAACGTGTTTACCTGTTTTTTAAATATTAGATATATTGATAAACTTACTAACAAAACCAAAGGGCGGTATAACTAGCAAAAGTGAAAATATACTCGTATAACAAGAATAAAAGGTAAGGTGGAAATTTTTTAAACTTTGTAACTATAGAAACTTTAACAAAATTGATAACTTTTAACAAAATGGATAATTTGTTTTTTGTCAAATGTTTGTATTTATTTGTGAAGCCTAAGTGAGGAATATGGAGACCTTTCTAAAGTGTTTTAGTGTAAAGTCCCAAATCACGGCAGGTTTATAAAACAACTACATTGTGTAGTACTACGCCCGTATTATGACCACTCTTAATCTATATATAGCTACATGTAGGACCATACCTTTGTAAAGAGACCAACCTCGTTAAAACGTCGGAAATTTACCACACCCAGGGTTGGGATTCGAACTACATGTGTGGGTGTTTAGAAGGGCTGCGAACCACAATTTAGTGCTTAGACCATTCGGCCAGCGGGGTGCAAAGTTAATGTAAAAAGGGCCAAACTCAGTCATCAAAATAAACAATCTCGGTCCAATAAAATTTCAAGGTCCTTGATTTAGTAAAGGGATCAATAAACTATAGAATTACTTGTTGAAGTTCAAATCTCTCTCCTCTCTCTCTCTCTCTCTCTCTCTCTCTCTATGGGGCCAGATGATATATCAGAGTTCAACAATCCGGTGATGATTTTTTAAATGTGCTTAATAACGTTAATAAGGTTAACATTATTTGCGATACAATTCTACTGGCCTTTATAAACAAGTGACCTTTATATAGAAGTGGCTTGTAAGGCAGTTTGGAATGTATATTGCTTATCTTATTTTATTTTAAAAATATTTTGTTTTTAACGATAAACCAGTTGAAACGTATTTCCCTCAATCTAAGCTCAAAGTATGTTTTATGATTTTACTATTATAAAGTCGAGCAATAAAGTTTGCCTTTGAACGTGCCAGAAATGGATGAACTTAATTCTGTACATATTGAAAACACATACAATATGTGTTTACTAGGTATGTATTGACATTCTACTTGAAGTGCATTGTTGTAAATGTTTAGTCAAGGATAGATAAATTATCATGTTTATGTGGTAAATGTGCTTTATAAAATCACTTAGTGTAAAGTTTGTGTCATTTACCTTTTTTTCTTTAAAAAAATATCATTTAAACATTTAAAAATAGTATATATATGGCAAATGGGTTTTAATGTTTTAAAGATGTTTTTAAAAGAAAAAAGGTATATAGAATTTGCAATATTATATACAACTTTCACAGTACATAACCTTGGTAACTAAGTTTCTTTCAAATACCCTGTTGATGACCGAGGTCTCATGGTACAACATGATGGAGAAGTGATGATGTCCAGCAAAGGAAATAAAAACATGGTAGAATCTAACAATAAATAACATTGTATAAATCAGCTTATGTCATATTGGTCTAGTTATCTGGCCAAGGTGTGTCAATATTGTCACAATATGTTGCTGAAATTGCTTTGTAAACGTTTCGTTGATGTCATTCAGACGTCATCAACTTCGTCCAGGAACTACGCAGCAAATGCATGGCAAGTATGCCTGAAGTATTTATCCTAAATGTTCATTAGATCATTTAATGAAAACATTAATGAGGTAGTTTCATGTTGACCAAGGTGTTTGGTCTCAGTGTAATACTGGCAAGCCGAGGCCGAATGCACTCCCAATGCACCTTGGCCATTCGATACGAAAATACCTAAATAATATAATGATATGATTTATTTACATATGGAATGATATTAGATCTATCAGGAGGTCACTGACTAGGTCATCATAGGTCAGATGATAAAATAAGTGATAAATACATTGACAATATAAATATGTTAAGACCTAAGTAAGAATGTTTTGACCAAATACTCAATTGGTCATATTCTGAAGTTAACATATACAGTGTGAACTTCGCCGTCTGAACGTGCACTTTTGTTGATGGAATTTCAAAACTTATATAACACAGCGATTGATATGTGAACTACCGTCATAAAAAACAATTGCTTAAAACATTTTTAAAACGACGAGCTAATCTATGTAATATTGGTGACTATCCGGGCGTTATGCTGTTGAATTGTGCAGTTTGATTGTACCAAAGGTAGTGTCGTGTGCTGATTTTTTTTAACTTTTATTAAAACAATGCTTTCAAAATCAGTACAGTGTATCATGCAGTTGCAGTTTTAACCTAGTATCAAATATAGTATATACTGATTTTGAGCACATATATTTGTTTTAAAAGGTTATATATCTCAACGATGTATTACAGTGCCCGTTCAAAGTCGGGGTATTTAACCATCCTGGATCTCAAGTTATTGTGTTATTAAATATCACCTTTTTGTACTTCATATGTTTATGGTGGTTCTGGACAATGTCTAGCACCATTTTCGTGCTTTTAGTTATTCATATTATTCAAACTGGCTTCGTTATTCTTCAACGAAAATTAATCCCTTGTAGAACACAGGCTGACTTATGCGGTTTTTTGTATTTACAGAAATAAAAATGGAAGACAATAAGTCTTATGAAGAAGCAAATAATGATATAACACAGAATCTGCCATGTGAACATATTGGCGAGGAGGACAGCACAACAGCCTGTAGTAAAAATACTGGTGAAGACGACAACATACCAGCATGTACTAACCATGACTACGAGGATGACAGCATATCGGCCTGCATTGACCAGATGCGTATAGAAATGGCAGACAAAAAGAAAAACAGAAAACCTTTACATAGTTTAATGTCATTTGACGGAAGTTGTCGAACAAAAATCGCCAAATATCTCTCAACCGGTGCTTACGAAGAACTTGAAGTAAATAGTGACAATTTTGAACAATATCTTTATGTAGCAAAGGAACTTGGTCACGTTGATCTGAAGAATTACTGCGAGAATGAACTTTTGAAACAAATTACTCCGGAAGCTAGCCTCGATATGATGCAAATAGCTTCCGGTTATGATCTGAATAAGTTGAATGAACGATGTGTAAGTCTTATTGCAGATAATTTTTCAAGTTTATGGAATACACCAGACTTTCAATACCTAGGAAAGAATGAAGTGATGACTCTGTTAAAAAATCCAAAAATAAAGTCACATCATGATGCATATGATGCGATAAAGCACTGGTTGGAATATGAAACGGAATTCAGAATTGACGCTTACAATGATATGTGTCAGCATGTTACAAACAGTCCCGGGCCCGTGATGCGGCCAAAACAAGAAATATGCTCAACCTGTCATAACTATCATAAGTACGTCGCTATGTTCACTTACGACGAAAGTAAAAAGTTACCAAAGGTCGTTATAATGGAAGTTAGAAACTTTAAAACAATGTCCAAGCCAATACAAAAAATGGGTCATGTCGGTCCCGATCTTGCCGTTTGTTGTCAACAGGAAGACGTAACGAGTGCCCCGTATGTCGTTGTTGCCGTTAGTAACGGGAAGCATTCTACTCGTGTGTTTAAATTTGACGTTGTTTTAAGTAAATGGAAGGAGATTCACAATCTTAAAGATGCCAGGTTAGAAAACTGCCTGGTGTCTGTCAACGGTAACTTTTACATACTCGGGGGGTACTCGTTAACAAAGGAACGTAATGTTACATTAGTTGAGGAATGTAAATCTGGGAAGGCGTGGAAAGAGGCGGGGCATCTAGAACAGAGCGTAAAATCTCCAGCATGTGTTGCGTATAATGGTCATATTTACCTGTTTGGAGGAAATCTTAACAGTGGTGAAAACTCCACAGCCGTCCAATGTTACAACGTTACCACTCATGAAACGCGAATAGTGGCACAACTGACGTCACCAGCATCGGGAGGTGAGGCAGTGATTCTGGACGAAAAAATATACATTTTAACAGAACAAGGTGCGTTGTTTATTTTTGATCCTGTATCTAACACGTGCATAGAGGGCGCCACCCATAAACACGCACTAACCGATTTCGCCATGTTTACTGATGGCGCGGATGTATACACTGCCGGTGGTGTCTGTGGCGAGACAGAAAGTATTGCCGATATTTACAGATATTCTGTAAAGTCAAATATTTGGGAAAAGACTTGTCATTCTCTCCCGTTCCCTGTTCAGGTATATGGACATTGTGACGTATTTATGCAGCAAGACTTCGCCATGGTTCCCTTTATTGACTGAGTAAAATTGTGATAAAAGGGAGATAATTCTATTTTTAATATCAAACTTGAGCTATCAAGATTTGCATCATGGACCTAGACTGTAGCGACTTTGGTACAGTTTCTCGCCGTTGTAAGCAATCGATAGACATTGATATCATACTAACTTTCACATATGACGTGCTTCTGATCACACTTATAAATTAAAATTTATTTTGCTCCTATTAGTCATTCTTAGTAAATTGTAATTCACCAGTTCAAAGGTATCACAAATACTTTAAGTTAAAAAGGATCAACGAAACACATGTTCAGCAATCGTTTGTCAATTTTAGCCTTAAAATCACCCGAGCAGTTGGACGACAACCCCGAACGATGTATGGTTCTTCAAATTATGGGAAATTGGTCTCATTTTTTTTAAGTTCCGTTGTATCTCTTACCTTTGAAAATAACCTTCCAGTAAGAAGGTTGGTAGTATTTACACCGTGAGGAAGTATGTTTTACGCCAAAGAAATAGTACCTAGACCATTGCAGTTTAAGCACAACTTTGTTACTGTAACGTAAATGCTAGTTACAATGAAAAAATTCCCTTTCCCCGACGCCGGGAATCGAACCCGGGTCGCCCGTTTGTAGGGCGCTCGCTATACCGCTAAGCGCTCTACCATTTCGCCTAAAGAGTAACCCATATGTGAGACAGTAGTAACATCTCTTAACCTGTACATAGTACATACTATACCATGTAGCTATGTCATGTGCTGTTTTTGAATTTTTATTAAAATAATGCATTCAAAAACAGCACATGACAACTTTGTCATGTGCTACTTTTGAATTATATTATTTCATAAAAATTCAAAACTAGCACATAGTGCTTACATTCCTCTTCATACATCATGTAGTTTTATTATAAGGACAAGACAAACAATATAAAGAAGAAATGGAATGTGTTGGAAAATATGTTAGATGATGAATGATAATTATAGAAATTTTAACTTAGAGTGTATAGGCAAACAACATTGACCTGTCCGTTTGGCCTTTCATTAGGAATATTTATATAGACGAGTCCACCTCATACATAGGTGGCGTTAGGACTCGCAGTTAGTACATATAAACATTGCCCATGATTAGTGTTCACATCAGGTAGACGAATAAACACGCATGATCCCTATAATACTTAAATGTACTCGTCCACAATGAATATTTAAAACAAAGGTCAAGCGGACAGGTCAATGTTGTTTACCTATACATGATTATATTTGGAAAAGAATACCAAACATATGCTGAATAGCCAGAGTGAATGATAAAATATCACATCAACTACTTTCGAAATGTCTGCTAACAAAACTGAGGCAACATTTAAAACACCAATTTTTCCTTGTGATGATATAGTAAACTTTACAAAATGATATACAACTTGATGCATCTTCCCTCATTAGCTATATCATGACTGGCTTCGAAATTTCTGCATGTTTTTACACCACTGCGGTAGCTTGGTTAGTAGAATGCTCGCTTCGTAAGTAGGAGGTCGTAGGTTCAAACCCCATCGGGTTTGACCCAAACATTGAAATCAAGTAGTGACTCTCCTTTCGCCAACCACTCGGAATTAAGAAATGAAAGTCACGTTTCTTTTGGATGGGGACTTAAAATAAACCAGGTCCAGTGCCATGGCAGGCGTGGCTGTATAATGCCATCAGTGCAACGTACAGACAAAATGTATGCACCTTCTCCAATAGCAGGCGATGTCTCGATATAAGTGAAATATTCTTGACTGGGACATTAAACACCATTACTTAACTCGCCGCTGCATGTTTTTACAAACCTAGTGCTTGAAATCAGCCACTGAAGTTCTTTGTCTGACGAAACAACATATAAATCAGGAAAATGGTGGGTTGAAGCTGTCTAGGTGCAACTGCTAATGACGATCATTATAAAAAACATGCTACTGTATAAACCATTCTCGTGTATAATGCTATTATATAACACTAATGTATAAACCATTCTCGTGTATAATACTATTATATAACACTACTGTATAAACCATTCTCGTGTATAATGCTATTATATAACACTAATGTATAAACCATTCTCGTGTATAATGCTATATAACACTAATGTATAAACCATTCTCGTGTATAATACTATATAACACTAATGTATAAACCATTCTCGTGTATAATACTTATATATTTACAATAGAAAAATAATTTCTACGTTGAACCTAATTTGGTTTTTCTTTTCAAGTTTCGCATAAACATCAGTTTTTCACATCGCGCATGAATACCAATACTCCCGAGTGGAATACCAATCCGCAAGTCCAGATGTCGCGCACTGGCTCTATCGTCTATTAAGTCTGGTTTTTTAACAAGCTCTACCTTAAATAACTGTAGCTTGACCATAAATATGAATATGTAATGTTTTGCCATTGACTGAAATAAAATTTGTTTGAAATATTATCCAAGATTGATGACCTATTTTGTTTCTTCAAGGCATAACGTCAAATGGGCGGGGCTTAATGTTTCTGAACAAATGTTCCATGTCAAGGTCACGTCCGCCGTTAAAAATTATTTTTCAAAACATTGCAATTCATTATATTCAACAGAATTGTCAATTTTGCTCTCGTAAAGAAAGAATAAATTGTAAATATAAGAATTGACTGTCATTTTTTCCTGGTTCATTACTTGATTAACCAGGAAAAAATGACAGTCAATTCTTAAATAACACTACTGTATAAACCACTCTCGTGTATAATACTATTATATAACACTACTGTACAAACCATTCTCCTGTATAATACTATTACATAACACTACTGTATAAACCATTCTCGTGTATAATACTATTATATAACGTCATAATATGAGGTGCGCCAAGCGAAAACCAGGCTTATCGTCTATGACGTAATAATGAGAAAAATGACGTCAAAAGATCCCGCATTTTTCATGCCGTAATTTTAGACACGGAGCGCACTAAAATGATAACGTCGTTCACGTTTGCAGATTCTTTGTCAAAAGATAGTTTGTTTCTGATGAAATCAATAGCGAATCTAGCAAAATTAATAGTTAAAATATTCACAGAATTTGAATAATCGGATATTAAACCAAAATAGACAATTTCCATGTAGATCTACGTACAATACATAGCCGACACGACTTTATGTTTATCCATTCAAATTTTATTAAAAAAAATACAAATTACTAAAATATTCGGAATTTCCAAAAGTTATAATGAACAGCTATTCATTAGACTATCGGTGAAAATACAAATAAATAAATAAATAAATAAATAAATAATAAATAAAATTGTAATACTATTGAATGTAAAACCGGACCAAGATTAAAAAAGTCGACTACAAATATACGGATAATATTTTATTTACTCCAAAAGATTTTCCGTCTATCGTTAATTAGTTTTTTTTAAATTTTATTTCTATTTATTTCATTTTTTAGTTTTGATGATTTTATATATTTAAACGAATGTAAAGTACAATAGACACAGATCTAGAGAGGGTTCCTCTATTGCCAAAAATCTTAGCTGTTTCATACTGTTCGGAATTCTCAGCAGTTTAAGTCAAAGAGAGACAACCCCTGGCAAAAGGTTTTTCCAACTAAATTCTTAGTGCCCAACTAATGCAGTGTTCTGGTCATTTTAAGAAAATGTGTAACTATCTCTAATTTATTTTGTTTTAAATTAGAAACATGTTCGGAATGAGGTGCACCCTCTCTATGAAATAGGTCGCTGTGAGTTCGAGTCCCGCTCAGACCAAATGTGGGAAAGTGAATTTCCTTGCAATTGGCCTCTACTGGTTCACCTGGTATCAGTATAATGGACGGGGGGAGTGGTTAGCTTGTCTGCGGAATACTGACTCGGTCTCGGTGATCTAGCACCTTTAAGTCGTCCTGAGTGCGCGCTAGTACAAGGAAGACCATACAACACACTCGCACTTCACATGCATACACGAAATTGTTCATAGATTAATCCGTAGAGATTATTTAAATGGTTCTCGTCACGAATAGCTGAAAAATTGCTGATGCGACGTTAAGCAACATTCAACAAACCAACCAGTCTATAAAATAGGTGATTATTTTTGGTAAACTACCTATCTTATTTTTTCAATTTCTTAGCATGGTCATAAATTAAAGATTTAAGTTATCTTTATAAGTTAAGAACTCTCTCTCTCTAGTCGATCATGTTAAAGCTATATTAAAGTTTCTATTGGTTATCATAACCAATATTTTCAGCCATTCACGACAAGATATGTTTTCTTTGTAATCACAAACTAAACTCATATTCAAATGGTGAGTGACTTTTGTGCAATGTATTACGGCCATCGACGGGATCCTGATAGCAAGACGAATCTCTTCTATTGTCCCCTATATTTCCCATCTGGTAACACAAAACAAAGCATCCATTTTAATGAAAATCCATGTATATGATATCAGTCAAATAACCATTATTATACCCCTGCTTTAAAAGTGGGGGTATATAGTGATAGGGGTGTCCGCCCGTCCTTCCGTCATTCCGTTACACCTCTTATTCGCAACTCCTCCTAAACCCTTCAATGGAATTTCATGAAACTTTCACACAATCTTTGTGATATAATGTAGATGTGCACCTCCTATTTCAAAATTTGATCCGATGGATTTTTGGGAGCGGGGGGTATTTTTTGTGACCTTGTGGCTCACAGTTTTTCAAGTTTAAACTTGTAAACATTCAAGGAGCTCGAGTCCCATGTTCAAAAGTTCTTTTTATAAAACTAAATTCACCGAAAACTGATGTATGTTATAAATATGAATGTTTTAGAATGAACAATGCCATCAGTTACAGTAATAAAATAGTAATAGTAAAATCTCTTCCGAACATTTACGATGAATCACAAACATCAGCACCTAAACAGACAAGCTTTAAGACATCTGTGAGCTACTGCCCATTTAGTGTATACCCCCGCTTTTATCTGGACCATTGGCCGTAAATATAAAAAATAAACTTGGTAAACAGGAAGATGTCTGGCAGACATGAAATCAGTACTTGCGACAAGGAACTCATACTGAAATTGCATACAAAATGGCAAGTGGCTGTAATTAGTAGTTGCCGAGGAAACTGTTACTATTTTTTCTTTCGGACGGACGGAAGGGCAAGCAGCATACCCCCGCTGCTTTGAAGCGGGGTATGAAAATGGTCAAGATAGAGTTGAACAGAAAACTATGAGCGACATGAAAGATGCCAGACATATGTATGAACCCGTTGAACCATTGTTAAACAAATGTTCATTATGACTTCGGCTTTTCCCAACCCATGACACTTCCACATCAATCCCAATATAATATTTGCCAGACCATGAAAACACTCAACCGTTTAAACCTAACTATCTCGGACCACATGCTCACATAAATGCGTTAGGTACTATTCATTCATAGATATGAAAGTTATAATCTAAAGTTCTAAAGTTTTTTATTACACTCAAAATCAGCACTCGCAGCAATTGTTATGGATATCTCATTATTTTCTTCATTGAAATAAAGAAAAAATGACAAAGGTGAGTGAAATGATGTTTAAGCTACAGATGCTAAAACATATAAACAAAAACAGGACCATGAAGGAGAAATTAGCATTTGTAGAACAGAGATCAGAATACGAAAATGCAATCATCCTCAGAACAACCGTACATCTAGTACAACATTTTTTCGTTGATAGCCTTAATCATATTGTTAACAAATTAAAATCATGATGCTTATTCGAAAAGTAAGCAGAGCATTGTCACAAGTGATTGGATAAGGTCCCTGGGAAAGTTATGTAGGAGGCGCGATTTTATATATGGGACAGTTAGACAGGCCGATATGCATGTCGATTTCTGTATACGCCTTCAAACTAAGTGTGTGTACGGGGTATAATAAAATTGATTAACTGCGCAATGGCTAAATTTCATTTCGTGATACAAGTGTTGTGTCCAAAGGTGTGTGTGTGTGTGTGTGTGTGTGTGTGTGTGTGTGTGTGTGTGTTCTGGGCTCGATAGTTGACCGGACATACAGCTCAGTTGGTAGAGTGGCTAGTATCGGAAGGTTTCGGATTAGGTTTTAGTACCGATTTCGTTGTTGCATTTACCCGTTCCTGTTACTTTTAGGGCTCGCTCTACCATTAAAATTGCCGAATAACAGATTAACTTTCGATTTAATGTAGTTGAATAAAAGAGGAAGGAGATAATGTGATGGACCGCGGTCGATAGGTGACCTGGTAGCTCAGCATTCAGCTAGCTATAGTGTGGGAAAAGTCTTGTGTTAGATTCTCGGTTTGGCCGCTGTATTTTTCTCTCTTCTCCTGTCTTACACAGATACATGTATTAAGTGTTCTAATATGATTGAATAAAAAGTTTTGTAAATGATAATTTAACGAAATAAACATTCATAATTGTACATATTTTCATTTATTTGGGGGACTTTGCCATATCAATGACCTTTCCCTTTTTATGGTACACCCGAATTTTTTCATCTTACACGTGTGTCTTTGTATATCTTGATTTCGCGGCGAGAAATTTTCGCGATTTTATATCCTTGCACGTGAAAATTAATAAGTTTACAGTACTTTATGTAAATACTCAGACACACAAGGTGATTTTTTCTTTTTTCTTAACCCGTTACTTTTATTTCTGAGCTAGGGTGATATATTAATCCAGTTGCATATATACTTCCATAAACTACAATATCAATAATCTTTCTTTTATTTGTTTAATCAAGACTTATGTGATTCGGAAGCAATAAGTGTATGGACATTTTTGTGAACAAATCTATGTTACAGCTGAGAGAGAGAGAGAGAGAGAGAGAGAGAGAGGGGTGGTCAAGTTGTAGTAACCACGTGGAAGAACCTAGATGGGTTTGGATAAAGATGGGAATTGGTTTTAAAGTAAAAATAGACGAAATGTCTATCAATCTCGAGTCAATTTTTGTTTCTCCCGATATGGTACAAGTTAAAGACAACACCAATATAATGAAGGAAACATACTATCAGATTGTTTATCTGGGGGAAACTTGACCTATTGGACTTACCTTTGACAACAGTTCCCTTTCGGACATAATTAGCAATTTGTAAGGGACCTATAGAAAGATTTAACTTGCCACTACTAAATGTTGAGGAATGAAACTTTACTATTATTTGATTACGTTCATTAGACACTTATCAATCAACAGAATCTTTAGCATTACCACGGTAATTTGTGCAATTGATTCAATCCTTCCTTATTTTGGACTCATATAGAGCATAGTACGAACTATTGTATTATTTAGATATACAAGTTTTAAATAGCGAAATGAAATAAGACATGTCGTAAAGTACTGTTTGTGTATAACAACGTTATTTTGACGGACGTTACTCACACATAACATGACGTTATTAAAATGTAAAATTTTGAACGTCGTTAATTATCGGCTATATTTTAAACGTAAATTTAAATAGGTTCTAGGTAAAATATTTCCAAAAAGTTGGTATTTTTGGAAACTACAATAAAAACTCTTTAAGAATATGAATTTATCTCAAAATCGAAAATTTTGACCATAAGCCTGGTTTTCGCTTGGCGCACCTCATATGTACATGTACAAGTTACATTTTATTTCACTTAATACAATCTGATGGCGTCATGCAACAACAAGACAGTGTCATCTGCTTCTAAGTAATAAACAAAAATGTCTTCTTTTCAAAATCAACGTTTTTTCTGGACCAAATATTACTCTCCCCCCCCCCCCTCCTCAAAAATATCTGCAGATGTGATAATATCTGCACAAATCATAACACTGGTGTTATTTTATGATAATCAATTAAGGGTAACAACTTATGGAGTCGTAACTCACACAAACAATCTGTGATGATTCCTGAAAATGTTGAGCCAAACTTCAAATTGGTGAAAAAAACTCGATCTCTGTATGAATCCGAAAAGTTCCCTGTTAATAGCAGTCCACCAACTAAACTGCATCGAAGACAATTATAATGCTCTTAAAGATTTGAACCCGAGTGTGTTTGTGAGAGAATTGGATATTATAATTGGAAAAAATGCTCATTTTTCTTCAATAATTATCCATAGTATGAATACCGACCGTGTCAGTAAAAACATGGACATTTTCATGGTGGTTCGCAAAAGCATGCATGCAACTGTAAATTCACTGCATGCATAACTTGTGGCACAAAATACGACCTCATAAAATGTATGAGGAGGTCAATAAGAAGCTAAGCATGTATGACTTGAACAATCGGGTCATGAAAAGATGCAAAACCAAACACAGCCACAGATTTGCAATTATCATGTTTCGACTTCGTTTCAAACTACCTACCCGGTAGTAAACCATGCAAAGTTTGGTTAACCGTTTGTCAAATAAAGTACCAAGCGCGAACCAACCAAAAAAACCAGATTCATTATAATCTACCGGTACTGCAATAAAATGTGATTTGCTGTAACCGAAGTAACCAAACCCTTTTCAATAAACATAAATAGCTATAAATTCGTTATACGTCACCGAGAACCTACTGGAATAAAAAGACCAGAATTACAAAAAACCTCTCCTAGAATAAAACGCATTTAACTATATAAAAACACCAAGAATCTACTGCAATAAAACGCACTTCACTATAACAAGTATCGTAATTCTTTTGAATTTTCATGAAATAGCACATGACACAAGATTCAGCAATGCATCCGCTACAATTAAATGTATTTTGTAATAACTGCAATGATCAAACCTACTTTATAAACGTACTTCGTTATATCCAGAGTAATCAAAAACTAACCACAAAAAAGGGCGACGCTACATAGCCAGAATCACCATGAACTTACTAAAATAAAACACACTTTGCTCTAACCAGAATATGCAATGCATATTCAGGCAATTGCCAACATTCTGACATGTAGGTTCTAAACTATGACTTTGTACAATTATGTCGGTTCAGAATTATCCAGATTGATTATAAAGAAGAAATAACTTCATTTACAGAATACTGGTACAGAGATCAGTTGAGTAATGGTGTTTAAGATCCCAGTGAAGAATAGTTCACTTAGACAGAGACGTCGCCAGCTACAGTAGAAGGTGCAAGTAAAACACGTACTTGGTAACTATCATCGCAACCAAAACACGGCACAATGATAAAACAGCCAGACAAGACAAACGATAATAAAAAAAACAAACGCATATATTTTGTATATTGGAGCCGGATGACTAATGATTATAACGTTCCCGACTTCGGACGGACACCATTTGCTTGTGGTAGCTTGCATTATCTTGCTGTTTCCAACTCAACTGTCTGAAGAATACTACATGTCAGAACTACCAGGACAAACACAGAATGGACACAAAATGGGAGATGACCTTGAACCAGCAAAGAGCTATGTCCAATCCCCGGTTCCGGACCCTGCATTTTTATTTTCTTGTTACACACCAAACACATTTTTGCTCAATGTTCTTCGCTGTCTTTCGTTTGAATGTCATAAAACTCTTTCTGATTCAAAAGCAGGTGGTCCTTATATAGAGGTGGTTCCACTGGTTTTTTTTCAATTTTTTCATATGGCGCAATGGTGATCAATTTACTCATGAGCTAACAATTACGTAACCGTGATTCGTTAATATTCATAAGGAAAGTTTTGAACGCGCCATCATTCAAACGTGATACCAGTGTAGTGGAATATCTATTTTTCAAATTACCCGGACCGAAAATTGTCAAGTGTACACAGAAAAAGGAAAATTTCCGTTTTCACCGGCGCTATCAACACATCGAGTAAGATCTTTAGTTTAAGAATTAAAATTCATGGTGCTTCGAATTTGCAGAAAACATTATGTAGATTTTGAATGAAATTGCCATGTTTTATAATAAGAACTCAATTGAACAAGCTTTGGATTTTTAATTTGAAAGGGCGGTTTTTTTTAATTAATAACTTTATCTTGTTACCACCCAAACAATGCCAGGCGGCATATATGCCGGTATCAACACTTTTTTGTCCTACTTGTCGAGATGACTCGAGAAAACCCGTACAGAAGCGATTTGTCATCACTGATCTATATAAAGTCTTCTATATTCAACCATATTATTAATCCATTATGCAAATGACCAAAACTAGCCATGATTTTGCCATACATGTATGTATGCCAGTATCATGAATTTTCACGGTTAAATTTTAAGATATTCAATAATTTTAAGTTATCATTTTAAGATCAATGCTAGATTAAAACATAAACATGTACATGTACTTTTGGCAAAATATTATTAGTACTTCCAAAAGAAGATTACAAACATATGCTTAATTTTTGCTAAGAAATGAAATCTTGTGAAACGGGGATTTCCGGATTTAACTACATATCTCGTTCTCTCCCAGTTTAGATTTTATCTACAAATACTTACTTCCGACTCAAGTTGTTCGGCATGACATGTTCATGTTTTTTTCATTAAGTTGTTTATTGTTAATTGATTATTACTGATTATTATTTAAAACAGATCTTTTTAATTCGTGGTGATTATTGTAAGTTCTATTTTAGGGTATTGTTAAGTGGATATCAAGTCAGATGTCCCATCGGTTCACTAGTCTTACACTTGTATGCAAATGAGGTCCGCCATATTTGAAACAGTGAGGTCAAAAGGTCAATCGGAGACAGATTTGGCGGAAGTTACAAATGTACACATGGACATTTAAAAAGTAAATCTCTAACTACCGTAAGTGCAGCATAACTCCTTGTATCCCCGTTATAACGCTGTTTGTATACGCAAGAATGATATTTTCCCATAATGTAATTCGTATGGATAATGAATTGTTCATTCAAATATTCAATGATATTTTACTTCTTCCCAGTGCATAAATCTACTTATACTTATTTGTAAATAGCAAATGAGATAAAACTAAGACGGTACTTATAGCACTGTAAGCAAACATTTTTTCGGCTCTCTAGAGCTTATGATTATGTTTTTAAAACTCTGATTTTAATAAAGATGCGTTATTATTAATGTTGTACTGTTTTAAGATACCAGTCATCAGCTGGTAATTTGACACAAAAACTGTCGCATTGACCAGCTGTTGACATATTGCTTCTGTCTACCAACACAGTAGGCTAAATACGACAATGGAAGATTATTGTTTCCTGTTGTCCTTCCCTACACAGAATATATGTACATAAACTTTGTTTGCCTTGTGTTACAATGTGTTTCTTTAATGGTTTCTGTCTTACCATCAGTTTCATTAATACAATGGTGTATGACCTGTAAACTTTTTATTTATTATATCCTTTATAATACTCCTTAAACTTCAGTGCAAGTCATTCATGGTGAAGGACACTTTGTGCCATATTGAAGACATCACCAATACTAGTACTGACGATGACTAATCTCCAATGAATGGAACATTTGGATAAGCTCATTTTCAGATCTCTCCCAATCTTTCTTGATATATTAAGTGAAATATTTTTTGTTGGGATGTAAAACATTTTATCTCTGTACTGTCTAAACTGTTTTACAGCTAGATGATTTATTTCAACCTATAAAGTGAGATTCTTTTTGCATATTCATCCCCCAAATGCTGTCACAATCAAAACCTATATGTGACATTTGTAACAGGAAAGAGAAAAAATGCAGGGTCGGACTGGGGATCAAACCCCAGACCACCCGCAATATAGGCGAGTGTTCTACAACTGAGCTACCCAGACTGCTACATTCCTCCCTTTTTTTGATTCAACTCCCTTGAATCAGAACCACTAGGTTCCACCCTGGGACTAACCTATTAGTCGGCCACTTCCAAGGGTTGCACGAGCCCCCAAATTTAACAGGAAAGAGAGAAAATGCAGGGTCAGACTGGAGATCGAATCAGGGACCTCCCACACTATAGGCGAGTGCTCTACCACTGAGCTACCCAGACCAATACATATATATCAGTTTTTATCACAGACTTCACATGTGGCCTGACTAGTCTCACATGATAGTCACAAATATCTTGGCACTAATTAAATTAATAACCAACTGTTGTTGAAAAGAAATATGTGTACATTGTATGTGAGAAAGTAAATCACACTCAAGAACATTTTACTATATGAAAGCAAAAACAAAAAAACAAAATCAGTTTCATGTATGCATTTATTAGTGTTCAACAACACTGACTGATTTGTTAATATGCATTACATTTCTTGATAATTTAACCAAAAATGTTCTCAGATTATAAATATAACCATACCTTGAAGTTTTAACTTTTAAGAAGCACTACAAAGACTGCATTTTAACTTCTAAAATGATGACACCACAGACATCATTTTTAGGATATAATATTAATCACCCAACATTCGACACATTTAGCATAAAAAGTAACTTGTAACCTAAAAATGTAACAGCATGGTCAATTAAAAATTAACATCTAGGTTTCCATTCCTCAGATATGAAAGTAACATATCCCACACTTTAGGAAATATATCAAAAAAATACTAAGAGTAAAATTACTATATTAAGTTTTTTTGTGAAAATTTGGCTACTATTTTCAAGTTTGTGGAAACCTAGATAACACATTTATAACAATGAATTTGCAAATAAGACCATAAAAACATGCTATGTTCAGATCATAGTACTGATATAAAACTACTGACTTTGAACAGGCGCTTAATATAATGAAATGTTGATAGAATGGTTCAAGTACTATTCTTGAAAGAACTAAATGATTTGTCTAACTTATTTCAGCTTGGTGAGGGGTATGGTTGCATGTTCTTTCTGTTTTTTGTTACATTTGTTTGTGTGAATGTTTCAGTTATGAATTTTAAATACTGGCAATAGAAATGGCAAAAAGAAATTGTGCCATTGTAAATTGTACCAACAATGGTAGAAAACTTTTAAAATGGAATGAACAGTTTTGTGATTTACATCTGTGTAATAAAGGAACATCTCGTTGTATTTGTGAACCACCATTTAAACTGTTCCCCTTTCCAACAAAAAATGAAAGTCACAGAAAAATATGGATCAAAGCAGTAAATAGGAAAAATGAAAATAACAGAAATTGGGAACCCAACTCTGACTCAAGACTTTGTCCGTTCACTTTGTTGATGGATTTCCCTCTGAAATATCCTTACCCTACATTGTGCCTTGGTTATAAACAATCTCAATGTCCAAGTACACGTCTTCCACCTAGAGATAGGACTGAGACCATTAATATTTCAAGTAGCAAGTGTTCAACCAAACCGTCTAAAGGCGAAATATCTGTTACTTATTGTAATGAACCAGAAATTACTGGTAATGAAAAAATATATGAAGACACAAACATTGCTATAAGTACACTTCAGGCTGCTAATAATGATCATAGTTATTCATGTTTTGGGGCACCAGACTCTTCCAATACATGCATTTGTATTTCTTGCACTGAGAAAGATAAAGAAATTTCAATTTTGAAAGAACAAGTGTCACAATTGCAATGTGAATTGAAAAACACAAAAAATTCTTTAACTGAAAAAATAAAGAGACCATTTAACTCAGAGGTTGTACTGAAAAATGATAAAAAGTGTAAATTTTACACTGGAATCCCAACTGTGAAAATTTTTCATGATGTTTTCCAATATCTTGAACCAAAGACAAAGAAAATAAGATATTGGAAATCAAGCATTAATTGTAATCCTTTGAAGCATAAACAAACTTATGCCAAAAAACATAAACGTATACTGTCAGTAAGACAAGAGTTCATTTTGACCCTGATGAAATTGAGACTAGGACTTCTGTCTGAGGATCTTGCAGACAGATTTGGAATATCCACAGCTACTGTTTCTAGTATATTTACCACTTGGATTAGGTTTCTTTCTAACACCATTGGTAAACTTGTTTATAACCCCTCTAAGGAAGCGGTCAGAGAAAATTTGCCACCCTCTTTTCAAAATGAAAAGTATAGTGGAGTGCGCCATATAATAGATTGTTCAGAAATTTTTATAGAGAAGCCCAACAATCTCCAACTACAATCACTCACATGGAGTGACTATAAAAGTCATCAAACTGCCAAGTTCTTAGTTAGCATTAATCCTTCTGGCATGATAAATTTTATTTCACCAGTTTGGGGGGGACGTTCTAGTGACAAATACATTACTCTAAACTCTGGATTTCTAGATATCGTAGAACCATATGACACAGTAATGGCAGACCGGGGCTTTCAGATTAGGGAAGAACTTGCATTGCGTAATGCATTTTTAATGGTACCTCCTGGTAGACGGGGCGTTGCCCAATTTTCAAAATCTGATGTTGTTTTGACAAAAGATTTAGCTAACCGTAGAATCTATGTTGAACAGGCAATTAGAAGAATGAAATCATTTAGGCTTTTAAAATTTGAGATGCCCTTAACACTTGTCCAACATCTAGATGATATACTTAAGACCATAAGTGCATTATGCAATATTTATTGTCCATTGCCAAGGTACAATTAAAGTATTTATAAACAGAAATGGATTACACTCAGTTATTTGTCTGTAAAAAATTTATTACTGAAAATATTTTATTTTTCCCAGAAAAAAATGTATTTATAATTAATCAGCCTAATATACACTTCAGGTTTCCATTTTGTATATTTTGCAATAATCCAGCTTTACTGAGAAGAATTTGGCAATTTCTGCAATGATGGAAATTAACAAAGTCTATTTACTCCACCTTTTTACTATGTAAGGCAATGATATGCCATGATCTTAGATTTTTTTCCAGGCTGAGCATTTTTTACACAAATTTAAACTTTACAGAGGCAAAGTCCGAAGCGATGACAAACTCAAACCACCATGATATATTAGGTCGAGTTTGTTGTGTACATAACCAAATTTCTGTTTCACATCTTCAGCTGGTTTTTGACAAAAATCCATATGCATAAAACTGAGTGTATTCCATTTCTGATTGTACAAAGTTGTCAAATTTGGCAATTTTAGAGTTGTTCTTAACTTTTTTTTATCAGTTGGTAGTAAAGTAAATATCAAATGATTCAAAAACAAAAAAGTACTGCCTACCAGTTCTCTGGCCACTTTGTAATTACTATAGTTATTTTAATTTTATATGTAATTGGTGTTATGGTTCATGTCATACAGAAAAAACTTCAGACGTCAGACACTGAGAGATAACATAAATAGAAAAAAAGTAAACAAAAGTCTGTTAATACAATTATTTGTAAAGATTAAATATCTGAAGTGATCAACAGAATCAATTGATATTTACGGCACTATAGTACCGTATTTCTTAGTTGTATTTTATCATGGCTTTAAATCTTTTATAGCCAGCAAAAAGCATAATTTTATATGGAAATATTTATTTCCAGATTAGGCAAGTTTACATATATATCTAAAATGATTTTCCAAGCTTCATATACATATTTAAAGTGAACTGAAGTAATGAAGTTTAAACCCCATTCAAAATTCTTTCACTTATATTTAGATGGTCAGTTCAGGGATGGTGGAGGAAAACAGAGTGACCAGAGAAAAACCACCATCCTTCAGCAAGTGAATATTTATTAAGAAAATAATAATGGTACATTATATTGTTTGTAAAAAATATATTTATAGTAATAGTATGACTGTATACTAGTTTGCAGTATTATATTGTTTATAATGTGTATATGTGATACACAATACCAGGTGTTGTGACCAAATATTGTTACAAACTGAACCATAAACCTACAGGTACATGGAATATTAAATTATGATCAGTTAACAATATTAAAATTCAAAGTTAACATTAAACAAGAGAAACTTTTAAATGTAATTAATTAACATATCAACTGTGCCTTTAATATATTCCGAGTCATTGTTAGAGGAAGACACTGGTAAAATTTTAATGTATTCATGAACAGCTTGTACAAAACCAGTCAGAATTTTGATGTTTTAACAACTGTGCTTTAGTAAGCTTTACACATTTAAAATGATACCACTTATTACATTTATCACATATACTTCTATCTTGAAAAGACTTAATATTTTCATTTTCCTTTATGACTGACTTGCAAGATGGGCAAAAAAATGTATTTCCCTTCACAGATTCCTTTTGCTGTGGTAATACTGATGTTACAGTCTTTAACTGTTCATCAATCAATTCTGGCACCATGTAAGTTTTAAAAAAATACATAACATTTTCTAACAATTTACAAAAATAAGCTGAATCAAATTCAATTCTTTCCACAAATGAACCATTGATAGTATAAACATAACAAGAGGCCCATGGGCCTGATACGCTCACCTGATAACTAATGGCTAGCTGATAGATTTAAAGAAAACATAAATACTAAACCCCAATGACTTTTTTTTTTACATCATGATAACCGTTGTATTAATACCTACAACATTCTAATATACATGCCTATACAAAAAGTTAATAGTTTTCAAGATAATTAACCATTTCAGTATTGTTTCACATCTGTGACCTTGACCTTTGAACCCAAGACCTTTTTCTATACATCAAAATGATCATTGTATCGATACCTACAACATTCTAATATACATGCCTATACAAAATGTTTATAGTTTTCGAGATAATTAAACATTTCGGTATTGTTTCGCATATGTGACCTTGACCTTTAAACCCATAACCTTTTTCTATAAATCAAAATGATTGTTGTATCAATATCTACAACATTCTAATATACATGCCTATACAAAAAGTTTATAGTTTTGGAGATAATTAACCATTTCGGTATTGTTTTGCATCTGTGGCCTTGACCTTTGAACCCATGACCTTTTTCTATACATCAAAATGATCATTGTATCAATACCTACAACATTCTAATATACAAGCCTATACAAAAAGTTAATAGATTTTGAGATAATTAACCATTTCGGTATCGTTTCACATCTGTGACCTTGACCTTTGAACCCATCACCTTTTTCTATACATCAGAATGATCGTTGTATCAATACCTACAACATTCTAATATACATGCCTATACAAAAAGTTTATAGTTTTCGAGATAATTAACCATTTCAGTATTGTTTTGCATCTGTGACCTTGACCTTTGAACCCATGACCTTTTTCTATACATCAAAATGATCGTTGTATCAATACCTACAACATTCTAATATACATGCCTATACAAAAAGTTTATAGTTTTCGAGATAATTAACCATTTCGGTATTGTTTCACATCTGTGACCTTGACCTTTAAACCCATGACCTTTTTCTATACATCAAAATGATCATTGTATCAATACCTACAACATTCTAATATACATGCCTATACAAAATGTTTATAGTTTTCGAGATAATTAACCATTTCGGTATTGTTTCGCGTCTGTGACCTTGACCTTTGAACCCATGACCTTTTTCTATACATCAAAATGATGGTTGTTTCAATACTTACAACATTCTAATATACATGCCTATACAAAAAGTTTATAGTTTTCGAGATAATTAACCATTTCGGTATTGTTTCACATCTGTGACCTTGACCTTTGAACCCATGACCTTTTTCTATACATCAAAATGATCGTTGTATCAATACCTACAACATTCTAATATACATGCCTATACAAAAAGTTTATAGTTTTCGAGATAATTAACCATTTCAGTATTGTTTCACATCTGTGACCTTGACCTTTGAACCCATGACCTTTTTCTATACATCAAAATGATCATTGTATTGATACCTACAACATTCTAATATACATGCCTATACAAAAAGTTTATAGTTTTCGAGATAATTAACAATTTCGGTATTGTTTCGCATCTGTGACCTTGACCTTTGAACCCATGACCTTTTTCTATACATCAAAATGATCGTTGTATCAATACCTACAACATTCTAATATACATGCCTATACAAAAAGTTTATAGTTTTCGAGATAATTAACCATTTCGGTATTGTTTCACATCTGTGACCTTGACCTTTGAACCCATGACCTTTTTCTATACATCAAAATGATCGTTGTATCAATACCTACAACATTCTAATATACATGCCTATACAAAAGGTTTATAGTTTTCGAGATAATATATATAATCAGAGGTAAAAAAAATTAGGTCACGACCTTCACAATTGACCTTGACCTCATTTTGAAGATACTAACAGGAAGATGTCAAAACTGAAAACCCCATGTCATTATCTGGTCAAATAGTCAAGTTATAACAATTTGAAGCTATTTTACGATTTTTTCAAAATTAAACGCAAAAACGCGTAACCTATTTTTTATCCGATTTTTACAAAATGAACAAACTATAGGCTTAAGACCCTAGAGAAGCCAAATATCACATCAGATTTTTTCTCCAATCAGTACTTTCGGAGAAGAAGATTTTTTAAGATTTTTGCACCCCTAGGTCACCTTGACCTAGTTATGGTAGCCATGGCAACGCCACGAACAAATCTGAATTGCACCGGCCCATATATACTTCTGACAAAGTTTCATTAAAAACTGTCCAGTAGTTTCAGAGGAGAAGTCGAAAATAGGTGTTAACGACGCACACACGCACACACGCACACACGCACACACGCACATACACACGCTGCGCTATGCCATAAGCTCACATGACCTTCGGTCAGGTGAGCTAAAAATCACACCATTTTCTAGATGTAAATGCCATTTGTGCCTGTACTTGAGCATAGTAACTATGTGTTTTTTTAAGTGAAAATATAGAATTTGGTGCAGTGGACAAATACACTGGAACATTACATTTACAAAAATGTAAACATTCTTGACATTTTTGTACAAGAGAACATTTGATTTCTAGAACACCATCTCCACAACAGGAACATGATACTAAGGCATCAGGTGAAGCAGCTAAATATGGATATGTTTTGCTTACAAATATGCCACATTCTTCTACTTTAAAACTGGTATGGGAATGTGACATTTCTGTAATATACTGAGCCTTTGCCTTGCCTTCCATTTCTCTTCCAAATTTTAAAGAGCGAACATTTTCATTAATGGTGAGATAACCACACAGAGAAGAAACTAACCTATCTACATTAGAATTACTATTTGTGTTACTCTTTAATGTATTTACTCTCGTAAACACAGTATAAAAATTAGAAGCAGTAATACGTCCCTTCCTGAGCTCATTCCAGTGATTATTTTTATTCTGTCCAATGGTTTCCAAGTTAATGTTCCACTGTTCCTCATTTGAAATTTCTGGTAAAGAATCTAGAAAATTTGTTTTACAACATCTACATTTCATGATAAGATTTTTCATGTAAAAGTTGGAAATATCAAATATAGGAACAGTGGAAGAATTTGAACAATCTGTAAAGTTTGAGCTTTCTGATATTGCATGACTAGTAGTACCGGACACTCTTGACAAGTCTTCGCCAGCAATATATCCTATAATATTGAAATTATATGTTATTTTATACAGCAAAATATGTACATAATACAAATGTTAATTATTACAAATTTAGTTTGGTTTACTGATACTTGTGATTATGTGTGTGCTATTTTATATAATAATCTTAGAGTGAAGTAGGTGAAGCTATGTATGGTCTTCAATGGCTCAATGGAAATTCTGTAACTTGTATTAAGGCAGTCAGTTCAGGGTTAGTGCACATGTAGGAAACTGAAGTATCCTAAGAAAACTGTTTAGTAAGTGAACTGTCAGACTAAGACTTTACACAACATCCTATATAATTTTTAAAAATGATGTACAGCTCCTTTTTATTTATTTGACAATATTTTCAGCTATGTCAATGTTTAATTCCAATTGTAAATCAACTATTTTGAGATGAAAGTTTGTGTTTGGTGATGTACATGTGTATTTAAAGCCTCATACCTTTATGTATACATGCATTAGGTGCAGATAGTCTTAATGCTGCAATCAGGCTGCTTATATCATTATTCTGTTCTGTATCTACTGGCTTGAAACTCCTTTTCTTTGGTGTTACCAAAGGTCGACTTTTTTCTGAAAAATAAGACAAATAAATATATTTACATGTAATATATATTGCAATTTACATGTAATATCCATGGCTATTTACATGTAATATTCATTGGTTACATTTATTGAAAACATAGTATAAACTAATTGTGTAGCTTCATTTTACAAATTATATGGATCACTGTTTGTGGGATAATAAAGTTTGTATACAGTAAAACAGTTTTATAACGAAGCCCTGGGAACTCAATTTTTAACTTCATTATAAAGAAATTTGTTATATTGTTATAAATAGATTTTATTTAAGGAGCGGCAAGGTCCAATATATGACATTGTACTATCCATGTATTCGTTGTAAGCATGTTCGTTATATTTGTGTTTTACTGTACAGTCAGTCTAATTCTAATGCCAGTAATGGTCACAAAAACCACTTTTATCATTGGTTTGAATCCAATCTGGGTCAGGCCAAAACACTTGAAGAGTAGTAGTGAAAGACATTGATCCTGCAGATGTGATCTTAAAAAACGTGTCACAGTAGGTGCGGCATGCATAAGAACTCTCACTACAAATAGACCTAAGTGTATTGCAAAGGTGTAAATTTCTGCCCCTTTAACTATACCTGGTGACATCTTGATATAAGTGAAATAGTTTGGACTGGGATGTAAAACTCCATTCAATCATTCTGTCACTCTCTGTCAAGAAAAGTTTGAATTAGATTTCACAGGACTTAAACAAAATTTGAATGTATATTGTTTTCTAAGTTTCTTACTCTCATGCCATAAAAATAAAACTTAGATTTCAAAGAAATTATCATAGTTTTCTGGGGTTAAATGATTAAAACAATAACTTTGTTTATGTTTGATACAAAATAATATTTCAAGAATTGTACATACATATACATGTATATATTACTGAAATGAAATCTGGTATAAAATTATAATAAAGTGAACTTTATACCTTTATTATGTCTTGACTTTACAATATTTAATGATGTAAGAGGCCTCTGGTCCAGTTTCATTTTTGATGATGGTATATTCCATGTGCATTTGGATGATGTACAACTGGTAATGCCTAGTTTATTTGCAGCCTCTACCCTAAACAGCAATCCAGCAATATGGTTGCATGTCTGACCAAGTCTGAAATACAAAAACACAACCATTGAGAGTTCCAGTTTGGCTATGGAAATGTGTTTTCATTTCATATTGTATTACACGTGGCGGGTGTAGCTAGCTAAACAGGAGGTGCTTACCTTTCTGGAGCATCCGGCCTCACTTCCCTGGTGGAAGTTTACGTGTCTAACCTAACTTGTCAGTTTACTTTGCTTCTGGATTGTGATTTGGACATGGATTAGTATGTTTGTTTTTTATTATCAATGACATATCATAATGATTCATGATTGCAAAACCATCAACTTTAAATTCTTACCTGGATGTTTTATCCCATTTAAGGGACCCAACACTCACCAGACTATGTAATTTTCTAGTTATAGGAAAATTAAATCAAATGTGGGCAACATCTGAAGGGCCTATTTCACTACACACCAAGACTTTTTTGCTTACTTGTATATTTTTGAGGAACTTTGAATACTGATGTTAGCTAAAATGCTTTATTAAATGATTTATCTCTTATGACCATAACTGTTTATTGCAATGTAACATTGACAAATGCACAATTTTTGACAATCTATATAATTAAACTTACCCTGCAGTACAAGTACAGTATGCAGCCTGAATTTCACCTTCGTCTTTGGAGACACACACCCAGACACTGTGGTCTTCATCATTAATCCTCTGTGAGGGGGTGCATCTGGCACGCAAGAGGCAGTATGGGCTGTCATGATGTATATCATGGTAATAGATTTCCTGGAGCCATTCACTACAAAAGTACTCGTATGCCTTTCCCAACTTGTAGTCGTTTAGGTACTTCTTATTATTAATTCCGCCATCCATAAAATATGATATGATATCGGTAATAAAAACAGGGGGCCAATGAGCTACTCCAGACTTCTCATCACACCAGTTATCCGAGATAGAGAATGGGTCAGGTATTCCTACTGACGATAATATACGGCGGTATTCAACATCGTTACTCTTTAAAATGTCTGAATGTGATGGAATGACATCTATTTTTAAACGGGCTGCAGAAAAACAAAGCGCTACCAATTCATTTTTTGTACCATCGCAAGATAAACCTCTAGCACTCAAAAACTGTTTCAAAGAATCAACTTTCCAGGTAGAAAACTCATCAAAAGACTCAGCCATTGTTGTAAATTGTCACAAAAATGTAAAAAGATAAAATGTCAATGAATTTAAACGATTAAAAACTAACAAGGAATAAGAAATAAGCTGAACCGGCCAGGATGTAGACTTGTAGCTAGGATAAACAATAATAACTTCCCGCTTCCGTCTCCGATTGACCTTTGACCTAAATTGCCTCAAAAAAGGGAGATAACTCCGCACAAACTGTAAATTGGTCTATTTGTGGTCACTGGAGCACATAATTTCAACACAACCCATTTTACTGTCCAGAGTGCATGTACCGTGAAGGGCTTGAAAGCATCAACTAGCAGGAGTACTTGTGTGACGTAGTTTATTTTACTTATATCGAGGCGGACAGTTCTGGGATGGCAGAGCTGAGAGGAAACCGGAGAAAACTGCAGACTTTTGATCAGCAAACTGACAAACTTTCTTACTGTAATACATTAGCATATAACCTGAGCAGGATTTGAACCTAGGCCGTGAGAGTCGCTGTGATCAATATATGTGTGTAGTTTAGCATTAGACAACTTGGCAACTGAGACCCCTCTTGATTAGACAAACCATGTTAAATTGGTTCTCATAATTATAAGCAGTACATGTGTCATTCAGATGAGTTCATTTGCTGTTTATATTTCTGTGTTAGCAGTGAGTTTTTTCTCACCTGTCTTCTACAGTAGTTATACTTCACACTACTATATTGCAAATAGTATGGCTTTGAGTTGATAAGTTATATATTTGTTGCTAGAATCTTACTTGAATTATATGTGTGACTGGCCAGACCCGATAGGTGGTTGGGTAGCCCAGGTTCTAGTTCTGGTTTTGTTGTTGCATTTTTTCCTTTCCTGTAACACATGTGTATCCCAGACAAGATTTAAATCCACAAATCTTGAGAAAATATGTTCAAAAGTCTATTAACTGTAGTATAATAGACTTCTTTTGTGTTTCATATGAACATTAGAATTTGATAAATTTAGAAATATTGTATTTCAGACTAAAGAGTTGGGTTTTTACATTAATAATGTCCGATTCAGATTCTGATGATGACAAGCCTCAGTTATCAGCAGCTACATTTGCAGCTTTACAACAGTTTTATGTTGAACAAGAGGAACAAGAAAGGAAATTTGAAGATGCCAAAAAAGGGAATATTGATGATGTAGAACTACAAGAAGATTGGGTAATACAGTATTCTATATCCGGTAGTACCAGAAGATACCACCTTCCCCAAATGTGTATAATTTAATAGACTATTCTTTTTATCAGTGTATGAATAGTATTGGGCATTGTTTCTACTGAAGTTGATTTTAGATATATTAAGAAATCAAGAGTTTTACTTAATTTTCTTTTGATGTCTTGTTACAATACATTGAGTGGACTTTGTGAAATATGTATGCACTGTTGAATAAAAACTTGTTGGGTTTATCTTATGAAAGTTCTGCAGTCCTATTCGTAGGTTCCCATTTGTTTTGATTTTAACATGACATTTCTCTTATATCTTTAATTCATATTTATGTGCATATATATCATATATATATACATTTGAAAAGTTATTTAAAGTTCCTTGCACATTGTAAAATATATCAGAAATTAAAGTAATTCTCAAGAAAAGTATACTGATTTAATTCTAACGTTTTCATCCTTCAAACGACTTTTCAAAAATTTCAAATATATATTATATATATATATATATTATATATATATATATATATATATATATATATAAAATGTATATTAAATACATGTATTTTTATAATTTGTCAAAAAGGCTATCTAAACTCTAAAAAAAGTTTAGTTTTTTTCTTTGTTGAAAAGAAGTTTTAAAACATATTGGTTATTTTGTTATATGTAACCGGTACAATCTAATAACTTTTGTGACTATGTTTGATATTTTAGCAATTGAGTCAGTTTTGGTATGATGACAACACAGCTACAAGACTTGCAGAGGAAGCTGTTAGAATAGCTGGTGTAAATGGAAGGTAAATTGACAATAGAAATACAATATATGCTTTGTTCTTAGTGTTAGCACCTAGACATTGTATCTGTCTGAAGTCCTACAATATCTGAGTAAATGACGGGGGTCTCTCTCATTCTTTTGTGAATGGGACGGGGACCTTTCAATTGTGAAAATAAGCATCCTAATGACCAAATATGTGGGGAAAAAAAACCTGTTTAATTGATAGAAATCTCCAAAATTGTGAAAATTGGCAAAATGATTGCATAAAAACCATAAGATTTTGAATGGGGCAGAATATGGAGCCTCAAAAATGGCCTAGTAAAAGCCCAGAATGATAGCTAGTTTGTTTTACTACACTAAAAGCACCTCACATCACAAAGATGTGAAAGATCCTAGTATTATAAAGTTAAGTTTGTTTGGTTACTCTGGTTTACTTCACTTTTCCAAAACTGATCACCTAAATTTAAGTGAAAGAATCTTGATTTGGACCCATAGCTCCACTATTACATCATACATGCCACTCCTCATCAACATGCATATACATTTATATTATTATATCACCAGTCAAACGTTAAAAATAGTATCTAAAATACTTTATATTTTGTGTTACAGAACAATAAAACCTTGTGTTATAATATCCCTCAAAAAGGTTCACACCTGACTTATCAGCACATTATTTTTAAGTCCAAAAATCAATTTTTTACATATAAATTCCCTTGATTTATAACCAAGCCCCTTTATAATGTCAAAATCTGACAAATCAAATGGTGAAGAATTTGGGTTTTATGGTACTTCCAAATCACTACTCACATTTCACACAGATCATTGATATACTGTAGATCACTTATTTTTCACGAATAGAAAATTTCGCGTCAAGACCATATTGGCCTTATTCCCGAATATTTGAATTCACGTTTGGAATCTTATTGAATACAACATATGTATGTCAACATAGAAATATCTGTGTGCTGGAAATATAAGTGTGATATTTGAATTCGCGAATGGGATGAATTGCGAATTTACGTGAAAATAAATCTCTCGCGCGAAAAAAAGTGATCTACAGTAATTAGATTCTTTGTTGATGTTAGTAGGTCATTATTAGATTTAGAGAAGTCTAAGTATCAAACTCAAGGGAAATGTAAATGTATGTGTAGTGATACATGGGAGATAACTCATGTTAATTTGCAGTACAAATTATCACATCTGGAGGATAGTGATTTATGGCAGATAACTCATGTTAACCATAACCCCACTATACGTATTAATATAGCATTAATATTGAATATAGGCGTAATTTAATATTGGTTGTTTTTGTTTCAGAATTGCTTGTATCAGTGCCCCTACAGCTTACAAGAAACTCAGAGAAATAAAACCAGGAAATTGTGTAGTGAAATGTTTAGAATTTGATGAACGATTTAAGATCTATGGAGAAGACTTTGAATTTTATGATTATAATAATCCATTAAAACTACCAACAGATTGGAAGGGAAGTTTTGATGTTGTGATAGCTGATCCGCCATTTCTTAATGAAGATTGTTTATGTAAAACAGCTTTGACAGTCAAATACCTGACTAAAGATAAAATCATTTTATGTACAGGTAAGGTTATCTTTATCAAAATATTGTTGATAGTATGATGTCTCTGTATCCAAAATTATATTGGGTGTTTTGATGTCCCATAGTTCCATGTTCCTTTCATTTTCAATTTTGATAAACAGGAGGTGCTTACCCTTCCAAAGCACCCAGCCTCACTCCCTGCAAGTTTAAAAGTTTTTACCTTGTTTTTGGATTGTGATTTGAACATGAATTGGTATTTGTTCAACCTTGTGTGTAAAATTGTAGAATTTATTTTGTTTAACCCTAAATAAGGTGTTTGGCAGTTATTATTGTCTGTGTCTTATCCTTGTAATTGAAGTTGAGGAGGGTATATAGGGATCACCTTGTCTGTCCATCTGTCTGTTCTCTGTCCCAATATCCTGTCTGCTCTATATCTTCCATGTCTATGGAGAGATTTTGATAAAACTTGATGCAATGGGCTGCAAACTAATTTAATGTCTATCTTTTTGTCAGGCCTTTGAGGACGGGTCTTTACTTGTCCATCAAGAAAGAAACTGCTTTTTTATTTTTAAATTTTGACTTTTTTAGAGTGGTGAGATTTAAACAAAATTTGTTTCTGTTTAACAGAGTGAATTGTAATGTGAAAAGTACATTATCTTATCTTTAGTTGTGGTTAATTTCCCATAAATATTATAAAAAGCAGTAACAAATTAATTACTTACCACATCTTAAAACTGGAGTTTCATTGATTTTGCAACTTGATTTACAGGTAGTAGTTCACCACTCCACATTTTTACAACTTTTCGCATTAACACATTTTATTATACCAACGCCTCATCCCACCCCTGTTAAGAAGGTTTAGGGGGTATATAGGATTCATCCTGTCGATATGCCTGTCCATCTCAATATATATATACAGTCTGTTCCCTATCTTCAACATCTATGGGTGGATTTTCATCAAATTTTAGGCATGTAGGTTAAAGGTCAAGTTTAAATATTAGATTTGACCACAGTAGCTGATGTTGGGGTAGGGGCATATGTCTGTAGCAGATGTTTTAGCTTAGTGTATACAGTAGTTGCACATATCATATTGTACCACACTTTGTTTTGATTTGGTAACTTGGCGTTGTTTAAAATACCAGTTCTATTGAATTATAACTTGGCACAGACTGTAGCTTAATACACAAAATGTTTATTACAGTTTTCATTGCTTTTGAACTGGATGCAGACTGTATGTACCGGTAGTTTAACACATCACATGTCTACCGTTGTTACTTTGAAGCTTAATATAAACCCACTCCTCATTTCTTTTACTATCACTTATATGTAGTTATCATTATACTTTCAGGAGCTGTAATGGAAGATTTAGTATACAAACTGTTATCAGCTAAACCCTGTACATTTCAACCCAAACACTCTAGTGGACTACAGAATCAGTTCAGGTGTTATATAAACTATGAAAGTGAAAATATGGATAAACCTTAATATTAAATTTTAATCATTTTATAGATGGTAGTATTTTTTGTTTTTGAAAGGTAGTTTGGCATTCTGTCTGACAAAATATTGAAAATAATAATGAATTTGACTTACCGGTACTAGCAACTTACGTCAAAGAAATCAATTGCACTTTCATCCTTGGAAATCAAATATTTTGTTTCAATATCACAACATCTTTACTAGTGTCTGTATTTGCCGTAAATATTTGTGATAAATATGACATGTTTACTACTAGGCGGGTGTCATTGACGTTGGTCAGGGGAAATAACTCTCATACTGGCTAGATATGAATAGGCCTGACCCGATATGGATTATATTAGGTCACCACATGACCAGCATCGTCGAATGAAATTCACAGAAACTAGTGAGAGGTAGGATATATGGTGTTATGTGTCGCTAACTTTGCTTTTTGTCTTATATGATATTTTCTGACACCATATGTCCTATATAAGGTCACTAACACAATCTACATGTATAAATATTAATTTTTGACCTCAAGTATAATTACAGTGGATTCTATATGAATGGAGCTTCTTCTAAATGCAACAATCTATTTATATAAGACAGGTTTTCTGTGTACACAGGTTTACAAACAGTATAAGCATTTTGTGATAGTACTTCACTATAGACAGGTATTACAATTTACTAGTGCCTCATTTTACACCAATTTCACTGTATGACTACTTTAAGAAATCTAAACATTCCTCTATCACTTGGTATAGTGCTCACTATGCAAGTGGGAGGCCATGGGTTTGGACCCCAATGGGGTATGACCCAAGACTTTAAAGTGGGTAGTGACTGTTCTGTTGTCAAGCACTCAGCATTACAAAATGAAAGTCATGGTTCTTTCGGATGGAAACTAAAAGTAAACAAGGTCTTGTAACACAATAAAGAATCCTGCTGTTTAATGTAATCAGCACAACAAACAGAAAAAATTCTGCACCTTCCCTTATAGCTGGTGATGTCATGATATAAGTGAAAAATTCTTGACTGGGACATTAAACACTGTTACTCAACTCAACTCTTAACATTCTATTTATCCTTTTTTTTTTTTTTTTTTTTGTTTTTTTGTCATTCACTTTCATTATACATGTTACATCTTTACCCAATTTATATTGCATATCACTTTATTTTATTAAAATAATTATACAATAATTAACTTTTACACTGGTAATTGGATTTGAGTTTACAATATCCCACATTCTAGTAATAACTTATTCGATTATGATTTGTAATTTAACAGTAAATCCTTCTAAGTGAGTCTAAGTAAGTAAGGTTATCAGCTATTGTCTTGGTTTATTTACCAACAATGAATTTGTACCATTCTGGATCAGGATCCTCTGTAAATACTTTAGCTTTCTCAAAGTTTGGTCTATATGCACTTGCAGGTGGCTCTCTGCCATACACTTCTGCTATTTCTCTCAGATAATTGGGTGCATTTCCACAACAAAGTCCAATGTAATTAATACCCATGTCCTTTGCTGCTGTTGCAAACTCCCTGATGTCAGCTCGGCTACACATTCTACAGGCCAGGTCAACATGAGCTAACAATTTACCTGTAAATAACAAAATAAATTTAACTACACATATCATACCAGTTTTAATTTTACAGGACTATGCTATTTCATAATACAATTCCTCATCAGTAGTGATTGAACCAAAATTGTAAAGTCTAATTTTTTTGTCAAGATGTTGAAAAGATACCCAAAGGATCAAAATATATTTAATCGAATTAAGCTAAGGAAATACTTTAGTTTTTGAAGCCTTTCAAACTAGCAGCAAATTTAGACAATAGTATATTTCTGACAATAATGGAATTATTGTCTACTAAAGTCTAACCAAACATAAGATAGTCTGCAAAAGAGATGTAACAAAACATATAACCAGAGCCCAGGGTCCAGATACAGTATAATTTTAAAAAATACAATGTATACATATGGTATATAAAAAGAGTATACCAAAGGTATTTCTTTTTTGTTATGAATCTTACCCATTTGAAACAAAGTGTATCCAATGTATATCCATTGGAGTAGAAGCATTTCCTTAAGAACAAAACCCTTTTTTTACTTTCTCCCTCAAATTTTCATATTAAATGCTTTAGCTGTTTTGATATGTATTGTTTTTACAAAGCCAACAAGCATACTAAGGACAAAATGACCAGGTGTTCCTTAAACTAACCTGATATGGGATCCCTTAGTCCTGTATATGTTTTACACTCACTATCTGTCCGAAATGGGACCGGAAGTGCAGCAATTGGTCCCTGAAATCAGAGATAAGGAATTAAATCGGATTGTATTAAATGTTGAGGATGCTTATAAGATTTGGATGTAATGCCAAATAAAGCATTTGAAGTGGCATAAAATGAAATAAATCAAAATTAACTGAAATAGGTTTTAAGGTTAAATCTGAAGTTAGAAAGTTGTAGTTGAATAGGGAACTATACTTTATTTGAAACTCTGGGTCTGAATATTATAGGGTTGAGAATGTAATTTTTGAATCAGCAATACCAATCATGCTTGTAATGTCTATGAAGATAGGTACATTTAATTAATTAAATGATTACAAAGTACATCTCGAAAACTATTGTTTATCACGTCTATTACACAGACCACTGCGGTAGCTCAGTTGGTAGAGTGCTCGCTCCGTTAGTGGGAGGTTGTGGGTTCGAACCCCGGCCAGGACTGACCCAAGACTTGAAAGTGGGTAGTGACTGTTCTTTCGCCAAGCACTCGGCATTACGAAATAAAAGTCACGGTTCTTTCGGCGGGAACGTAAAATAAACGAGGCCCCGTGTCACGGGCTTGGCGCGCTAAAGAACCCTGCTGTATAATGCCATCAGTGCAACGCACGGGCAAAATTTCTGCACTTTCGCCTATAGCTGGCGACGTCTCGATATAAGTGAAATATTCTTGACTGGGACGTTAAACACGATTACTTAACTCAACTACTCTATTACACAGATTTATATACCTGTATTATTTGGTACCTGGTATAGGAGGATCCCAGTGGTTGGAATTTAATGGCTAATCTATTTGAGAATCACTTTTTAAGGATTAGCCTAAACAGCTGAAAAATGTAATCATCTCATCTGCTCGTTGATAATGTCGCAGTTCACCAGATGCCATGATGTACATGTAGTATTGTAAACCATCCACTTTCCGAAACAAAATTGCAGAAACTTCAGACATCCTTACAGGACAGCAGAGTCTGATAAGTATGTTTTACCTATATAGGCATGGTTTCATAATGCACGGTAGATTATAGGTTTCATCTCATCCAAACAGTCAATAAATACAGCCCCATATCATTTGAGTTTCAGAACCTATATCTAGACAACATTAAGCACCATTGTCGTCATTAACTCGAATGTAAAACTTACCTTACAAGCGTTTTTGATTTCTTGTAATAATGGCAACATTGACTTAGGACCACGTACACAGTTCAATCCCACCACGTCCGCACCCGCCTCTTCCATCCGCTTACAAGCTTCTGGCAAAGGAACGTTATCAATGGTACTATCTGGATCGTGAGCGGCAAATGTTATAACTGCTGGTAAACCTAATGATGGAATGTCACATATTAACTTATTAATCCACCACCAATAACGCATCAAAAATTAAAGTCAATACTCGAATCACAAAGAGGTTTAACCGTGTAATGTAATCATACTTTCTTCTAGTCTACACCTTTTTGTGTCAACGTTTCCTCAATTTGTGTAAATGGTACCCCATTTGGTGTCAAGGTTACCCTGTTTTGTTTCAAGGGTACCCAATTTGGTGTGTCAAGGTTACCACGTGTTCGTTTTGTGTCGAGATAACCCAGATTTGTGCCGGGGTTATCCTTTTTGCGTCAAGGCTATTCATCGTTTTAAAAGACACCCCAATAATTCTGCTTATGTTGTAGAGCACCACATTACTTCAATGTCCTAAATCAAACACACCATTAGTAAATACCTTATAACGGGCCAGTTTCTAAAAACTTCAGCGACTGCTCTACAGCTGAAAGTAGTACTTTCAATTATTCACACCTTCTCGCATCAAATTATGCAATTTGAGTAGCACTGCGTTTGCCGGAAATCATACGCCGCCAGAAAAACATAATGACTATTCAAAATAGGAGGGAACACTCGAGGTTTTTTTTATACGTCAGTCATATGGCGGGATTTATTATGACATATTGCCCGTCTGTCTGTCCATCCGTTAACCTTTTTGTTTGTGTATCGAACTACTTTTACAGTTTTAAAGCAAATGTTTTGAAACTTTGCAGGTCTGGCATTTCTAGATTCAAACATTGAAAATGGCCGCCAAACCCCTGCTCACACAGTGACAGGCGTATTTTGCTCTGCTTAGTGGTGCTCTTGTTTTAAATTTACTTTTGATTCATTATTTTTCTAAGCTTGAATCTTTTATGACAGTAATAGAATATATCATTTAATGACTTGCCTTTTCCATACTGCTTAATTGCTTCCAAGGCGACCATAGCTTCTTTAAAGTTGATAAATGTTTCACCAATCATATAGTCTGCTCCTTCTTCTACACTCCATTCCACTAGTTCCTGTGGCGGTCAATAAAAATAAATACTTAACCAAAACCCAATTGGCCATATTTGACAAAATTCTAAATTTTGCTAGTGGGGCCATTTTATTATGAATTGACCTATTGTACAATGCCAGTCTCTGCTCAAAATCCCTTTTTCGGAAACGCTGCACACGCCGAAAATTTTTCAAATTCTATCTTCAAGAACTCCATCTTTTGTGGCGTACAATCTCCATAAATACTCCCAACAACATCCATAACAACACCTGCGACAACTTTATAAAGACCAAGGTTTCATGATTTAGTACTAAGTTTCAGACTTTGGACAGACATTGGATTTGTAACTACCTTTAATTGAAAGACTCCAACAATGTAAAGAAAACTTCGTTTTATTATGAATGGTTTAAGAAACGGTTAAATGTATTCGATTTCGAGTAACAAAGATCAAGAGTAAGTCCTTTGTTCGAAGCAACGTATAATTGCCATTACAAAAAGACTCACAAAATCATCGCTTTAAATACCTTATACATTTCTCTTAATTCGTTAGTGATTTGTTCGTCTAACTCCTTGTACTTATATGTGCCACAAACAGCACCTGCCATTAATTTTCCAGACTTGTCTGCAACTTTTCGGGCCATCTTTAGAGCGGTTCTGTTCATTTTCTCAAGATCATCTTCTCTTCCATATTGTCGCAGTTTTATTCTGTGTGCAAAATACTACAAAACAAAAGACGACAGATACAATGTCATTTAGTCACGAGCACATCGCAAATTGGATGAATTTACTTAAATAGACAACTCCAATAAAACCAGGCATTGATTTGTAAATAGTGATAATAACCAGTTACTGGTTACAAAATTCGGTTTTTGGTGACCGGTGACCTTTAAGAAAGTGTGAGCCTTTGATTGTACAAAAGTGACTGGTGCCCGTCAGATAGTACTATAACCACACCATTTGACATTAATCACAGTGTCCATTAAAGATTTTGAGTTTTATAATCATTAGTCCCAATATGTGTTTGTCTTTACTTGTATTATTGTTTGGCTATTTTTGCTGACTGGTATTGTTTCGTTCTTGGTTGTCGTGGTTGTTGCTGAATACGTTATCTAGTTGTAACCCTCTCTCTCTCTCTCTCTCTCTCTCTCTCTCTCTCTCTCTCTGTAAACTTTTTTTTAAGTTTTAAGTCACATAGTATATCCATATATCATTCAGACAAAACGATTCCAATAAACTTATATAAAACTTACTGTGAAGGCCTCTACTACATCTGTACCAGCGTGTACGAACTCTTCGTGGATAGTCTTAACTACGTGTGGGTTATCTAGTATCACCTCGGGTAGGTACTTCCCCATAGACAAATAACCTCTACGTTCACATTCCCACAGGATACCCTCAGCAACCAATACACTACCCCCGCTCTTCAAACGTTGGATCAAACCCGGCACTGAAGACATCACAACAATAAAAATATATCTCAGTAGGATCTTCAATTTACCGTGACACAGCACGAATATATGATAACGAAGGAAACAAGAACAAAAAATAAACGCACCTTCGTCTGAAGGTCTAGCCTCAGAATTTATAACAAAAACTATCAAAACAGTTTAAAAAATACACAGGTAAATTATACTAGGTCAATTCAATATTCTTGTACATCTGTGACTTTTATATTTTACATTTTTTACTTGCATACATGTTCCTATTTTAGGATTTTATCATTTTCCAGATAATCAAACATTTCAGTATTCTTTTTTTAAATCTTTTCCTTTTTTTCTAAACTTTAAAGCCATGACTTTCATCAAATGACAATCAACACCTATAACTTTGTAATAGTGTGTATAGATGTCACTTTGATGTCAAGGTTTCTTGCATGGAAGCCTGTTGTTGTACGTCGACGTCAACAGGTTTCCATGTAAGAAACCTTGACATCAAAGTTGACATCCAACACACCCTTTTTGGATTAATTTTTTCCCAAATCCAAAAAGTAAATATCCCATAATGCAACGTAAACAGGAAGTAGAATTACTAATTTCTAAATAGAAAAAAGGATTTATTTGTTTGGAATATTTTTTTGAAAAAAATATTTATTATTGTTACCATAGTAACCAAAAAAAAACTTTTTAAAATGAAATTTTTGATTTTTTTTGATTTTTTTTATTTTTTAAGTCTAAATAGTCAAGTCTAATAGACAAGTCTTACAATAAATTTTTAAAAAATGATTACCATTATTAGATCTTTTCTAATAAAATGGATGACCTTTAAAAAGGCCTTTAAATACATATAAAATATGTATTTTTATATTTGTTTATTCTTCTTCATTTCTTTTTGTTCTTTCCTTTTCTCTTTATTTTGTTCTTCCCATCTCTTTTTCTGTTCTTTCCTTTTCTCTTTATTTTGTTCTTCCCATCTCTTTTGCTGTTCTTTTATTTTCTCTTTATTTAGTTCTTTCCATCTCTTTTGTTGTTCTTTTATTTTCTCTTTATTTAGTTCTTTCCATCTCTTTTGCTGTTCTTTCCTTTTCTCTTTATTTTCTTCTTTCCATTTTCTTTTATATTTAGTTCTTCGATTTTTTCTCTTTAGTTCTCTAAAAAGTCTATTCATTCTAATTTCTCTTATGTTTTCATTCTTCATTTCTTTTTTTTCTGCTTGTTTTCTTTTTCTCTATTTTTTTAGTTGTTTGTTTATTTTACCTTTGTTCTTCTTTTTCCAGTCTTTGATTTTTTCCAGTTTTCTTTCTTTCCAACTTTTAGGTCTTTCTGCATTATCTTCCATTTTTATATATGTATGTGTAAAAATTAATGTTCTTTATATATTGTTATATTCATTACACACGATTGGTTAATTTTTACTTACAAATGATAGATTAATTTAATACGAAATCCTGCAATCTGATTGGTTAATAACGGAGCAATTTGATTGGTCAATTCATTTCATTAATTTCAATCCCTTTTTTTCTTTTTGGTTGTATTTTATATTACATGATTATTATTACAGGATTAACTTCCTCCTCCTCCTCCTCCTCCTCATTTTAAATAGAAAAACATAAAAATATCAAAAAATATAAAAAAATATCGAAAAAATAAGAAAAAAATGTAAAAATTCCTCATTTTCCTCCTCCTCCTCCTCCTCATTTTTAATAGAAAAACATATAAAAATATCAAAAAATATTAAAAAATATCGAAAAAATAAGAAAAAAATGTAAAAATTCCTCATTTTCCTCCTTCTCCTCATTTTAAATAGAAAAACATATAAAAATATCAAAAAATATTAAAAAATATCGAAAAAAAATGTAAAAATTCCTCATTTTCCTCCTCCTCCTCCTCCTCATTTTTAATAGAAAAACATATAAAAATATCAAAAATATTAAAAAATATCGAAAAAATAAGAAAAAAATGTAAAAATTCCTCATTTTCCTCCTCCTCCTCCTCATTTTTAATAGAAAAACATATAAAAATATCAAAAAATATTAAAAAATATCGAAAAAATAAGGAAAAAATGTAAAAATTCCTCATTTTCCTCCTCCTCCTCATTTTTAATAGAAAAACATATAAAAATATCAAAAAATATTAAAAAATATCGAAAAAATAAGAAAAAAATGTAAAAATTCCTCATTTTTCACCTCCATCTCCTCCTCCTCCTCATGAGTTTCTATTTGTTTTTATTGTATTTAGTTTTATTTATCTTGGCAATAGAATTTTTACATACTAATAGGCATGTTTATCTCAATTTCAATATAGTATGATTTACATTATAAGATCTTTTCTAATAATTTTTTTAAAAAAACCGGCTCTGTATTTAAATTATTGTTTGTTTGTATTTAAAAACATCTTACTAAAGTATTCTAGGTACTATGTAATGATATTGTATTAAGCTCCTTCTCAATAGATACATTATATTACCACCTAAAAATCTATAAAAAGAACTAAGGTTAGTCAAAAATGTATTTTGATAAAATATATATTTATATCAATAAATTTTTACATCAATGGATGAAAAATTGAAAAAGATTTGGAACGATTACAAAAATCATGCAGGTTATGCAGGAGCTAAAGCATTATATAATGCTACAAAGGGAGAATATTCCCTAAGTAAAATTAAAAGATGGTTAAGAAATCAACAAGCTTATAGTATTAGAAAACAGATTCACACCGGTACAAAATCTAAAATTCCAAGTGTTGGATTTAATTATATGTGGGATTTAGATTTAGCTGACGTCTCAAACATAAAACAATATAACGATGGTATACAGTTTTTATTGATTTGTATAGATACATTCAGTCGTTATGCATTTGTAGAACCAATTAAAAATAAACAAGCTAGTTCCATTTTAAAAGCTTTAACTAAAGTAATAAGACGGAGAAAACCTTCCTTGATAAGAACCGATAGAGGTAGTGAATTTGTTAATCAAGGTTTTAAAAAGTTTTGTAAAGACAACAAAATAGTTCACATTGAAAGCTTAAGTGATCAAAAGGCTGCTTATGCCGAAGCCTTTATTCGAACTTTGAAACACGTATTGTATACCTATTTCCAATCTAAAAAAACTTATAAGTTCATTAATTTATTACAAGATTTAGTTAAGGGATATAATCATCGTAAACATTCTAGATTACATGGATTTAGTCCTGCTGAAATAAACGAAGACACGCAATATCTCTTATGGCAAAAGATTTATGCCCAGAAACCTAAAAAAGAATACAAATTCGAAATTGGTGACATTGCTTATTTACAAAAGCAACCCGTTAAGATCCTAGCTCGATTTCGTAGAAATACCCATAAAAACATGTATCAATTACTATCTTTAACTAATAAAACCGAATTAAAAGGTAGTTTCGACGAAAAGGAATTGAAAAAATCTCTACGTAAACGTTCTCCTTATAAATTCAAAATAGGAGATTTAGTTAGAATAACGCATAAGCAACGAAGTTTTAAACGTGGTTATCATCAAAAATGGACCGAAGAAGTTTTCAAAATATCTAAGAGATATTTAAGAAACGAAAAACCCGTTTATAAAATTGTTGACCTAGACGATGAACCTATAGAAGGTCTTTTCTATAATTTCGAATTGCAAAAGATAAACAACTATGATAAAACTATAGAAAAAATACTTAAACGTAAAACCATTAATAAACAGAAACAAGTATTGGTTCGTTATCAAGGATGGCCCAAGAAATTCAACGAATGGATTCCATTGACTGAATACAATAAGAAGAGACCAAAAAAGTATAAATAGAAATCAAGTTTTTTTCAAAATTTTATTCTAACAAATGTATTTGATTGCAAGTTCAACAGATCACAAAACTAAATAATACGTATAATAGATTTTCTATTCAATTACCATATCTAATAAGAGTCAAAGAAATAGAGTTAAACGAATCTGAATCCCGTGAGCAAGAAGATAGAAATTGTAAAAATATGTCATTAATTCATGAACATTCATGTGAATGCATGAAATCTGAATTAGACATATTTGCAGTTCCCGCAACACAGACAAATGTGGAAAATGGTCAATGGGCCGAATATTTTCCAGTAAACTCCGTAAGCGGGACGCAACCTATAGAGTTCAATATTTCGGGAACTGGTAATGACTATCTTGATCTAAAAAATACATTGTTGTACCTCAAAGTAAGGATAACTAAAAAAAAGGTGATAACTTAGATGTTAATCAAGATGTAGGGCCAGTCAATAATTGGCTTCATTCGCTTTTCAGTGAGGTGGAACTAATTTTAAATGATAAGTTACTCTCATCCACGAACAAAACGTATCCTTACCGAGCTTATATAGAAACTTTACTGAGCTATGGATCTGCGGCTAAAGAAACGCAGCTAACAGCCAGTATGTGGTACAAAGATACAGCTAAACACATGCAAGATCGAACTGAAGATAATGTGGGATTTACAAAAAGAAAGGAAATGATGAGTGAAAGCAGAATCGTGGATCTAATTGGTCGACCTCACCTAGATATTTGTTTTCAGGATAGATACCTTATCAATGGTGTAAACGTAAGACTAAGGTTTATCAGAAGTCCAGACATATTTGCCTTAATGGGAGATGTAGACAATTATAAAGTCCAAATTAACAATGCAGTTTTACATGTACGCAGAGTAAAATTAAGTCCAACAGTACTTACAGCTCACACAAAAGCATTAGAAAATGGGACAGCCAAATATCCAATTAAACGTATTGAAACTAAAGTATTTACTGTTACAAGAGGAAATAATGTTGTAAATAATAACAATCTATTTCAAGGGCAGTTACCTAACCGTGTTTTCATCGGATTCGTTAATAGCGAGGCATACAATGGTTTAATTACAAAAAAAAACCTTTTCATTTTGATCACTTTAATATCAATTCTATAGATTTGACAGTAATAGGTCAAGACAGACCATCTAAACCTTTCAAACCAAATTTTCAGAGAGGAAGATACATGAGAAGTTATGCAGGATTATTTGCAACTAGCGGTAAAATATTCCATGACGAAGGCAATCAAATTAGTAGAGACGACTATGGTAACGGGTACAGTTTATTTGGATTTGACTTAACACCTGATTTGTCCGAGTCAGAGTATGTTAATCTCATTAAAAACGGAAACATTAAATTAGAAATTGAGTTTTCTAATGCGTTAACAGCAACCATTTGTGTCGTTGCGCTAGCGGAGTTTGATAATATGATCGAAATAGACAGAAACCGAAATGTTATTTCCGACTTTTAGTTTGAAAAACAAGTATTAACATCATAACAGTTCTTTATATAAAAGAGCCAAAAAAATTCAAACAAATAATAAATGACACATAAGAAGTCTATAAATTGAATTCGATTAAATTCATTTGGTAAAATGAAGTAAAATGCTACATAAAAAAGTTAAAACTATTGAAGAATTAGAAGATTATTTAATAAGACTAGTTTCTGCGTATAGACGTAGTTATAAGTTTTGCTCAAATATCGACAAGACCATTACCATTACTGCTGGGATTATTTCAAGTAGCGCAGTTTTAGCTTTGATGCCAACTGTACCAATATTTCTTGTTGTCGTTGGAGCAGTTCCCGCTATTACAAGTATTTTTAGTAAAATAGTTAAAATATCAGAAAAGACATCAAATCTTAAAACAAATTACAAGAAATTTAAACAGCTCCTCTCCTATGTTAGATCTAAAACTGATGACGAAGATATTATTCATTACGTCTTTAAGGAAATCTTGACTTTTCAGAGAGATGAGTGTTTTGTTGAACCTTTTGAAAGATATTTGAAATTATATAAATTAAATGGCTATGAATAATCTTAATATTCTTTAAATCACAAAAGTCCTGAAAAATATAAATATAAGAATTATTATTAACAATTAATCGGTCATGGAAAATTCCAGTTGCCCGTACTGCTGTAAGAACTTCAATCGTAAAGACAATTTGAATCGTCATTTAAAGACGGAACATAAAATGCAATCATGTTCAAAAGAAAGAAATACAGAAACTTTGTATAAAGAAGATAGAGAATGTTGGCCTCATTTAAAGGAAGAGGATGGAGAAGAAAGTAATTCCGTTGATAGATTTATTTCTCTTGAAAAACAACATAGTATGATAGAACCAAGGTATCAAAACCTATTGACCCAACAAAAATACAAGAAAAGATGGATTGATAGTGGGGAAGATCTTAATAATCTTGAGAATATTCAGAGATATGAAATCAGAGAACCAAGGTATCAAAACCTATTGACCCAACAAAAATACAATAAAAGATGGGTTAATAGCGAGGAAGATCTTAATAATCTTAAAAATATTCAGAGATATGAAAATAGACTGTTGCAACCATTTACATGTATGATTGCAGGACCGAGTAGTTCTGGAAAATCTAGTTTTGTAAAAAAAATTTATTGATCAAATTACTGATTTAATGTACCCTCTTCCAGAAGAAATAACATGGTGTTACAGTGAATGGCAGCCTTTATATGAAACTTTACCAGAAGTTGTATTTCAAAAAGGGATTCCTAACTTCGATGATTTTGATCCTGAAAAAACACTTAGTTATTTTAGACGATTTGATGACAGAATGCAATGATAGAGTAGTGGAAACATTCACTAAAAAAAGTCATCATAGAAATATAAGTGTTATGTATCTAGTACAAAATGTATTTTACCAAGGGAAAGGAAGTCGTACCATAAGCCTGAATTGTCATTATATGGTTTTATTTAAAAATCCAAGAGATTCGTCACAGATAATGCATTTAGCTAAACAGATGTATCCAGCTAATCCAAAATATTTACATCATTGTTATACCCAAGCCACTGAAGACCCACATGGCTATTTATTTATTGATCTAAAGCAGACATCTCCGGAAATAATGCGCCTCAGACAAAATATATTTCCTGGTGAAAAACACTGTTGTGTTTTCTATGACAAAGCAATACCTAATAGATTTTAATAAGGTCCTGAAAATACTATAAATAGAATCAAATTAGAAAGAAATTAGTATTTCTCAGTCTGATTGACAATGAATGATTGTAAAATAGAAGAAATTGGAAGGCATGCTGGAGACTTACAATATTTAGCACATGGTAAACCAGTTATCTGCAAAATAATCATTGATAAAGCAGATGATTCATTGATTAATTGTTTATGCGATTGTGCATATAATATTTTAAAAGAAAATATAAAATTACCAAAAAAAGATTTTAAAAAATTGAAAAAATATAGAAGAAAGTTACACAATCTCTGCAGTCACAAGAGCTCAATTAAAAGAAAGAAAAAATTTTTACAAACAGGTGGACTTTTACCGGCGTTATTAGCGCCTTTATTACCTGCTGTTCTACCTATGTTATCGAAAACATTACTTGAAAATTAAAAAATGAATACTAATGGAAAACTTATTTTAGTTGAACCGAAAGAATTGAATAGACATAGGAGAAATCCACTGGTTAACGTTATGGAGGGTTTAGATAAAGAAATGATGAATGTATTGCAGAGAGAAGATTTAAATGCAGACGAAAAAGTTAAGTATTATCAACAACTTTTACAACGTTACAGAATCTATGATGACAAATATGACAACAGATCCCCTAAAAAAGTACACATTGTAAAACAGACAGATGAGAAAAAAACTGAAAATGACATTTTAGACAATTTATCTTCTGAAACAGTTGAAGAGGATATTTTAGATAGTGTACCAAAATCGATGAAAGAAAAAGCAAAATCTATAATAAATAAAATAAAGAGGGGAAAAGATATGGGTTGGAACGATTCAGGTGAAATGATTTATAAAGGTGAAACATACAAAGGGACTAATATTGTTGATCTGGTAAACGATGTCTTACGTAAACGTAAAAATGTTAATCCAGAAGGTTGGAAGATATTTAGTACTGGATTAAAAGAAATAAATATTCCGAAGGAGTTAATAGGCCACGAAGACCGTTGGCATTTCATGAATAAACGTACAGTTGCCAAAGAACCTACATTTGTTGACAGGTCTGAAAATGATTCAGAAATCCCTCAAAACGTTCGCGAGAATCTTTCCCAAATTCTTTCGTTGGAAAATCATTAAACAGACAAAAAAATGAATAAATAGAAGAGAAAATTCAAAATTATACATAAATGAACAGATTTACAAAAAAAGATGTTTTATTTAACACTTCCGAGTAATAGTTCGATGGATACCTATCCAAATAATACATTAACTAGCTATAGAGTTAAATTACACAGTGCTGTGAATTTAGACGGTCCCTGGGAAGTTGGTCTGACAGAAATTCAATATCCACATACATGGTTTAACATAAGTAACGATGAAGCTTATTTTAACTTTAAAGAGGACGAGGAATCCCCAAATTTTAAAGTCATGTTAAAGAACGGGTTTTATGCTACACCTAAAATTTTAGTAGAATATTTAGAAGGTGTAAAAAGTATGCTCCCTAGACCTGTATGGGATAAAGTAACGTTTACATTAGACGATATTACACAAACCGTAACTGTTAGAGTAAAAGGGCAAGCACGTATCGATTTATCTCCCCTGCTTGCAAGAGTACTAGGTTTTGCCGATCAGCAAGTATTCCATACAGGTATATATACAGCATCGGAGGTAGTTGATGTTGCTAAAGGATTTTATTCATTGTATATATACGGCAGTGTGGTTGCACCTACAATGGTAGGAGATACAGTGGCTCCACTTTTACGAATTGTTCCCATAGAAGGAAGTGCTGGACAAACCATTACTAAAATCTACAATAAAATACAATACATCCCCGTGCAGCAAAAACAGTTTGAAAACATCGAAATTGAGATAAGGGATGATGCTGGTAATTTAGTACCTTTCGAAAGAGGGAAAGTTGTTGTTATTCTTCATTTTAGAAGGACTAGACCTATGTGAATATTGAAATAAGTAACCTGAAATATTTATAAATAGAATTAAAATAAAATGATTATCATCAAATGTTTTTATTTAATAATTAATTACTATGAATGAATAAGTATTGAAAAATGAAGTATATTCCCACATATTGCTGTGAAGAAAGAAAATCAATGATAGAAAATTATTACAAACAACAAGTTGGTAATGGACTTCCTGCATTTGTTGGAAGAAAATATCAACGTGGTCATGGTATAGGAAATATGCTTAGTGGATTAATGAAATCAGCCATTCCACTTTTAAAGAAAAGTGGAAAATCTGTCGGTAAACATCTTCTTTCTGCTGGAATGAACATAGCCACCGATGTATTGAGTGGAAAAAACATTAAGGAATCTTCAAAGAAAAGATTAAAAGCTGGTGGTAGAAATGCCATTCGTGAACTAAAATCCCAACATGGAGTACTTCACGTCATAGATTAAAAAATGCTGCTAGTCCTGGCATTCGTCAACTGAAAACAGTTCGCAAAAAAGGCAGAACACTTTCAAAATCTAACAAAAGAGGACTTCTTTTTCCAGATGTATTTTCCAATGATTGAACACTCTGAAAACCCTTTAAAAGGAACTGGTTACTTGCTTTAAATATCAATCTAATTGCGAATTACCGAAGATGAATAGTAAAGAAATCAGAAAAATATTATTAAGACATTTAGGTAGTTCCTTTATGGGTGTTTATGCGAGAAATACTTTACCAAACCGAGTTACAATTCCTGCTGCAATAGTTTGCAATACTGACAAAGATACTGAAACGGGTGAACACTGGGTGGCTTTTTATATAGATTTGAATAGAAACCTAGAATATTATGACAGTTACGGGCTCCCGCCAATACATAAAGAGTTTTATGATTTTCTAAAAAGTCAATCAAACAATGGACATGGAATTCAAAATGTGTACAAAAACCGGATTCCACTGTATGTGGTGAACACTGTATATTTTACCTGATTCATAAATTTAGAGGTCTGACATTAAAGGAAATCCAGTTCATGTTCGGAGATGATTTGAGGTTCAACGATTGTATTGTGAAAAATTATAAAAATCAACTTTAAGTATTCTTGACCCAGCACTTTGCAAATATTGATGTGTAAAGTTCAAAAATATAATATTGTTTAAATGTTTTACTTATAGTTATTTAATAAAATTCAAAAAAAAAAAAAAAAAAAAAAAAAAAAAAAAAAAAACCTTAATGTAGCCATATTTATAACAAGTTTTATTTCAAAAAACTTGTTTTAAATATGAAGGTGGCAAGCCCTATTATTGTTTGTAATTTAAATACAAACAAACAATAATTTAAATACAGAGCCGGTTTTTTTAAAAAAATTATTAGAAAAGATCTTATAATGTAAATCATACTATATTGAAATTGAGATAAACATGCCTATTAGTATGTAAAAATTCTATTGCCAAGATAAATAAAACTAAATACAATAAAAACAAATAGAAACTCATGAGGAGGAGGAGGAGGAGGAGGAGGAAAATGAGGAATTTTTACATTTTTTCTTATTTTTTCGATATTTTTTAATATTTTTTGATATTTTTATATGTTTTTCTATTAAAAATGAGGAGGAGGAGGAGGAGGAAAATGAGGAATTTTTACATTTTTTTCTTATTTTTTCGATATTTTTTAATATTTTTTGATATTTTTATATGTTTTTCTATTAAAAATGAGGAGGAGGAGGAAAATAAGGAATTTTTACATTTTTTTTTATTTTTCGATATTTTTTAATATTTTTTGATATTTTTATATGTTTTTCTATTAAAAATGAGGAGGAGGAGGAGGAGGAAAATGAGGAATTTTTACATTTTTTTCGATATTTTTTAATATTTTTTGATATTTTTATATGTTTTTCTATTAAAAATGAGGAGGAGCAGGAGGAGGAAAATGAGGAATTTTTACATTTTTTTCTTATTTTTTCGATATTTTTTAATATTTTTGATATTTTATATGTTTTTCTATTAAAAATGAGGAGGAGGAGGAGGAAAATGAGGAATTTTTACATTTTTTCTTATTTTTTCGATATTTTTTAATATTTTTTGATATTTTTATATGTTTTTCTATTAAAAATGAGGAGGAGGAGGAGGAGGAGGAAAATGAGGAATTTTTACATTTTTTTTTATATTTTTTTAATATTTTTTGATATTTTTTGGTTTTCTATTAAAAATGAGGAGGAGGAGGAGGAGGAGGAGGAAGTTAATCCTGTAATAATAATCATGTAATATAAAATACAACCAAAAAGAAAAAAAGGGATTGAAATTAATGAAATGAATTGACCAATCAAATTGCTCCGTTATTAACCAATCAGATTGCAGGATTTCGTATTAAATTAATCTATCATTTGTAAGTAAAAATTAACCAATCGTGTGTAATGAATATAACAATATAAATTATAAAGAACATTAATTTTTACACATACATATATAAAAATGGAAGATAATGCAGAAAGACCTAAAAGTTGGAAAGAAAGAAAACTGGAAAAAATCAAAGACTGGAAAAAGAAGAACAAAGGTAAAATAAACAAACAACTAAAAAAATGGAGAAAAAGAAAACAAAAAGAATGAAAACATAAGAGAAATTAGAATGAATAGACTTTTTAGAGAACTAAAGAGAAAAAATCGAAGAACTAAATATAAAAGAAAATGGAAAGAAGAAAATAAAGAGAAAAGGAAAGAACAGCAAAAGAGATGGAAAGAACTAAATAAAGAGAAAATAAAAGAACAACAAAAGAGATGGAAAGAACTAAATAAAGAAAAAAAAAGAACAGCAAAAGAGATGGGAAGAACAAAATAAAGAGAAAAGGAAAGAACAGAAAAAGAGATGGGAAGAACAAAATAAAGAGAAAAGGAAAGAACAAAAAGAAATGAAGAAGATAAACAAATATAAAAATACATATTTTATATGTATTTAAAGGCCTTTTTAAAGGTCATCCATTTTATTAGAAAAGATCTAATAATGGTAATCATTTTTTAAAAATTTATTGTAAGACTTGTCTATTAGACTTGACTATTTAGACTTAAAAAATCAAAAAAATAAAAAAAATAAAAAATTTCATTTTAAAAAGTTTTTTTTTGGTTACTATGGTAACAATAATAAATATTTTTTCAAAAAAATATTCCAAACAAATAAATCCTTTTTTCTATTTAGAAATTAGTAATTCTACTTCCTGTTTACGTTGCATTATGGGATATTTACTTTTTTGGATTTGGGAAAAAATTAATCCAAAAAAGGGTGTGTTGGATGTCAACTTTGATGTCAAGGTTTCTTACATGGAAACCTGTTGACGTCGACGTACAACAACAGGCTTCCATGCAAGAAACCTTGACATCAAAGTGACATCTATACACACGTAATATATATACACATGTATATAAAAAGTTTATAGTTTTCCAGATAATTAACCAGTACTCTCGCGATAGGCTAAAGACCCTAGAGAATCCAAATATCGCATCAGAATGTTTCTCCCATCGGTTTTGGAGAAGAAGATTTTATTCGGATTTTTGCAGCTTAGGTCACCTTGACCTAGTTTTGGTAACCATAGCAACATCACAGGCAAATCTGAATTGCACTGGCCCATGGATACTTCTGACCAAGTTTCATTAAAATCTTGACATTAATCTGTAGTTTCAGAGGAGAGATACTTGCACGTATGCCTAAGCTCACATGAACAAATTTAAGCTAAAAACAAAATTTACATATAACCAGTGAACTGTCTATAATTTATATTGCCATGCAATTTATCAATTAAACGTGTTTACACGGCAGTGGAGGTTGTAGTACTTGATACACCATTTCTAGACAGTCTAATAGCAAATTGAGTGCTGAAAATATATTTATATATAGATATGTAATTTAATAATCTTTTCATTTTTTTAAAATTTAAATAATTGTGTTAATCAATATTAATACTGGTTAAGTAATTATAGTTACTTTGAATGTATAATGTTACCACAAGTAATTAAAGCGACATTTACTGAAACCGTCTTGCTGTGTCACGTCTAGTGGTGATAACCAATATTGTTCTTAATTATTCACTGGGGCACATGATGGAGGGTGGTGTTTTGGTCTTTTGCACAGGAACTGAGATAATCCTGCCAGTTATAAAGATATGACGGAAAAACCTCTGAAACTACATTTAGATTTTTTGACACTTGTCCATGAAGTTTCATTGAAATCGCCCTTATTATGTTGTCTTTTAATTTTAACTGCACATCAAAATATTCAAAATAGCGGTCATATTAAAAACTAGACCAAGCACACAAGTGACATGCATAACTAGGTCGTAATAATTATGTCGCTACAAGTGTCATCAAAATGCTTTCATTGGTTCAAGAGGGGTAGAAATACAAACGGATGGGCTCCAACACTACCGCCCTACTCCGGATTCACCGACAGGACATTATAACTTAATTTTACCTTTAGTTGACATTATATCAAATTCTCCAGTCCGTCGTGGATTATGCAATGGTATTGATAATGAATGCACATACTTTACCTTATCAGTACAATATTTAGGACGATGTGCTACATATACACCGTGTTTACGACAACTACTGTATATCCACAAGGAAAATGCATGTCACAAAAAGTTGTCAAATTTACTGACCTAATTTGAAAAATAATTTTCATTCATCCAAAAGTGAATTTAATTCTGTACATACAACAGTTTTTTTTAAACTTTTTAACATAACAACAAATATAAGTATGTAAAAATTATCCCTTCTGAACCTTTTTACTTTGAACATTTTTAAACGTGATGTCATTATTTGGATATTCGTGATGTTCACACCTGGAAAAATCCGAATAACAATGACCTACCTGACCCTAAATACATGGTGTTACTTTGAATGATGCCCAGTTGGTGTATAAACATGATCAAATTTCAAAAATTTTCCCAAAATACCTCTATGTACATGAGAACTGAATAACGATGTTTTCATTTAAAAATATAATTTGGTTAGGTCAGTTCGTTTTAAATTCATTTCATTGATAGTTTAATGAAATCATTATAAATGATAAAAAAATGTGCACTCAATTTATGGAAATACAGTAGTTAGTTTGTAAAATATATATATTAGACGAAACTAATTCTATAGCCATTGATGAAGTGTATGTACATGTGTAAACCCTCCTTTTGCAATGATTTTATAATATAGCTTCTGTATGTGGTATATGGATTGCTTTCACAAATCAACTTTCTGCAAGATTAAAATGTTTGATGCTACTCTAAATGACAAAGAAGTTATAAATGCCCGATAGCTTTATTTATCCAAATTTTATTTATAGGAATTAGATTTATAACTAATTCACACATAAAATAAGAGTTTGAGATTTAATATTACAAGGATTGCCTGCATTTACGGATATACGAGTATTCAGCCTTCAGTACTCATATTCCTGCAATCCGCTTACATTACAAATATGTTCCTGTTCCAGCTGATAAAGCTAAAAAAGCAAAAAAAATTATAATCCCAAAGTAAAGTAAAAACTTTGAAAGCAGGCAAATTAAGTTCAACACGGACTTTCACCAGGAAAGTGAGACCGGGTATTCCCCAAGGGAACCCGCCTCTTGATTAGCTAGCTACACCGGTACGTGTGTAATCAGACTTGAGAATGAAAGGAACTATGTGACGTCAAATATATCCAGGGTATCTTTTTATAAAGAGACACTAAACTTATTAACAATATTCGCATGGCGGTCATTAAACTTGCAATATCCCTGCGTCAACAATATTGCCATGGCGACAATAAACGTCTTGCATGAGGCATTATATAGATCCTACCTTGACCCATCCTGCATATATACCATCACTAATTTATCGAAATAACAAATTCCAATTATAGTCCAACCTGCCTTAAAGGTCACCTGCTTACATAAAGGCCAGTAGAATTGTATCCCAATTCTTCTTTATTCATATTATTTGAATCTGTATATAAAGGCCACCTGCCAATAAAGCCAACTCTTACTGGATTCCTTGGGTGGCCTTTGTAGACAGGGTTGACTGTATAGGGGACTTCTTAAGTGAATAGCGTATCGAAGTTAAAACATGAAGAACTTCAAGTTGATTTTCCTTACTTGTATTTCTACTTTACAAAACTCCATACCAGTAAAGATATATAGCTGATACTCATTAATGTACTAATAAATCATTATCAGTATTTCTAACCCAAATTCTGACATTTGTCAAAGATAGTGTTATTCAGATTATGTCTTTTCTACATCTGTTCTCAAACAAATATTGTAAGGAATTTCTTCAACTTCTTGATCTCATACCCTTATTTGGTGTTAATGTATTAGTTTCGATTTTTCTACAACATGTATCTGTGATCTATTATAATAAAATGTCTTTTTCAGCTACACGACAGACATACAATCCAATAATTAAAGAAAGAAATGTAAAAATTGCTAAATAAGTAAAACACATAAACTTTCCACTACGAGAGTGAAGCTAGTTGCTCCGGAAGGGTAAGTACTTCCCGCTTACCTACCCACAACCGCCACGCGTGAAGTCATCGTGTATGTCATAAAGCTTCCAGGGGTTCTATCAATTTTAAGGTTTAAAAAATATAGGAAAAATAGGATTGTGCATGGGGTAAAAATTATAGGAGTTTTATATGAAATTATAGTTTTCACTGAAATTATGGGAAAATTTTAAATAGTTTACGCATAAAATACATATCCACCCCCGTCTTTCTTTCCCTCTAGCCATTCTTTTTTTTTTATTTTACTAACAAATATAAAATATTGGCAACTGCAATGTACACTTACTGCTTTAGGAATATATAAAATGTCAATCTTGTATCTTGTACTAAATGCGGAAAATCTCCCCATTCTGAATTCCTAAAGCTTCCAGTGACAAAAACATAGGAAGTATAGAAGGCATTTCATATTACATAGGAAAGGGTAAAAATTATAGGAAAATACCTATAGGAATGGTAGGGCCCTTGAGCTTCAAATATAACCGTTTATTTCTGGGTGTCATAAGTTCAAACGTGAAAAAGAACAGGACGAATAAATGAAATCTACTGGGTTATTTCCAATACCAATTGAATCAAATTATACGAAATATAACACAGAATACTTATTCACTGACTGATGAGAGAGAAAGATGTGGTAGTGTATGGTTAATTTTTATTTTTTTTATTTTTAAACATTTTACATAGTATCTGATAACGCCGCCGATTTCTGATTTCTGTTTTTATCCGACTATAAAATCACGCCATTCCTTGTTGGCGTCATCTTTAAAAGCAACATTACCCTGAATGTCAGGGGCGTATTTACTTGCTGGCGGTTTACGTCCGTACACCTCCGCGATTTCTCTTAGGAGGTTTGGCGCATTTCCACAACATAATCCAATGTAATTAACACCCAGTTCTTTAGCTTCTTGTGCAAATTTTCTGACATCTGATCTACTGCACATGACGCAGTTTAAATCCAGATACTGCAATAATTCACCTGTAAAATGAAAACAAAACAATACCGGTATATACTTTGAGAGAATGTTGACAATGGAAAATAGATATGTATGATGTTTTAGAAAACATATCCCCACTTCGATTGACATCAAATTTTCTCACAAATGTCACAATATCATGAAACCGGGTACAATGTACACGAAAAAAAAGTTTCTACTGCAGGCACTCTAATAGGGTTTTAAAATGTAAATTGGTTTTGTTTTTGTTTTAACAAAATCGTTTTCACAATTTTATTTCATTTTGTAAAAACTTAAAGTAGGATTTATTTTCAGAAAAGTCTTTATTGAAAGTGAGTTCAGAAAGAGAGATTATACAGACATTTAACATGTACCATTATTTTGAAAAATTATATATTTTATTTTCTAAAATGGAGCATGGATTACGTTACATTTCACATAAACCAAACCAGACAATTTTGTGTTTTTGAAGCAGATAAATATATGCTATATACATGTGGATCACGTGGATTAATTAAGTTACAGTTGCAATTTCCTCTGATGGGCGTTAATACGTTTCGCCTAAATCAGCGCAATGTTTATTAACTATTTCATACCTGTTTTTGGATCTTTCAAACCTTGAAATGTCTTGCAATCATTATTGGTTCTAAACGGAACCGGGAGAGCTGCAATAGGACCCTGTGTAAAAAGGTGAAAAGGTCAATTAGCACCGATATTAGTTCAATTTTGATTTAAGGTGTTATTTTTATAATCATATAAGATCAACATTAATGTTAATTCTACTGGAGTATTCTTACTGACGAGGATATCGCTAAGGACAAACAAAGATAAAACGTTTGGCAATCCACACGACGCAACATTATGACGGAATTTTTATACAGTGTAGGAACCAACATTACTGTCCTTACTTTTTTCCACTTAAATTCTATTATGATTTTGTTGCATAAATATGTTATGTTCTTTTTATAATACACGGTAAAATGTTTCGTGCTTTTTGTGTATAATGTGTAATATTAACAATTTAAGTATCACTATCATATGAACCTCTTTTCTACGACTGACGTTATTTTGCGATGAACTGTTGAAATAGTAAATAGTTCCTCCATGGCGTATGAAACGTAATAATGCGCAAACAAATACATTTAGTTCCAATTTATACTTCTAATTTGACGCCTTCAATCGAGTATTCTTTAAAATCATCATTTGAAAACAGAACACCTGCATGATTGTAGATATACGGATTGACATTTGTTTTTAATCGTTCATCAAGGTATGAAGTGTTCGAGCAGGCTGGGGCAAATCAACTCTCCGCCTGCTCTAATAGTTTATACCTTGATGAACGATTTAAAAACAAACGCGAATCCTTAATTGTAATCAAATACAAACTTATTATTGCATGTCCCAATAATAATCCAAAAGCAGTTTTAACAATTCAACTTTTACCAGGGAAGTGAGGCCGGCTGCTCTTAAAGTGTAAATACCTCCTGTTTAGCTAGCTACACTCGCCATGTGTGTAACCAAAATTATAAACATGTTATTATCTCTGTATTTAAGAAATGTACAGTGTATTTTGAAGAAATAATGTAATATACCTTGCACACGGCCCTTATGTCTCTCAGTAGTGGCAACATTGTTTCCGGACCACGAGCACAATTTAATCCAACGACAGCAGCTCCGGCATTTTCTAGTTTAAGACACGCTTCCGCTAGTGGTATATTGTCATATGTATGCTCTGGTACATGCGGGCCGATGGTAATCACTGCCGGTAGTCCTAAAATATAAACAAATATATAGAAAGTTTCCACTATACATTATGTTAAAATGAACACCAAGATTTAAGATAGAGACATTGATAGCGAATTTGGCCCTCATGGCCGTCATCAGGATATTTGACGTCCTTAGGCCCATGCTTCTTTTATTTCTTAATTTTGATTACAAACGTGGTGAGTGTAGCTAGATTATCATAAGGTATTTACCCCCCCCCCGGAGCACCCGACCTCACTTCTCTGATGGAGGTTGGCGTCTCTAACTTAATTAATTTTGCCTGTTTTCAAAGTTTTGGCTTTCCTTTGGCATTATAATTTGGACATGGATTGTTATGTTTGTTTTTATTAAAGCATTAATGCATCAAATACTTTCATTTATAAAATCTGTCCGCAGAAAAAAAACCTTGGTATGTGGAAACAAGCTGATTAGCATTAGCACTTTCAAAGCATTGTTGGAAATGTGTATAATGTGTAGTAAACATTAACCATAAGTTATGTTTAAATTTAATTATGACGTATTTCTACCTACCTTTTCCGTATTCTTTAATTGCTTCTATCGCCAACATCGCCTCACCAAAAGTGGCAAAGGTTTCAGCAATGATAAAGTCTGCTTTTTCTTCTACCGACCATTCAATCAGTTCCTGTTTTATAAAGAATACAACCACTCAACACTTGCATGTCCAAATCATGTTATATTGCATGATGTACAAGATTTAAACACATATTTAATATAAGATTTTATTGTTTAACTGTATTAATTGAATAAGTAGGCTTCTTTTTAAATCCCACGTAAATTTATAATGACTTCAGTAAAGTAAGATATTTTAATTGAACTCTCGATAATTTTGAGGTATTACCTTAAACATTGCTTTTACTTCTGCGTTTGCCTTCTCGTCACCCTCTTTGTATTCATGTGTCCCACACAGCGCGCCTGCCATCAATTTCCCCGACGCATCGGCAACTTCTCTAGCAATCCTTAACGCTGTTCTGTTGAGTTTCTCTAAATCGTCTTCTCTTCCAATCTTTCTTAACTTTGTTCTGTGACCATAGTACTGAAATTAATTCAATGGATATGCTATACTATGTTTTGTAAATAGTTTTAGATGATTTTCCTGTATCCACAATTATCCTCGATATATTTGAATTTCCATGGTTACATGTTTCTTTCATTCTCAATTTTTATTGCACACGTAGAGGAGGTACGTACCCTTTGGAGCACCCGCCGTCACTTCCCCGTTGTAAGTTCACAGTCTCCACTTCATTTGTGCATTTGAATATTTTCAAAGTTTTACTTTTATTTTGGAATTGTGTTATAGACATGGACAGGTAAATTAACGTTTGAATACTAGGTTTTCATCATATTGATATTTGTAATGAAGAATTCATTCAGAATGTGGATGATTGGTTAGACTACACTACTTTGTTTATGTACAATAAAGGGAACGTAGAAGGTTTAACAAAAAATGTTACCCCAAATCATCGTCAAACAACATTATAAAACAAAAACTAAAATACACTTTTGATAAAATATTGTGGTTCGGCTACATTTGTAGGTATCAGACCATGTTAGTTTTTTGCAACCAGTGATATAATATAATTGAGCAAACATACCGTGAATGCTTCAACTACATCTGTACCGGCGTGCACGTACTCTTCGTGGATTCCTTTCACTAATCCTGGGTTTTCTAGGATAACTTCCGGGATAAATGCTCCCAGAGACAGGTAACCACGACGTTCACATTCCCACATAAAACCTTCCGCAATTATTATACTGTCTCCATCCCGTAAACGCTCTACCAAACCTATATTATATCAACCAATAATTAAATAAAACGGGTATAATGTCTAATTTAAATCACTGACCCGGTATCTCTGCTGGTGGATGTTTCCACGGGGATAACCCAGTAGGCAATAATTGTGTATCATTGTCAGATTATACTAATGTCTAAATTTGCTGCTTGAAAACTAAGGTACAACCCCCTCCCCTTGCAAAGTATTTCCTTAGCTAAATTTGGTAAAATATGTTTTCGGTCCTTTTGGGCATCTTTCCACCATCTTTGTAAAAACAAATTTGATCCAAGTACTACTGATGAGGAATTGCATTCCGAAACGATCATCTAATGCTGTAAAATTTAAACTGGTATAATAAATAGTGCGATTGATATACTTTGAAAGTAATGCACACAGTTACAATATCGCTGTACATAACAAAACTATAACTTTTCCCAATTTATTTACCGAAAGTACGGTTTGAAATAAATCCTCGCAGTCTCTTGTCATATTTGATAATTTGGTATCAACTTGTGTGATATCATCCTTAAATACAGGTGTTACTAGCCGACACATACCTTCCAAAGAAATCTCCTATTGTTTCCTATATTATGATATGATGTTATTAAGATATGCGGCACCCGGTCTCACTTCACAATTATAAGTTATAATTTAAGTTAAACACGCAAGCTTTACTTAATCATCAAAATCAAACATACCGACCATGTTGAAACAACAATCCAAAAATAAAAGGTAATACTTGGGGAAAATTCAGTTAAAACGAGAACTTCTACCAGGGAAGTGAAGACTGGGTTCTAGAGAAAGGTAAGCACGTCCTATTTACCTAGCTTCACACTTCACATGTGTAATCCAAATTGACAATTGGGGCGTCATCATACTTATCAACCATGCCATATTCTGATGGCGGCCATAAAATTGTTTGAAGACCTTAGTAAGCTTCAGTTTGCAATATCCCGAGTAAACAATTTAATAGCAAGCACCTTACCTCGTTGTAAAAATTATCGTAGAGGAAACAAATTATACCATAACGTATTAACCGTGAAACAAATACATCACAGGTAGGGGAATGTTGCTGCATAGAAAAAGAAAGTTGACAATTGTACAGATATAACTTCATCTATATATATCTGTTTGTGGAGTTGAATAATTTGGCTATATTCTTCAGATTTAAAACAAATGTTCAAATACGAATGAGGAAAAAAATCAGCAGGCAATACTGCACAGATTCTGTCCCTTGGTATACTGATTGTTTGTTGGAAAATTATGTTAACGAACACATGTCTAACATTTTGTTGGTAATCTCTTCGGTATATTTTTTGCAGTGGTTCTTAAAAAACCAGAAACCCTGTTCAGTTCTAGATATTGAGATCTTGCCTTCCGTTTTTGTAAAAGACTGACAAGTTTACCTTAAAATCGTATTCTTCGTATAAACTAATTGATCATTTGGATATGGATTGGTATGTGTGTTTTTGATTTGCATACCCTTATGTTATTCTCAAAATGAGACTAAATGGTCTGCATTCATTGACAGAAATTATAACAATTCCAGTAATCCATAACAACGATTGGTGTATGGCAAAAACACAGTCAAAGTTGTTAACTAATTATGCTTTACATAAAACCAATATTGGTTCTAACATGTTGAATCAGTAAGACACGCTTTGTTCAGTATTGTCAGTAGATCTATTTGTAATACACTACTCTGGGTCAAAAGAGTGTTTAGAGGATGAAAGTTGAGTTAAGCAAGAAGAGAAAGCTCATGTTATTTTGTTTTGGAATCAATACGTCACTAGATATCTAACTTAGTTATAGTAAATCATATATCTAAAATAATGTTTATAAATTGACATTTATGTCCTCCATGACAAAGCCGTTTATGTTGGAGGACTAAACAAAAATTTAAAGTAAAGTGTGCAATTAAAAGAAGAAAATATCATTCTAGTGGAGAGACAGAGTTTCTTAAAGGAATATGAGGTTTTTGAAAATTTGACAATTTATGGTTGAGGTCCTATACAATTTATTTGTTTTTTTAAACATGCGTACACCAGGCGTTACAACCAGCCAAAATACACCAAGGCATAAAAAGGATATGGTCATGCAATACTGTTCAATATGAATTAAGGTGAATATTGTTCATTATGAACAATGTTGAACAATATATAACTGAATATATGTCAAAAATAGTTAAAGCATACAGAAACTTAGCATGTATAATCTATACTCGCACCTTTTAAAGTCATAGAATGTGAATTATCACGCCTGGGTAAGGTATTTTTAGAAGGCAAATAAATCGTAGAAGACCTCGGCGTAAAAATTGTCAAATCATCCTAAAACCTCAAATTTGCTAAAAACAACTATGTACTAGATTGGTTGTTTGCCCATTGGATGGTAAGCTTTATTTTAAATATTGTTCAACTTTCACACCAAATATTATTTTGCCGCGAAGGACCTAATAATGGTTATTAAACTGCATAATTTCAAAGAGTTTTTAAAGTGATGACAGCGTTTTGTTTTCCTATCATTGAGTAACATATCTAGTGATAAAAAACAGTTTTATATATACTAAAAAACAAGGAATTGTTTCCTTATTAATCCCCCTTTTAATTCGTCGGCACATGGTCACAATGGAGCTGTGTATACAATACCTCTGGGTTGTCAAAATGTTGCTTAAATTGCCATTGGGGTTCATATTTAACTCTTAAATAACCGAGAAATTTTAACGGTGTCAATTAAAGTACATGTATATAGATACTGATATTAAAGGTCATGTTATGGGTCTCTGGTTGAAGTAGAGTACGTGTATACCAAAATACAAAAAATTAACATGTAAATAAACATTAGATTTGCTGTAGATAAAGCAAAGTATATTGTATTATTATTGATACCTTTCACTGGCATTCTGTTGCAATATCTTATGTATGCGTATACTACAGGTCGCAAGAATGTCACATAGACTACGTTCCTGGTTTATCTAAACTTTTAAAATAGTGCTATCAAAACGAAAGTTCAAGCACACTCAGTATTACGTATGAGTACACAAAGCGGTGTTATCGTTTTATTTTGAACCAATGTACAACAGTCTCTGCTCAATGTCTTATTTTAGTCTGCGCATTCCGTATTTGTTTTAAAATTCACTTCAAATTAAAACTTGTTATACCCCAAACCCCACCCTTTTATCCATATAAGGCATGAATGTGTTAAATATTCATCTTTTAAGATAAGGCAAGTAAAATTTGCATATTTGTTATCTCACAGTTTATCTACAAATCGGTGAGATATTTTGCATTTAAAGCTTAATTACTTTATTTAGAATTATGAATTTTTAAAAAAAATTTAGTTATATTGTGAATTTTTATAGCGTACATCTATTGTATTGCGCATTTTCAGTGCTTTTCAATTTTTTTGCATTTTTTGCCTTTAGGAGGTTATCTCAAAACAACACAGAGGTATCAGATGAAAGAAAACATTATTTGTGAGTTTATTATAATTATTGTTAATCAAAATTATCTGCTTTGTAAAACAATTCCTCAAAAAACTAAGCTTAATCGTTTTTCTGTTAGACACGTGAACTTCCACCTGGGAAGTGAGGCCGATGATCCGTAAGGGTTAGCTACTCCTGTTTAGCTAGCTACACTTGCCACGTGTTTTATCAAAATTGTGTGAAAGGAACATCGAACCATGGGACGTCAAATATATCCAGGGCAATCCTGTAGGCATCAAACTTATCAACAATACTGTGATGACGGCCATAAAACTTTTTGAGGGCCTTGATAAGCCTAGGATTGCAATATCCCTGAGTCAACAATTTATTTGCAAGCAGTCTGCTTCGTTGTACAAAGTCTCCCTAGTGGTAACAAGCTCTACCAAAGCGTATTAATTGTGAAACAAATACACCATAAAAAGGGGAAGCAGGTATATTGCTGCATAAAAAAGCAAAGTTGACAATAGAAAAATTGAAGTCATCACATTTGTCAATTTTCAAATGTAGCCTTTCGTGTGCGTCATAATTCAGTTATAAGTCTAAATATGAGACAGATCTTGAGGAATCAATCTATCTTCTATTTCAAGCTCACTAGAATAGTTGACATTCACATAGTCTCTAAATGTAGGATTGGTAAAAGTCAGAACGTCATCTATATATCTGTATGTTGAGTTGAATGATTTAGCGACAGTCTTCTCTCCAGATTTAACAATGTTCCGCTTCATAAGAATAAAGAAACAAATCAGCAAGCAATGATGCACAGTTTGTACCCATTGGTATACCGATTGTTTGCTGGAAAATTATATTATCACACACAACAAATATGTTATCTATTAAAAACACCAAAATTTTGTTGATGGTATCTTCAGTATATATTTGTTTGGAATCCGTATGATGCTTGACAAAATAACCAGAATTCCTGTTAAGCACCAGATATTTGATTCTCGGCTTACCATTTTCATAAAAGAATGACAAGTGAATAATTTCTTTAAGACGTTCTTTGAATTTAGAATGAGGGATAGTGGCGTATAGTGTAGAAAAATCAAATGGTTTTTATACTTTTTACACGAGATAAAATATTAAAAGCAAGATGTCCGTTCAAGTTATTTTTTAGAATATTTAAGAATCAACATTTGGATGATACCAGATGTAGAATAGACGTTATTAAAATAAGAATGAAGATCATCTTTGACGACTGTCAAAATTTGCCTTTGAGTTACTGAATAATAATTACATATTATATCAGTTTTAATTTAACAACACTAGACGGCCGTTTCGGAATACAATTTCTCATCAGTACTGCTTGGACCAAAATTATGAAACTCAAATTGTTTTCAAGATGTTGAAAAGATTACCAAAAGACCAAAATAAATTTTACCAAATTTAGTTAAGGAAATACTTTGCATGAGGGAGTATACCTTAGTGTTTGAGGAATTTCAAATTTTAAGTAGCAGCAAATTTAGACAATATTATGTTTAGATGAACCTGATATAACCTGATATATATACCTTTCCTTGTATGGATTTTTATGAAGTTTAGGAATCCAATACAAGTAACGATGGTCAAGTTCTTTCCCTTTAAAATTGATACCGAGAACCCCCACCCCCACCCTATGGTTGCAAAGAACTTCATATTTGTAACATCAATTTTGTTGCAATATATCATGTTAACTAGGATTATATATATAAAAAACAAAAGTATATTCGTTCGAATCGAGGATAGTTTTAGATACAGAAACACAATATTTATCAACAATATTTTGGTAACGGTAACAGATTTTTGAGGACTTTGATAAATTAAGTATTGCAATAATTTATTTGTATTTAGCTTGCTTTGTTGTACAATGTTTCAGTTGTTGGAACTAATGAAAGCTAGATTACTGGATTATAAATTTCCAGAAAATACCAAATGTCGGTTTCAAAAACAATTTATACGGGAGGCAGCAGAGCTGGTACATATAACACATGTACATTTACATTCAGACACGGATTGTGATTTGCACACAGATTAGTATGTTTTTTTATGATTACATTCAATGACATCGAACAGATTCGTGATATGACAAGCTTAAATCACAAGTCTCGGACACGTATATAACTTCGCACATTTCTTCCTAGATTTAAGTTACAAGTGACTGAGTTTTGTTTGTCAAACTTTGATAGCTTCTGTTTTGGTCACGTATTTTATACCATGGACTGTCATAATGTACAATTTGTAATTATCCTGCTGTTTGGACAAATTCACATGCTTACCTTGATCAGTTCTTCTTCGGTTTCTGTCATAATCCGAACTGAAAAAGCTTTCCATTACACAATGTAATACTTGTTATCTCTGTAAATAAAAATTGGTTTGGTTTTGTTCAACCTCTTGGCAAAATTCTGAATTGGGCTTATCCTTTTTTCTTGTCACTACTTATAATAACTTTTCAGAGAGCATCTGATCAGCTCCTCAAACTAATTTTTTCATTTTCGTAAGTAAATCTTCTTTCTTTGATGTGGTTAAGCTCTTTTTATTTGGCAGTTGAACTTTTTAAAATGATCTTTTCGCATGCACGGTTCTTATTTCCCGAAGACAAGGATGTTCATTTAACTTCACTATTCCATCACTATTCTATTTTTTCAAACCCATTTAAAATGTGATACTTGTATATACCTATGATACCTGTATATTAAACGCATACTAGTATTAGGAGAAGCGAAATAATTATACATGTATAATAGATATGTATTCTTTGGTAAACATCTAAATACAAAAATTTCTAATTTCCGTCCTTCTTATCTGTATGCCATTATTACTAATATGCTATTTTTCGCTGGTAATCAAAGTCTTTTTGGTGTCCTTGGGAACAATAAGAAGTAGTTTTGACCTGTTTTTCGTGCTCGCCTAGCAAATACAATTTTCCAGGAAGCTAAATGAATCTAATGCAAATGTAGGAAAATCTAAGAAAAATACAACCTTAGCTTGACAGCCACTAATGTTTTCTTCGTTATTTTCACTGTTCAAAACACTCGATTGTTGCATCAAGCGAATATGTTGTCTAATCACCTAACATCTTTATTCAGCTACGATACTTTATTCTCTATTCCTGATGGTAATGTATCCCTGTCCTTCGAATGTCTTCCTAAAATTGTATTTGACTGAAAATAAAGATGTAAGCAATTGATATTATGTGATAATAAAGATTCACATCCTGTTGCAATAATTTTTAAAACAGTAATGTATCATATTGCAATGATTTTTAAAACAGTGATAGGTCATTATGCAATTATTCTGAAATCTACAGATCTTATTGCAATGATAATATAAACAGTTACAAATCTTATTTAAGTATCACTAAAGCTGTTTAATTTTTTAAAGGAGTTAGGAAAAAACTGATAAATCCTACCGCAAGGATTCTAAAAACAACGATAGATATATTTAAGGATTCTTTTGATATTCCAGACTTGTTTGAAAATATTTTCCAAACCATGTAAAACTGGTGGAAATTGTTATTGTTTTGACAAATAACGATTATCCTATGAAACTGTATGAATCATTATATATTTATAAGTAGCTTTTAGCATTGTAATTTTCAAGTTCTATAACTGACAAAAGGACAATGACTTCAACTAATGTATGACAAAAATGGGGTAGTTCGACACAAATTGACTTCATACACTTGACGCAAGTCTCGTTTAAGTCTTTGAAATGTTTGAAATAGGTGAAAAATGGGATGGAAAATGCACAAATTGACTTCACAAACTCGACACACGTCTCAATTAATACGCTATGGTAGAGCTTGTTCCCACTACGGGACTTTGTACAACGAAGCAGGCTGCTTGCAAATAAATTGTTGACTCAGGGATATTGCAAGCCTAGGCTTATCAAGGCCCTCAAAAAGTTTTATGGCCGTCATCACAGCATTGTTGATAAGTTTGATGTCTCTGTGTCCAGGATTGCCTTGGATATATTTGACGTCTCATAGTTCCATGTTCCTTTCACACAATTTTGATTACACACGTGGCGGGTGTAGCTAGCTAAACAGGAGGTGCTTACCCTTCCGGAGCACCCGGCCTCACTTCCCTGGTGGAAGTTCACGTGTCTAACCTAACTTGTCAGTTCCAAAGTTTTTACTTTGCTTCTGGATTGTGATTCGGAAATGGATTAGTATGTTTGTTTTTGATTTAGTTTTTTAAAATTCTTTGAAATGTTTGAGATCTACACATATTATCCAAAACAATTGACATTAAATCTTTTATGCTCTAGTAACACCGAAAACCCATAATATTAACAAAAATATTTTCATCATTGATTTAAACTTTCAAATTGAATAAATACCCTTAACTCTAACTTAAAACATATCAAGGTTATCTATAGTGAGGATTAATGCGGTGTGTGAAGGTAACAGATTACATTAGAAGTAAAGGATTTATTGATGTGATATGAGCCTGGTTAGCATCGATGTCCTGTTTCAGTCCTACGATTTCCTGACTATTTACAGGCGTGTAGCTTAAGGACTGGTATCATTTTATCATCAGTTTATATCGACGAAGTAGCAATCTAAAGTTAACAAGGCAAAGTGACATTTGTAAAATTAACAAAATCGGTGTTAGAGCAGAAATCCAATATTTGCATAAGAACTTGAATTTGACATCCAAAGACACCCATGCTGGTATGGTAGCAGCACTTGGGAATGGTGCCTCTTTCACTACTGCAGTAAAAGGTGTTTTGTGACCCCAGTCCTAGAATGTCTTTACTGTTGAAAACCCAGTAATGGTCAATAAAGTCTGTAATATTGTTATAACTGACCGGGAGCTACACAAAAATATATAGCCAGTACATGCGGCATTTCACAGGTAATAGTACATGTCATTCTGGCAGAGTATCTTGCAATGGCAAAGCTTTCAGTCCATAGGGTACCAAGACGTCTGACGGTTGATCAGAAGCACATCAGGCTTAACTTGTTGCGTACTGAATTTCAAAAGTAAAATACTATACCATGTCCAAATCAAAATCCAAAAGCAAAGTAAAAACTTTGAAAACTGACAACAAAAACGTGAAAGCTTACATCTTTATATAGCTACTACTAGTATATTATGATCATCACCATAAAATTAAGTTAAACATTTAAACTTCTACCAGGGAAGTGAGGTCGGTTGCTTCGAAAGAGTAAGCATCTCATGTTTAGCTAGCTACACCAGCCACATGTGTAATAAAAATTAAGAATGAAAGGAACATGGAGCTATAAAAAGTACCATCCCGTGTACAAACCAAAATCCCAAATCACACGAAAAACTTCGAAGCTGTCAAATTAGGTGAACTACCGCCAGGTTAGTGAGATCGGGTGCTCCGGAAGGGTACGCGCCTCCTGTTTAGCATGCTACACCCGCCACGTGTGAAAACAAAATTCGAAATGAAAGGAACATGGAATTATGGAACGTTAAATATATTTCACCTGTTATTTTAAATACAGAGAGACATAATAGTAATACTTATCAAAAATTGTTTGGTGATGGCGATAAAAACTTTTTGAGGGCCTTGATAAACCTAGGCATGCAATATCCTTGTGGTAACAATTTATTTGTAAACAGCTTGCTTCGATTCGTTGTAAAATAGTGTTCGTAGTGGGAACAAGATCTACCATAGCGTATTAATTTTGAAATAAATACACCAACAGCAGGAGAAGCAGGTGGATTGTTACATAGAAAAGGACATTTTACAATAGAAATTTGAATTCATCACGTTTGTCATACAACTTCAATGTAGACTTTCGTTTGCGTCATAATTGAGATATATGAAACAGAACTTGAAGAATCAATCATATCTTTTATTTCAAGCTCACTGGAATATATGACATTCACAAAATCTCCAGATTTAAGATTATTTATAGATGCCACAAATTTTTTGAGGGCCTTGATAAGCCTAGGATTGCAATATCCTTGGGTCAACAATTTGTCTGTAAGGAGCTTGCTTCGTTAAAAAGTTCCCGTAGTGAAAACAAGCTCTACAATAGCGTATTAATAATGAAACAAGAACGACCGTCATATTTCCAAATGTGAAGCAGAACGTAAAGAATTACCCGTAATTTTTATTTTTAAGCTCACTGTGATGACATATACATAGTTTCAGAATTAGGATTATTAAGAGATAGAACGTCGTGTGGAGTTGAATTATTTGGCAACAGTTTTCTTGCGGTTTAACAGGGTTCTGACACAAAGTCTGCTCCATAAGAATAAAGATAAAATCGGCAAACAACGGTGCACAGTTTGTGCTCATTGGTATACCGATTGTTTGTTGGTAAAACTATAATATTACCAAACAATTGCAACAAGTATGTTGGTGGTATTTGCAATATATATATTTTTGTTTCGAGTCCGTATGTTGCTTGACAAAATAATCAGAATCCCTCTTCATCACTAGATATTTGCATCTTGGCTTTCCGTTTTTATAAATTTTTAGAGTCTGTGTCGTGTACTGACTTAATGTTTCTAGGGAGTTGTAATTATGGTATCGATACAGCTGACATCCAAGTCATTGTTAGACTTCAAATATCTGTGTCAGATAAAATTGTTGAAACCCAAAACTTAGATAAAATTGAAATGTTGAAAAATGGGACGTTTAGGACGTGTGTCCTCAAAATTACTGCCTCGAGGATTACCATTTCAATCAATGTTTTATATCGCTAGCTGTGAACACAACACATGCTATAAACAGCGCAAATTATGCTGTACAACAACTTTGATGATATATTTCGATGTTTTCATTTTTCTTCATAATGATATTAAAGTAAATCCTTTTATGGTTTAAGCAATAGTTTTATTTTTTTTTTTTAAAGGGGTGCTAAAACTTTGTTGATAGCCGTATTTATTTGTGATATTAAGGTACATGTACATGATCTGTGCAAACAAATATAGATTAAACTTTTTATAAGGGAAAAAATGCCGACATTTTGGTACATTATTCTTGTGTCACTGTAGTTGTGACAGCTTAACTGGTTCTTCATTGATTAGTTGTGTTTTTCGTAGGGTCAAAGGAATTTTATATTTTGTATTTAACTGAACGGTAATTCGATTAAATTACCTCGTTATGCAGGAGACTGTGTATATGGTACATGTTTTGCTGTATACAAACTAAAATATGCCAGGTGAGACAAATTGCTCTACGAGACTCTTGTTTATGAATTTGTAAGTTCATATGCCATACTTCTTCAGAAATATAGTGTTATATAACTTTTTGCAGAAATAATTAAGAATTAATTTGGTGTTTTTATTTCCACGGTAAGATGAGGTGAAGCATCCACTTTTCCTTCTGTAGACTCTTGCAAGTGATGATTTGCTGCAGGGATTCTACTTGCATCTTTGATTCTTAGTTCAAAAGAATGTGAATAAACACATTCAAAAGTAAATCATGCGTGAATATAATGAGAATGGTATCAGCGTCTTAATACCTTTAAGAATCATGTATAGAATTTAGATTTAAAGACAAGTGTACACTCTTTTTTTTAATTTAAACTGAGACTTGTGATTTGAAAGACAATCTTGGAGTTGATATTTATAGTAAACAGTTTGCAATAAGAAAAAAGTCATTACTTTCACAATAATCATTAGCCTATGTCATAATGAGTCCTGAAATATAGCTCATAAAAACGTTGGCCCAGCTTAGTACATGGCCATGGCAAGGAAAACTTCCTAATATCATTTGGTGTATATTGGTTTCACCCCCACAAAATGTGACACATTTAGTTTGCTGTAACCATGTGGCCACAATGGGTTTTGATGATCCACCAATTGTTTAACAAGAAAATGAAAACACAGTTTCTGACTCTGCAACTCACAAAATATCTATGCCGATATTCTACCATCCGAACTTCTCGCATACATTTCAAGTTTTGTCTGGCAAATCCCTCCCTATAGTGTTATGTTTGTTCTCTATACTCCCTTTAATTTAAACAAATAAGTCCAATCGCCTGTTTTGCCACTTACGACCTATGAATGAGTTCTCAAAAGAGTCCACTTGTGTTGAAAAGTAACAACCAATAAAATAATTTGAGTGGAGACGTTATTATCAGTATACTTACAGTTGACAGTGCGATTCTTTCAGAGTTAAGTTTAAGATGTTTTGACAAGTTAATCAACTCAAAAAATAAGTTTGTAAATTATCACTTCATAACGTGTCCAGTATTGTTTTGATTGTGATAATGGTAATTATGGAATGTGATTATTTTGTTGATTTTTGTGTATTTTTCTACGATTTAGTCTAATTTCATTTTAGTTTTTGTATAGAATTTAAAATGTTCTTTAATTACATATTTTACAAATGGTGGGTGTAACTAGCTAAGCAGGACCGAGCGCTTACCCGGCTTCCGGATCATCCGGTTTCACTTCCCTGATGGAAGTTCACGCGTGTTTAACTTAGATTCAGCTATTTACTCAGTCTCGAAGTTTTTACTTTGCTTTGGGATTGGAATTTGGACATGGGTTGTTATGTTTGTTTTTTTATTAAGGCGCCCAAACAAAGTTTGGCGACTTATTGTTTTTGCACCGTTTCTTATTATTATTATTATTATTATTATTATTATTATTATTATTCCTCTTCTTCTTCTTCCGGCCATGAACTTGTCCAACCAATTTCTCGAAGACCGTTGGTCCAATCTTAACCAAACTTCACATGAAGGTTGATCCCCATCCCCTTCCCCGGAGGCCGAGGTAAAATGCCCATGGGGTCATTAGGGGAGGGGCAGGAGGGCGGGGTCTTAAAAACAATAATGATCAATTTTGCCATCTATACTTTATTTTGTACTATAAAACCATATATATTCATGATCAGTATCTCAAGATGCACAAGTCTATGTCAGTAGATTTTCCCTGCGGTATCAGGGAGGGGTGGGGATGGGCGGGGCAGTGTGCTAACTTTTAAACGGTTGAGATCCCCACCCATAAACTATATATTTTCTGGTTCTACATAAAAAGTTGAATAGAGTGATGCTAAAGAAAATCCCATGGGGTCATTCCTGATGGAGGGTGGGGACGGGCGGGGCTTGGTACTAACTTTTAAATGGTTGATATCCCACCCTGAAACTACATATTTTCCGGTTATGTTTTAAAAGTTGAATAGAGTGATACTGAAGAAATGCCCATGGCGTTTTCCAGAAGAGGGCAGGGACAGGCGGGTCTGGGTACTAACTTTTGATCAGTTGAGATCCCCACCCTTTACATATATATTTTCTTATTCTTTATGAAAAGTTGAATAGATTGATACTAAAGTAAACCCATATATGGACATTCCAATAGGAGGTTGGGGACAGGTAGGTCTAGGTACTAACTTTGAGAACCCACCCTCAAACTACAGGTTTCTTCATGGGCTTGTTGCTATCATTTTGTTTAAAGAATTAAAACAATAAGCATGAATTTTCATTGTCAAGGATACTTAAGTAATCACTGATCCATGTCTAAAAGCTCTCAAGCTAAATCTTTTTATAAGCAACACTATTGGTCAGTCATCCCTGGGGCATGATTTATTATTCAATTCGATAGAGTAGCTGCATTTAGTTATCAGTGTGACATTATATGGGTAAATGCTTGGATTAGTTTAAAATCAACACATCATTAGCTCATCAAAACAATGGTTTGTGATATTGGGTATAGGTGATGTCAATCAACTTTGCCTATTGTTTGAATTTCAACCAATTGGATTCATGTACTACTTCTCTATATAAAATTAAATCTTAAAATGAAAAGAATATTACAAGTTTAAAACTTCTCAACAGTTTTTCTATTGTGTGTAGAACTTATTTAAAGGTTTAAAATTTTCAGCCGTTGCCATGGAAATGGAAAAAAGCAACAAAAGTACAAGTCCTAATATGTGTTTTGAATACAGGGTTTGATTTTTATTCGTTTGGGCGCCTTATTTGTAATGATGCATCCATCATTACATTAGTACTCGTTATTTTTATTATTATTTATTTAATTAATTGTTCCCAAAAATTAGCATAGGATGTTGATTGCAGAGTACAGCAGCACCATAAATTACGCGGTATATACACTTTGCAATACATCAAACTTGATTGAAGTGCGTGTACTTAGATCTTTACATAATCTAATTAAAAAGCCATCATCTGGAAACCATAGGCTAATCAGATTGTAGTATGCTAATTAGTAATACTCAAAATTTGTCACATATTTAACCGAAGTATCTGAGACAATAAATTATGCATCCATACAGGTGAGCTACCAGGTGGCATTTGCCCATCTCTGGTTTTAATAGGTTCCATCCTTCTAGGACCATATAATATTAAATAGGAAATAAATAATGCAATGTCAAAACTAGGACTTTAACCTCTTAACCGTGTTTGAATTCTTATCGGGCAGAGCTTACAAAATAGTTTTTAAGGTAAGAGTACTCCAGTTTCCTTCAGCATCCCTGTGTTCAATATACTAGTACGAGTGCAAGAATTTTGAATGGTGCGTAACCCAGAAACCCCTAACACAATCAGTTTTTTTTTTTTTTTCATTGTAAGGCGATTGTAACCAACAAGGTACCATCCTGGAACATGCTGGCTGTTGAGTCCTTTCCCAGTTTCAAGTTCTATCTAAGAACCAATCACTTCCCATACCATGTTTTGATGAGCCCCAAACAAAATTAGGGAAGAGTAATGGTGTTTTATATTCTACTAAGGTGCATCCACTTATTTGATTCAGTAAGTTCCAAGGTAATGGCGGAAACTGGAGTGATCCCGGACACTTTCGCACTTTATGGTCTGTCCCGAGTTGGATTACAACCTAGAACGTGCTGAGAGATGAAAATCCACAAATCTACGCTTTCGGTCACTTGACAGCCGAGGGCCCTAAAACAAGTAAGCGGCAACTCAAAGGTCCCAATCCCAGTTGTGGTGCGAGTAGTTTTGTTTTACGTTAGTTAATACTTTAGTACTCTTTCATCGGTATCACGGCATTTCTGGGGTGGTGAAGGAAACTGGAGTACCTTGAGGAAGAAAGACCTGTCGGCAAAGCAAAAAGACTAAATTTTCTTGCACAACGATCTGTCCGGTTTGGGTTTAACCTATCTGTTGGGCGTCTCTTCAACAATTATTATATTTAATTATTACAGAGCAAGTGTGTCCATCACTGCAAGCTTGACCAAATAGAGGCGGAACACCACTGCCTCTCTATATGTCAAAAATATAACGATACACACAGGAATGCACTATAAAATCACGTCATAAAATTCTACCACTCTTTTTTAAAATTATTACTATTTCAAAGCAAACAATCTATTTTTAGTGTTTTTTTATATCATTATTTGACATGGATCCATAGATTCTGACTAGATTCAAAAAGTTTTATGAGCGTCATCACAGTATTGTTGATAAGTTTAATCTCTGTGTCCAGGATTGGCCTGGACATATTTGACGCCCCATAGTTCCATGTAACTTTTACTCAATTTTGATAACACACTTAATTAGTAGGTTTGGCTAGCTAAACAGGAGATGTTTATCCTTCCGAGCCACCCGTTCTCACTTTCCTGGTGGAACGGTTCACGTGTTTAACCTAACTTGTCAGTTTCAAAGTTTTTACTTTGCTTGTGGATTGTGATTTGGACATGGATTAGTATTTTTGTTTTTGATCATACCGCTGGGCGACAATTTTAAAATGCAATGTGTATTTGAAATGTAAAATCATAAAATATTAAATCATTTTGTTTAATGACTTTATGCAAAAAGGTAATAAGTGAATGTTTGGAAGTTGAAAACAGAATTAACCTTGGATAGATTTTAATATGCACAAAAATGACAACCGTATATATATCATGTTAACATAACAAAGAGTTGCTAGATCTATATACTTATACAGTACATCATTACTATAGATATTCTGTCATTAATTTCCATCCCGGCAGAAAATTACATTTCTATAAATGATTCAAGTTTCCATCACTGATTTACGCCGATCTCATTCTGACAGATTTTATCAAGTTGTGTCAAAAAAAGTCATGAAGACCGTGGAAATATTGATCAGATCCTTCAAAAATAATGGGAAGCTTCTTTTAAATTTAGTTATAATAATGACGATGATAACAATAATAACAATAATGATAAATTAATAATTTCCTCTTTACCATGGTTCTAAACGCAATGGATGCTTCATTACTTCGTCCCGCGTTATGTTTAAAATACAGGAGTGGGCGTGTACACATGTGCTTAACTATTAATAAACACGGCACGCTGCTGTGTCTTTCATATGTAAATATTCAGAGTTGGGAGATTCCATTTTTGACAAATAGGTATATCAATGCATTTCTTCATAATATTCTCGTTTCATTTCTGTAATATCTATCCATAATAATTCCCAAACGCATCTATTTTAAGTATTTTAGTCAAAGTTTATTCTAATATTTTAAAATTCATGAAAATGCTAATATCTAATTTTCTAAAAACTAGGACACTATCCTTTGGCCCCCAGCGACGTAATCACTTCCGTTTTCTGTCAACAACGGAGTGTGAATGGAAAATGGCGGAGATCACTGAAGGTGCGCCTGTCGCAGCCGATAATAACGAAAATATGGACGAAACTAAGCCATTTAATAACACCAGCGATGAAGAAGAGGATGGAGAAGAAATGGAAGAAGAGTTATATGAAGTAGAAAGAATCGTAGGCATATCTAAAGCCGGCGTAAGTTATTTATTTCCGGCTATCAACCCCGGTGGCTAAACTCGAGTTTGCTGTGTTGTCAAAACTCGACTACCAAGTGCCCCTTTAAATATTTGTAAATGGAAGATAAGAAAGTCTCCAGTGTTGTCTGTTCAGTTTTAAAAAATTCACACGGATAAATGAATAGATAAGTTGACTAAATATGTTTTACACACGTATTATTCCAGGCCTTGTGCATTTAGTGAAAAAGTAAACATAACGTAGAAATCGACAAAGGCCGGAAATTGCTGTGGTTTTTGAGAGGTCCTTGATGTTTTGATGTCAAAAATAAGGTCACTGGGGACAGTATGACTGGTAAAAAATGCGAGTCTTGTGTTATCTGAAGTTATTTTCATTCATAAAATTTTTGAAATAATTTAACAAGTGCCGGAACCCTACATACTGGCACAACTAGAGTTCAGGTCTATAGAGACACATTCTGATGATACAGTCATTTAGTCTGCATACCAAATTATTGAAATAACTTATTGAAAAGACTGAACATTATTTTCTTAGTTAAGTATTCATGGTATCCCTTAAACTCTGTATCATTTTATTGAGATTCCGTCATTGTTTAGGTGTTTCAGTCAAAATTAAAATTTATGTGAAGGTACTAATGGAAGTCTTTGATTCTAGAGATATTGTATTTATTTACTTTACCGGGTTTACTAGGGCTGATAATTCTCCATTAATGCAGTCACTTATGTTACAGTAGTTTTAGACCTTGATTTCTCACAGCTCGTGTACAAGATCATCATCAGGTTCGGCTTGTGATAAGTTTCATGTTGGTCTGCCATACCGGGTATCTTTTTGATTAAATCATAATAAGTAACACATTTTTGTGTCTTACTGTAGTCACAGCAGTGTGTAACTTTGTCTCACCAGTTGGTCCCAAAAAGGGCCAAACTTTGACCATCTTCTGATTTTCAATTAATTAGTTCCTAAAGAACAAGTTTAATGATAATCCTGTTTTAAGTGCCTAGATGCAATTTCAATGGTATTCCAAGTCAAAACATTTTGGTTCCAGGTCTACATCAAAATATTACTGATTTCTCTTACCAATATTTGTACCACTATGGCAAAGCATTTAATAGAGTGCTTGTTCTATGTGTGGGAGGTAGTTGGTTTAAACCCTTGGACAGGGCCTGGACAAGACTTTAAAATAGGTAGTGACTGTTTTTTAGCCAAGCACTTGAGAGCATTTAGAAATCAGAAGTCATGGGATCTTTCAAAAGACCTAAAGAAAGCAATGCCCTATGTCACGACAGATAGGGTATGTAAAAGAACCTGTTCTGCAAATTGCCCTGAATGCACTGCAAAGTTAAAATTTCTGCCACTTCATCTATAGCTGGTGACATCAATCTATAAGTGAAATATTCTTGACTAGGATTTTAAACCCCAAGTGGTCAATCAATCTTACTTTACATTCTTTTTGATATGATTATTGATCTAATGTTTGACAAAATACAAGAATGCACAATAATTTTAACTTGTCTTTCGACACTGTAACTAGTAACAGAATCAACACTTGTCCCAACAAGAAGTTTACTGGTCTAAATGGTTGAAAAATCTAAACCCTGTGCTCTTTCTAACAAATTCTTTTATCTCATTCGAGCATAACAAGTAAATAATCTAAGCCCTGTTAGAACCAGTACGCATTTTCAACCATGAATGTAAAAGCAAGGAGTTTATGTATATTTGGCATATGATAATATACTACTAGAATTACGGTCAAAACTGCAATGTTGAATTTTGCTAATGGCAAGTGGTCTGGAACTTGGCTCTATTTACTACTTATATAGACAAGTTTTACTGTACATCATTATTAAATAGAGTAAAGTCTTTGAAGTTTGTGATAATGATGTCATTCTTAAATTACTGTTGATTAATAATAATAAAAGGTAAAAAAGATATAAATATATTATATATAATAAATCAATTGTTGTCTTGTAAAAATGATATAAAACTGCTGTTTCTATATACTTTGTATTCTTTAATTTGCATAGAAATGTAATTAATAATATTGTAATTTGTTAAGATAATTTTACCTTCACCAGTATTTAGTAAGTTCTCTTTACCACATGTCCGCTGGTATAGTAAAGCATTGTTAGGAACTTGTTATCTGAGTAATTAAATCAATATTGTTTATAATATCACAGAATTTTATTTCTGTCCCTGAATTGTAATTTGACTATACAGGTTTTATCTGAATTATCAGTACTGGTATAACTGCAGGGATCCTTAGGCCTATCATATTCACAGCACCCCAATTTGACAGACTTCCATTTGATATTAATATATTGTTATGAATTGAAAGTCTAAGTATGGTTTCTTTGTAAAGTTAAACCTTATAATAATGCACCACTATGGTAGCTCAGTTGGTAGAGTGGTCACTTCGTATATAGGAGACCATGAGTTTGAACCCCAGTGGAGTCTGACGAAGACTTAAAAATAGGTAGTGACTGTTGTTTTGCCAGGCACTCTGCATTTTGAAATGAAAGTTATGGCAACCTTTTGGAGAGACCTTAAAAAACCGATGTCCAGTGTCGCCACAGTTGTAGAATGTTAAAGAACCTTCCCTGCACATTACCATGTCAATTTCTGCAACTTCAGTCACATATATAGTTGGTGACATCTCAATATAAATAATAAATATTCTTGACTGGGATGTAAAACTCCATTCATTCAATCAGTTCATTACCACACTTTTTGTCAAAATATTTGAAATTTCAAAGTATCATGCTTGTGGTTTCTAAAAAGTTTCCTTAATTTTATAATCACTAAACAATTTTATGGTACCATAATTAGACTAAACAAATGGCAAGATGGATCAAAATTTATTGTTAAGTGTTTTCTTTATTTCTTTTAAAATCCATGTAATCACAAGTCCCAGAGCACCTTAACCATTGGCAACAGTGGTTGTATGCGCCTACAAAGAAGACTCGACTTAAGGGACGGTCAAAACCACTTTCTAGTCTGAAGAAAAAATTGCGAACCCTGATTATGTAGCCTTTCTTGACCCAAAATCTGACTGGGCTACCTGTTGTATATTTTTTCAATCTACACATATACACACTCCCAGTATACATGTATATGCTATATAAATACATACCTACCTATATTGATAATGTGTATTGGCCAGGGCTAGCCAGCCACAAAGGCTTGTCAATTTGCCAGATGTTAAAGGTCATCAACACATCAAAAGTTCTATGACCAGTGATTCAATTACTCGGCCAAAAGTCAGTACAAATGTGTAATATTGCATCAAGTATTGATGAAACTTAATTGAACTGCTGAATTTTTGATGAAGTAATAATATTAACTGACCCAGACATCCAGTTTTGATATGTTTGTATATATGTATTGTCTGGTATTGACATTGTACTTAGTTAAACCTTGATGTTATAAAGATTTAATCATAAGAAGGTTTTAAGAATATAGACATGTACATAAGTCACATTAAGTGGGCATGCATACAAATGTATGTATACACATACACTCAGACACACATACAACCTGTATATGCACTAAAACTAGTTGGTATATTGGTAATATAAACACTGGGTAAATATGTTAATGATGTTAGTATAGAATTGGGTCATGTAGCTATTTATAGAACTGTTTGTATACAAGTTGTAGATATATTCAGTGAGAATATAGGTCAGCATATTAATCTGATCAGGACAGTGACCTACTTCCGGTAAATCAATAGTCCATGTGACAGCTTACTAGCATCAGTTTTCATATTCTATGTCAAAAATATTAGCATAATTTTCTATAATATTATAATCTTTTTAACCTATTTATACTGATAACATCGATGACCAAGTACCTGTAATGATACCCTCTGTTACAGTCAGGGTTTACAGAAACGTAATACATGTAGTTTCAGTCACTAAAATTGTTTTTCAGAAATCTTTCAAAGAACTTTTTCAACATTTTCAGTTTGTTTTTAAACCAGGAATTTGTTTTCAAAGCATTTGGTATTTAATACTATTTATATCAAAGTCATATATATATATAATTTTAATACCGGATACATGTATATAAAAAATAACAAAGATCAATACCAGAAAGTAACACAGGGTACATACAGTTTATGTACACTCAGTCAGACAGTTAGTACTGAAAGCTGATATTACAGTCAAACCTGTCTATAGAGGCCACCAAAAGGAACCATTAAAAGTGGTCTTTATGGAAATGTGGTTCTTATATAGAGGTTCTTAAAGGTGACCTTTAAGACAGGCTTGACTGTAGTAATTACACAGTACAAGGACAGTACAGTAGTTTTGAGCCAATATGATGTAACAAATTTTCATTTGTAAGGTTCACAACAAATTATAAAATGGCAACAATAAAATTATTGTGCATGTGTAAAAGAATAGAAAAAAATCCAAATCAGATTTTAATGAAAGCTCAGGTGTTATACTGTGTTTCTATATTTTAAATACACAATTTTTGGTCAATCGTTTTTCTTCTGTCGTGCTTGGTGACTAAGTGGTCTAAAGTGTTTGTAGATGGATCATATTGCTGCACTCAGCCTAAATTTAATTCCAACTAGGGTAGATCCTAGTGTGAAAGAGTGGATCAGATTGCCAAAGGTTTGTTTTATCTGGGTAATCCAGTTTCCTCTACCATTCCATTACTAGCTGCCTCAATATAAGTGAAAACATTTTGACTGGGATGTAAGACACCATCAGTTCACACATCATTTCTTCTTTCATTTTGTTTCTTAAAGAATAAATATTATATTCTCCTGTGTAAATATTATTACTCTAAGTAGAATAGGTAAATTATTGGAAGAACTTCTATATATATATAAGCACTCTGATTGTGATTTTAGCTATCCTTGATGAAAATTTAGTCTTGATTTTTAGCTCAACTGGCTATAGCCAGCTGAGCTTATGCCATGGTGAAGCGTGTGTCCGTGCGTCCGTGCGTCCGTGCGTCCGTGCGTGCGTCCGTGCGTAAACTTTAATCTTCTCCTCTGAAACCACTTGGCCAATTGGAACCAAATTTGGTGTGGAAAGTCCCTAGGTGGAGTAGATTAAAGTTTGTACAAATTATATTCCTGCGGCATCCAAGATGGCCGCCATTGCTATAAATAGCAAAAACCTATAAATGGTCATTACATGTTTATTTTTGGACCGATTTAGTTAAAATTTGAGATTTAGAAAGTAGATGTCTAGCCATTTAATATATGTAACGGGTTTTTCTGTAACTTTTTCTGTTTGCTCGTAATTAGCGGAATATGCAAATTAGATGCTAAATTTAGTCTATTCTTTGAAAATCTTCTTCTCTGAAACCACATACCCAAATGATGCCAAATATGGTGTGGAAAGTCCCTAGGTGGAGTAGATTAAAGTTTGTACAAATCAACTTCGTGCGGCATCCAAGATGGCCGCCATTGCTATAAATAGCAAAAACCTATAAATGGTCATTACATGTTTATTTATGGACCGATTTAGTTCAAATTTGAGATTTAGAAAGTAGATGTCTAGCCATTTAATATATGTAACGGGTTTTTTTGTTACTTTTTCTGTTTGCTCGTAATTAGCGGAATATGCAAATTAGATGCTAAATTTAGGCAATTCTTTGAAAATCTTCTTCTCTGAAACCACATACCCAAATGATGCCAAATTTGTTGTGGAAAGTCCCTAGGTGGAGTAGATTAAAGTTTGTACAAATTATATTCCTGCGGCATCCAAGATGGCCGCCATTGCTATAAATAGCAAAAACCTATAAATGGTCATTACATGTTTATTTATGGACCGATTTAGTTCAAATTTGAGATTTAGAAAGTAGATGTCTAGCCATTTAATATTTATAACGGGTTTTTCTGTAACTTTTTCTGTTTGCTCGTAATTAGCGGAATATGCAAATTAGATGCTAAATTTAGTCGATTCTTTGAAAATCTTCTTCTCTGAAACCATATACCCAAATGATGCCAAATATGGTGTGGAAAGTCCCTAGGTGGAGTAGATTAAAGTTTATACAAATCAACTTCGTGCGGCATCCAAGATGGCCGCCATTGCTATAAATAGCAAAAACACTATAAATGGTCATTACATGTTTATTTATGGAACGATTTAGTTCAAATTTGAGATTTAGAAAGTAGATGTCTAGCCATTTAATATATGTTACAGGTTTTTATGTAACTTTTTCTGTTTGCTCGTAATTAGCGGAATATGCAAATTAGATGCTAAATTTAGTCGATTCTTTGAAAATCTTCTTCTCTGAAACCACATACCCAAATGATGCCAAATATGGTGTGGAAAGTCCCTAGGTGGAGTAGATTAAAGTTTGTACAAATCAACTTCGTGTGGCATCCAAGATGGCCGCCATTGCTATAAATAGCAAAAACCTATAAATGGTCATTACATGTTTATTTATGGACCGATTTAGTTCAAATTTGAGATTTAGAAAGTAGATGTCTAGCCATTTAATATATAACAGGTTTTTATGTAACTTTTATTGTTTGCTCGTAATTAGCGGAATATTCAAATTAGATGCTAAATTTAGGCAATTCTTTGAAAATCTTCTTCTCTGAAACCACATACCCAAATGATGCCAAATTTGGTGTGGAAAGTCCCTAGGTGGAGTAGATTAAAGTTTGTACAAATTATATTCCTGCGGCATCCAAGATGGCCGCCATTGCTATAAATAGCAAAAACCTATAAATGGTCATTACATGTTTATTTTTGGACCGATTTAGTTCAAATTTGAGATTTAGAAAGTAGATGTCTAGCCATTTAATATATATAACGGGGTTTTCTGTAACTTTTTCTGTTTGCTCGTAATTAGCGGAATATGCAAATTAGATGCTAAATTTAGTCGATTCTTTGAAAATCTTCTTCTCTGAAACCACATACCCAAATGATGCCAAATATGGTGTGGAAAGTCCCTAGGTGGAGTAGATTAAAGTTTGTACAAATTATATTCCTGCGGCATCCAAGATGGCCGCCATTGCTATAAATAGCAAAACCTATAAATGGTCATTACATGTTTATTTATGGACCGATTTAGTTAAAATTTGAGTTTTAGAAAGTAGATGTCTAGCCATTTATTATATGTAACGGGTTTTTCTGTAACTTTTTCTGTTTGCTCGTAATTAGCGGAATATGCAAATTAGATGCTAAATTTAAGCAATTCTTTGAAAATCTTCTTCTCTGAAACCACATACCCAAATGATGCCAAATTTGGTGTGGAAAGTCCCGAGGTGGAGTAGATTAAAGTTTGTACAAATAATATTCCTGCGGCATCCAAGATGGCCGCCATTGCTATAAATAGCAAAAACCTATAAATGGTCATTACATGTTTAGTTATGGACCGATTTAGTTCAAATTTGAGAATTAGAAAGTAGATGTCTAGTTATTTAATATATATAACAGATTTTTCTGTAACTTTTTCTGTTTGCTTGTAATTAGCCGAATATGCAAATTAGATGCTAAATTTAAGCGATTCTTTGAAAATCATCTTCTTTGAAACTACAAAGCCAAATGAAGCCAAATTTGTAACAGGTTTCCTGAGAAGGTTTTGTTGCCACAATTTTCAAGAATTTTGTAAATCAGGTGTTATATATCATCAATATTTTGAAAATCTTCTTTGAAACCACTAGGCTAATTTAAATTAAATTTGTCTTGCCAGACAAGCCAATGTTACATCCAAGATGGCTCCGTTTCTATAATGAGAAACACATAAATAGCCATTGTGGATTCATTTTTCAAGCTGGCTTCTGTTCCTATACATAGCAATAACATGAAAAACCAATGCAGATTTGGTTTCCAACCATTTTGGTTCCAGTTGCAATTGTAAAAAGAAGGGGGAATGCCATTTCACAAGGTTTGCATGTTATTTATCAAAAATGTAAATAAGCTGCCAGTTGAGCATCACAGGCCCTATTGGGCCTCTTGTTTGCAAATGCATACGCTTAAGCCTTTGAGGATTTGAACTAATCAATAAAATATTGTTAGCTTCACTGCCTGTCTGGCTTGCTTTACTGGTAGCTTGGTGCTGCCGTTGTGTGGATCATAGAAAAGTAAAGCTCACCAGGGGAAATAAAGTCAGTCAGCTGTCTCGATACATTTGCATCTTGTTCTTATACTATAGTGCTTGTACCACAGTTATGGACACTGTAATATGTGTACATGTATGGTCATGTATATATGGTAGATAACGCTCAAATTATTAAAGAAAATTATGAAATCTGTCTTATTTGCATTAATTATTATGAAGCAAAAAAAAAAAAAAAAAAAAAAAATTATATTTTTCTCTTAGGGATTTGTTGGCTTTATATATATGTGTGTGTGTGTGTGTGTGTGTGTGTGTGTGTGTGTGTGTGTGTGTGTGTGTGTGTGTGTGTATTTTAATTCTTGGTTGAAGTCACCATTGCCCTATACACAGATTCTCAAAAAATTTAAATGATTTGTAATGTTTAAAAAATGTCACTTACCGGTATTTATTTATTTATTAAAGTGCATATTTCATTTGATTTTTGTTGAACATACCAACCTCATTATTTAACTAATCGATACATATTTAAAGAATTTCGACAATTTGGACTTTGTATTTTCAGAACCCACATTTCAATAACTCTGAAGTCCTTATTTTGACCTACTGGTAAAGTGTTTCCTTTCAAGATTGTTGTTGGTTTGCATTTAATGACTGTAAATTTTAAGTCATTGGCTTCCAATTTTTAATTTCCACAATTTTAATTATTATATGGGTATACATCAAGTTCTGGGCTTCTTACCAAGTGGTCTTCTTTTTAACATAGTGACTTGTTTCAAGTTTACTTGTGAAGATCAAGAATTTACTGATCCAACATCACTGACTAGCTGCTTTCTAAATATTTTTAGCTCGCCTGATCCAAGGTTATGTTTCATGTAGCTTCTGGTATGCGCTCTCTTTGAGTCTCTCTCTCTCTCTCTCTCTCTCTCTCTCTCTCTCTCTCTCTCTCTCTCTCATGTTTGGATTGTTAATACCTATTTTGGTTTATCCTCCAAAAAAAAGGAAAAAAATTCAATGAAACTTGGTTAAAAGCATATGTGGTCAAAAGCATATATGTGCAATTCATAGTTGTTTTTTGTATCACCAAAGCAACCAAACTATGTCACTAGGTCTAGAACTGGCTACATGTACCTCTGCTAAAAATCAATGCCAGTTATCATTCTTTCTTTACCAATAATTACCATATTGGTAAACATTGAAATTAACTTGACATCACTCATAAGAACGTTTAATACATGTACCTGACTACCTGGAATTATTTTTTTTAATTTTTCATGACATACTACACTTCTCAATCCTTAAAACCTTTGCTGACAATAGCAATTCTATGATAAGGATTGAAAAGGTTCTAAAATTGTTACACCAATACATGCACATGTACCGGTAGTCAAGATATTTTATATCAACAGGCTTGTACATTTATGTAAATGACACTGTTTTATTCATTGGGTGTTATTTAATTTGTGTCTTGTTCAATAATATTTTTTTAATTTAGTAAATTAAAATGGAACAAAGGAATATTTATAGCTTTGACTAAATGTAGTTATTTGAAAATCAGATACCAATTATTATAGGGAGTTGCCTCTTTGATACATGTACAGGCAATTATATTGGACCTAACTTGGTCACAGTGACTCAAAAGTCTTTAAAAACTGTTCTCAGAAATTGATGTTTATATAGACAAAATCTGCTGTCATATTTGGAATTGCTAGGGTCTAGAGTAAAATTTATAGTTTGTTCACTTCATGAAATTCCATTGAAAATTAGGTCATGCTGTTCACATTTTGAGATGTGCTGACCTAATTAATTTGATATACCTGATCTTTGCCCTCTACCCACTGAACTACTGTAGAATGTCAGCCAAATTTAGCCAGGTAATAACAGGAAAATTCCACTTGTGTTTTCAAATGAAAGGCTTAAGTCAAACAGACCAATAAAATAGCAGGAAATACAGTAAGCCACATATATAAAACAAAAACCTCAAGTCAAGCTAGAATTACCACAATATCTATTGAGTGATACAAAGTGCATTACGTACCACGATAATCTATATCCAAATCTACAGACAGCAAAAATCAATAATACTAGATCAAATGTTCCACAGCGTATCCCAGTAAGTTTGAACCTTTCAGCTCAAAATTGCTTATCTCTAGCTTTTGTAATTGGATTGAAAAGCAGATTACCTAACTCATTGCAAATGCCAATTTGTCTATCTGCAACTGAATAGAAATCTAATTAACAAATCCCCTGCACATTTCAAGTTATATATCTGCAAAATAAAATAGCTATGCAATTTCGGTGAATTTTATTAAAACTCCTATACAAACAGCCTGATGAAATTTAGAAACTATGCAAAATATTTATGGTTAAAATTTTGAATTCTCAGAGCTAAAGTGACGTTTAAACAACAGCAGACCAAAATTCAATTTTAAATTCAACTAGAATTTATATGCTTATATAACGTAACTTCATTAATGGTTATGGTAAAGTTAAAATTACATAGCGTTAACCACATTAACCAAAGTCAATTTTATCTCTATGTTCTTTCTAGACAAGTTCTATAATAAAGTTTAAAACAATATTGCCTAGAACAGGTCTTAAATCTTGGAAATGTGTAGAGACAACACGATCAGACATGCATTGTCAACAACTGATGTAATATATTTGCCCTTTTATTGATTTTAAATGTCCAATGCAATCGTTGAAAAATTTAGAACCCACACAGATTGAGGTTGTATTGATTCTGGTTTGAAATACAAATCATCTAAAAAATCATTCTGTTAATGTCGTTGGTCTAGAATTCAAGTCTGTCACAAGACAAACATCATTTTCTAAGTTTTCCTTACTTCTGATAATGAAGGTCACTTATGTTTTTTGCTCTGGGCTATCAAAGCCATCTGTTTCTGCAAAACATTAACAGAGAGAGAGAGAGAGTGTGTGTGTGTGTGTGAAAGAGAGAGAGCCAGCATGTGTGTGTGTGTGTGTGTGTGTGTGAAAGAGAGAGAGCCAGCATGTGTGTGTGTGTGTGTGTGTGAGTTCTGTTTTGAGAATGATAGAGAGAGAGAGCATGTGTGTGTTCTGATTTCCTGTATCACAGAGAGAGAGAAAGAGAGCGAGAGAGTTTGATTTCCTGTGTCTCAGAACTTCTAAGTTTTCTGTGAAAATAATTTACCAGCAGTTTTGTATACATGCGTAAAATTGACAGGTTTCAGAAGGGAATTGGAAAGTAAAATCTTTGCACATTTTCAGTCTGTCGTTGTATCTTTGTGAGAATAATCAATAAAGCCTAGCACGTGAAATACAAGATTGCAATTTTCTCCTTCTGCAAAACAAGTAGCATTTATATCCATTATGTAAATACACCTTCCCAATACACAGTGCATATAAAATATAAAAATGTGATTGATTTTGTACAGAACTCGGGGTAGTACACCCACACAGAGTTGTAATATATAGATTATCGCACAGTGGTCTGCCTGGCACAGTGTTATAACTGAATTCTGGCTATATAATAATTGTTATGATTAAGCATTTTATACATTCAAAGTAATTTTTTTGCATAATAAATGTTAAAATTGAATTGATTTTTTTGTATACAGGTTAGGTTACTTTAATGATTCTGTATAAAACTAAGGAATCATCTTGATACACCCACCTACATTACAGAACTGTCAAAAGTTTAACACTAAGCTGACAGATTTTTACCGAATCAGTATCTCAGCGTGTTAGCTCATTACCTCAACATATTTCACAGTGGCTATCTATCTCTCGGCAGCTTTTTGACCTCTTACTATTCATATCTTGGCCACTCGGCATGTCGAGCTTGAAATTTTTTCATTAACTCATTGTTAAACTTTCGACAGGCCTGTACTGTACATAGCAGTGTTCTATCATAGACATCCTGCTAGTGAATTCCAGTGATTTTATTGTTATAATTAAATATATAAATCTGCTGCATATCTGACCTGGGTGTTGGATATAGGCTGTAATATAAACTAGATTATTTTATCTTTTAAGTTGTGCTTGAGATAGAAACATCTGCTCATTATCTCATACATAAGTTACATACATACAGGCTACCCCCATGTTGATATCGGAATCTGTACTACTTGCATAAAAATTATCCTAAATGATGATTAATGATTCAAATTTAATTTAATTAAGTTTAATATTGGATTTTACTGTACATAGTTTGAGCCATAGTCAAGGTCAAGCTGAGATTATGATTCAAATTTATGTAGAGAATTTTATATGAATTTTAGTGATATGGTACTTTAGGTTGGAACCCCATACCACTACTCAAATCTATGTAATATGAAGTTTTGTGTCCAACCACATTTCTGTCAGCATGATTTTATTTTTCTAACTCTGTCATGAAGAAAGATAAAGTTTGAAGAGGGTTGCTTTAAAACATTCAGTTTCCATACTACAGTACAGACTGGCTAACTGCTGCTAGAAATTTACTACAACCTAACATGGTTTTAATTTCTCTCTCTCTCTCTCTCTCTCTCTCTCTCTCTCTCTCTCTCTCTCTATATATATATATATATATATATATATATATATATATATATATAAGTGAAACAATGTGCAGGTACTTATTCAACCTATTTATTTACACAACATACCAGTAAATAATGACATACAATTACATGTCATATTGATATGTCTACCCTCGGGCTACAGCTACAAGTCGTTAGTTAAAGTAAAGCTAACTATTCTTCTGATATTTCTCATTATTTTCATAAAGCATGCCTGTTCAAAATTCAATTATTTGTCTATCATAATATAAAATTTTAAATTTATTCAACATTAGATGTTTTCATTAACAAAGTGTGTAGTGTGCATATTTGGAAGTTTTATTTCTATAAATCAGTATAATGAAGGCTGGCCGCCCGGCTAGGCAGTGAAAGAGGTACATACCCTTATTATGATAATGTATACATGTCAAGGTTTGGAGATATGTATGCAGTGATAACAGCGAATAAGTTATACAATTTATACTACTCTCTGTGTCACTGAGTTTGTGACAGCAATTTTTAAGAAATTAGCGTATATGATAGGGGCTAGGTTTCTTACGGTGGATAAGTTATACAATTTATACTACTCTCCGTGTCACTGTGTTTGTGACAGCAATTTTTAAGAAATTAGCGGATATAATAGGGGCTAGGTTTCCTCAGTTATAAATTTATTAGTAGCCAATTTCTGAAATGAAAATATAATCCATTTTAAAGTATTTTTCACACATTCACTAGAATAGGGTTTTTTTTTGGAAAAAAATATTCTTAGAAATTAGTAGTCAGTGGTGATTGTGGCTACCAGAAATGGAAACATAGGACAAGACCCTATTTGGAGCCAAAAAGTGAATATGGTTTCTGAATAATTTTAAAACATTAACAGAATCTATCTTTAAAGAATACCAGTATATAACAGAATTAGTTTTGCTAAATTTCTCTTCCTGAGATTATGTATCATAAAAATGGAAAATTTTACCAATTTCTATATTTAATTAGAATATATTATGCTGTATATACAAGTATGGCCTCATCCCCAATACCTCTCTAGATTATCATAGAATATATATCTGCATGTAAATAATGTTGTCGCAAATGGAATTATACAAGTTAAAATTCTAGCAAATGAGAAAACAGTCCATAGTTTAAATAGCTTCTAATGTAAACACACTATAATGTTGAACATTTAACATTCAGAATAATGGTAACATTGCCCTTTCTACAGAGATATTCTATGGCAATCCAAAATGTACATTTTGATTTTCATTTCTGATTGTGCTGTTTTTGTTTTAGTGCTTCTAAATGTATAAATATTGCATTCATAAATGAATAGATTGATATCTAATGACAACATGTTAATACATAAATTTACTGTTGTATATTTACAGAACAAAACAACATACAAGGTCAGATGGAGAGGATATGGGCCATCGGACGATACCTGGGAACCGATCGAAAATCTACAATCCTGTCTAGATCTGATAGAAGATTTCGAAAATAAAAAAGAAATAGTCAAAAGAAAGCGTGCAGAAGAAAGAAAGAAAAGAAAGGTATAGTGTTTGGCACTTTGTCAGGGGTTATGTTGCCAATTTAGCCTTTTGCTAAATTTTATTTCTATTTCTGCCCTTAAAAATTGCATTTGGCTGAGATTTTCCTTCAAAATTTTCACCAATTACATAATGAGGCAGACAAAATTTATTAAAAAAAATTTATACAATAATTTAATAGTAAATCAAAAAGAAATATACTAATCCATGTCTGAATTGCAACCCAGAAGCAAAGTAAAAACTTTGAAATTGACACACTATGTTAAACATGTGAACTTCCACTGGGGAAGTGAGGCCGGGTTCTCTGAAAGGGTAAGCACCTCCTGTTTAGCTAGTTATACCAGCCACATGTGCAATCAAAACAGTGAAAAGAATGTGGAACTACGGGATGCCAAATTTTTAGCTTGCTGCTTTTTGATTTAGAGTCTATATCTAGCATGGCATACACAAAGTGATATTTTTGATGAAAATATTTGTATGTATGCATCTTTGTCTTGTTTACAGGCGTTGATGGAGGGTCGTCTTACATCAGATGATGAGGAAAATATAAATGGTAATACAGAAATAGTCAAGAAACCAAACACAGAGTTAAAAGATACATTCTGGAAAGACTTAGAGGAAGGTCGTCTAAATCTGTTCACAATGCCAGACATGTATTCTAGAGTGAAAGGAGGTGGGCGTTCAACAGTAAATACACCTGACAAAAGGGGTAAAAGTACAAGTAGTGAGGGAGAAAATTCCGAGAAAAAATCAGCAAAACGTAGAAGTGAGTCAAAAGAAAACAGAAGAAGTCAAGGGAAAGAGATAAACGTTCAAAGAAACAGAAAGAAGCTTCATCAAATTCATTCCAAGGTTAAACGACAGGAAGACTCCCACGATTCTGATTCCAGTATGAAGTCATCTTCCGATGATTCTGAAATGTCATGCTTAAGTAAATCAGTCAGACAGATGGAAACAGTAGAAAATTCAAATATTGAAATGGAAAATTTAGATAAATCAGAAATTACACAAAATGCTGTAAGTTATTTAAAGTCAAATTGTAATAAGTTTAGTAAGTTAGAATGAAAAAAAAAAACACTTTCAAATTTTATATAATTAAAAATTATCATATACATGTTTATCTCCGGTTTACATGGTCTTGGATCAAATATTTTAAATTATAAATGGACCTGATTACCTCTTTATTATACAGAGAAGAAGTTATTATCAGGTTTTACCAAAATTTCTATACAAATTGTAAAATATTGCAGTCTTTATACAGATACTGTTGTTGATGTAGGTTAAATGTAGACTAGTACACCAGTATTAACATTTAAACATTAACCTTTTATCTTTTCGTACACAAAAAAAGCCAGAAAAGATTGTCACAGAAGGTTTGTACATTTATAAAGTGACTTTCTTGAATTCAGTAAATGTGATGCTGGTTTTTGTTATAAAACACTACAAATTCATAGCAGCAAAAGTTACTATAAACTAGAAATAATTGCTGTTGTTAAGTGAATTGTTGGTCGGTATAGTGAGATTTGTGGTTGAATGATAGAACACTTTGATCAGAAACTGAAAAAAATTAAAAACTTGAATCACAATGAACATTTCCAAATTCCAAATTACTCTCTGGCAAAACAATCCAGTGTTGGTTTAGGATCCACTGTGCATTGTTGCCATGGTTTGAATCCTGCTTGAGCAGATCTGAGTGCAAGAACTTTTGTCAGTTCTCACCAAAGATTTTTTTCTCGGCACTCCTTCCTCTACTTCCCAACAGACCAACTAAAAAACTTGTCGAATGTAAAAAGACATTACTATACTATATATTAGATATAACAAGCCTAAAATAAATATTTTTTTAAATTGTGTGCATGTTTGAAATAAAAGAAGATATGATGTGTGTCTACTTAACCCAGTTTTGAAATTGATACATTTGATCCATTGGTCATACATGTTATTGTTGTTAAGTATTACTATCAGGTGTAAATTATCATGAATCTGTCAAATTTTCATGTTTAAAATGTATTTTTGTCACACAAAATCAGTAAAATTAATTAAAATCTGTAGAGATTGTCTGTATATATCGACCACCTTTTCATTAGACCACTGCTTTTAATGTCTTTGCTTCATATTCCATCCATGGCTGTGTTATATTCTAGTATTGTAATTTACATTTATTAAAATATTTATTTCATTTGGGATTTGACTAGGTTGGAGGAATGATCAATCAGTTCATCAAATAATGATTTGTTACTAAGAGAGTTTTTCATTTAAACATGTTTATTTACTTTATCTCAAAACTCGACTTTAACAGAGACAGCTGAAATTAAAAAAATAGTGTTATAAAATCATCATTTTTTAAGTTGATATTTAAAAGCAATCATCATTGACCTGTCTGCTTGATTTTAATATTTATTATCCACAAGTATATCGTGTAAAGGAAACATTTGTCGATTTTGTCTAAATAATGGGGAAATATTGCATTGTTAATGTATTATCTGTGAATCCTAACACTACCATATATTGGGGTGTCATCGTATATGAATATTCTAATGAAAGGTCAAGTTGACAGGTCAGTGTGTTGTGTACATCATTATAGATAATTTCTACTCCTATTACCTTTTATCTTTATCCAGATGTATCAAGAAACAGTTGTAAAAGTTTGTCTTCGTCATAACTGGTAACATCACTGGAGATTCTAAAGTCAAATCTAGTGATTCTAAAAGTCTCAATAAACCATCTAAGATTGAGTGGCCAAGTAAAGTGAAAACAAAATCTGTAAAAGACAACAATAAATCTAAACTAGAAAAATAGAAAAAATAAAGAAAGATCATATAGAGATGGAAAAACCAGCGAGTCCGTTAAAATCCTATCTGTCAGGGGGGAGCACTCCGCCAAGAAAACCTGACACAGTGTCTGCCAACCGTCCAATGCAGGGGACATTTTCATCAGACCAAAGTTGTAGAATAGACAAAAATAGTTATCAACATCATCGTCATCGTCTTCATCAACATTTTCATTACAGACTCGAAAAATATGTCACAATTTGTAGGACTGAAAAGAAAACGTAGTAATTCAGAAGTTAGTAATCATTCTAATAATAACAGTGCTAAAGTGTGTAAACAACGAAAAGATTCGGAATCATCCAAGGACAGTGGAATTAGTAGCAACTCTTCACCAAATAGTTATACTAGTTGTCTAGATATAGAAGTTAAGGGTAATAAATCTAGTAAGAGAAAAGACTCTGTAGAGTTACCACAACCGTTAGATGATATCTGGAATGGATCAGTTTTACCACTTTTACCAGAGGACACTAAATCACATGAACGAGGTAGGTCACTTCATTATAAATCTCCCTGTATGATATTTTTTCTATAACAGATTGTTCATCATTGACGGACAGAATTTGAAAAATTAATTTTAGGACATGTATGTAAAAGAAACTTGCATGGAACAGTGGTTTTTAAATGCCCATTTTTAGAAATGGTACATATTAATTATGGTAAAGTATTGTCTGTCCCCTGCTATTGTTTGTCCAGTCCATTCCTCCAACACTGTAGACTATTTTTACTAAGCTTGATATACATGATCATCAGGATATTACATTGGTCATTGCATGAACCAGAAGAGGAGGTAAATCTGCATATATATATTTACTGTGCTCACAACATAGGCTGTGCTGCAATTTGTTGAAAGTGATACCCGTTAATTAGCATTTATTACAATTATATTCTATATCACAAAAACATATCACAAAACATTTTGCTACTTCAAATTTGCGCATACAGGTATCTCAGAATTTCAGGGGATTTTCAGTATAACTGCAAGGAGCAAGATGTAGGATTATATAATATACACTAGTATATGTTTTGTATTGTATTGGTAGGTGCAGACACTAGTTTTGATATCGAGTTAGATGACATTGATTTAGATTCCCTGGATAAAGAAAAGGTAACATTAAAACCTACAGAATTATCTTTTATATCTTTTTAAATTTCCATATGCTGTAATCTCTCTCTCTCTCTCTCTCTCTCTCTCCTTCAAGTTCTCCAGTTTTCTCCATCTCAGAACTGACCACCTTCATATAAAAGTGAAAGAATCTTGACTTGTGTAAAACAAAATTACTCCTTACACACAATCAGTTAAACGCTCATGTATCAACATAAACGACCATTAAGTGAAAGTATCAGCACTAGTTAAGAATTAGTTAAAAATGAAAACAATGGCACTTGTGTTCATTCTGAACAGAATCTTGTTTCTTTTGCTCAATTCATTTCTCCAGTGTCACTTTTTCATTTATGATAATCATATTAAAGAATACATTTGTATAACAGACTGAACAGGTTTCTGTTGCCTGATGTCATTTTCATTTCGCAGCAATAAAGTTGAGTAATGGTGTTTTATGTCCTAGTCAAAGTTCTTTCACTTATACTGACATAGTGAGTTTGTGGATGGTGGACAAAACCAGAGTACCCAGAGAAAACCACAGGCAAGTGAATGGACAATCTTTCACACATTATGATCTGCCCAGGTGGTATTTAGCCTAGGTGTTGAGAGGCGCTGTGATCTGTAAGTGTGCCCTTTAGACAGTTTGGTCACCGAGGCCCTTCACAGCAATAAGAAATTTTTTTGTCTTTACTTGACTATTCCAGTAACCCTCTGGTTGATAACCTTGACAGATACAACTGAAATCATGCTCATTCAGTAACTGCTCTTATCAGTTTTCAACCAGTCAAACAATAAATATTAAATAAAAAAAATTACACAGACATATTCACTGATTTTAACTCATAATATAGATGTATCATTTTCAATTATACTATCTTGGTGTTAAATTTGATGAGTAGTTATACTCATAACTCAACTTGTTTACCCATAAATAAAAAAATGATAATTGAATAATACTCATAGCCCCTCAAATTATTTAGGGCCCTGAATGGAGACAATTTCATGCCCCAGAATAGCTTTCAATTAAAATTACATCAAAAAGGTTCCACAAAATGAAATGATTAAAAGTTACAAATAAATGCCTAGGAATGTGTGTGTGAGGAAGATAAATGCTCAAAGTTGTAACAAAGCAAAATGCAGTTTTAGGTTGCCATGGTGATTATTTACATGACATGTTTTATGTTATTGCATGACTTCAGCTTAGTGTAATGCTGTGTAAAGCCTTTAATGGAAATATATATACATGCAATAGAGTTGTTCTTTATAATTCTGCCAAGATGTGAATCACTGCACAAGAGTCACAAATTATCTATTAAATTGCACAAAAAATGTGAAATCTTGGAAGAGGTTGGTTGATTTTAGCCATGATTAAATGTTTCAAGTTGAAATGTAAATTTTGCCATAATTTGCAGGTTTGTGAATTAAAACTGTCATGATTTTAAAGTTACGCGAAATGTTTATAATGAACAGAGATATAAAATAGAAGAAACATGCAGGAATCCAGACAGTCTGCAAACACTTCTATAATGTATATGTGCATTAACACAGGAAGTTAAAACTGCTGCAGGAACCAATCAATATCTCTGTTACATACTGTTACAACAAAAACATGTCCATGATCGTGAAACTTGTATTGTCAACTTGCGTTGTTGTAACCAGCGAATATTGAATTATGGGTCTGGGAATTGAAGATGGGAGATCTCTGTTTCATTTCTCATTTATTTCTCTGTGGTTGATTCTCAATTCACAAATCCTTCCTACAACAAAGTAGATATATATTATAACTGTAGGTACAAGAAATACATGTATTGTGTTTTAGAAGAAGTTAATCCACTATTAACCAAGAAAATTTTTGTGGATTTGATATTATAGATAGCTATCAGTGGTTTGATAATAAATAATAGGGTTTTAAATAATTATTTACCTCTATACAGAGTCAGATCTATTTCAATTTTGCAACCTAACCAATTCTCAGTTATACATTGTGAATCTGTCAATTTTGTTGAGCTTTTCTTTCTTTCTTTTTTTTTGCTTGGATTTTTTCTCAATTTGAATTCACCATATATGTATAATGTAACCATGGTAACTATATACAATACAAAATATTTCTTATTTCCTGGTATCATACATCAAAACATATAATGATACTTTGACTTTTCTCAGCATGTTCTTGATACTTTTAGATCACTGATCCAAAGTAGAAAAATTTTAATTAACAGTACATTTTTAGTTTCAAGCATTTATAATCGGTTTGACAGAAATGAGAATATTACAAAATGCTTAAAGTAGCTTTGAATATTACCTGTAGTTTAAAACATAAATGATATGCACCATGTGTTTGGTCACTTTTTGGCATTTCAAAGGAATTTGATGTTAAATTTGATCTTATTAACATCCTATAACAATGCTTTATAATGCCAGGATATCATAACAGTAATAGAGAGAAAATGGATTGGTCTTAAGTAAACTAACAATAAACATGATAAATGAGGTGGTAAAGAGATGAACAAGATTAAGTTGTAAACTGTTTTTGCTGTATCCACTTATGCAACACCAACACCCACACCACACCACACACACACAACACACACACACGTATATATATTACATGTACAGAGTAGTAAGCGAGAGATGGTTCATTCACCTTTACATATTAAAACACAACAACCTTACCTCAAACAAAATTTACATAATTGCCCCATATATTGGTTTATACTTTGAGTGCAATGAACTATCAAAGTTATTGGTAATTAGGGAAGATAAAAATGTTTAATGATGTTTATTGATTTTTTATAGACACCCAGCGATGATAAAGAAGAAATACTAGATTTATCAGAAGGTTTGTGTATTGTGATATTATTATAACTTTTGTCATCTAGATGTGTTGGGTAGTGTTGAGAATAAATTATATTTATATATACATTTAGCTATAGGTTCATTTCAGGATCAATAGCTGGTATAGTTCACTCACTTTGACCCTGCCATATACATGTGCTTCAGCATGTTTGATCTGGTTATTTGACCTTTGGTATGAATATTGATGAGATCTTACCCTAAGGTTATGTTGTTTATATATTGTACCAGTATAAGTCTTATATATTAGTAGTATATATCAGGATGAAAAAAATGCTTACTGTTACAATTTACTACAAATATTGATTTTAACCTAATTAGTGTAAAAAGGTCAACAGCACAGGATTTATAATTCAGCCATACTGGTAATCCACATAGATTATCATCAATAGAGTGACACTGATCGGTCATTCAACTTATCTAGGTCAGATTTTAAAACCATTAGTTATGGTATTCAGTAATACATGTCAATGGCCAATAGGGATCATTATTTAGATACCAGCTGCAGGCATCACATAAATCAAATCAAAAAACCAATATGAAACATCTTTGATGAAATTAATGTTTTATGATTTCATATAAATGGAATATCCATTGATAGTTGGTCTAGATGAATGAGTTGATATATCAATTTTATTTGGTAAAGATAAGGGGAATATTTTACAAAAGTGGACCTACCTGTTAATTTTTTTTAAATAAAATAAAATCTCATTTATAAGTCAAATTTGATAATCAAGATCAAATTTGTTTTCAAAACATGATGATATATTCAATCATTATGAATTTTTAATTTGCCTGGTCAGAATATGGAAGAGCTTATGTCATACCCCAGCATTCTTGTTCGCTTAACAGTATTAAAATTGCTGGAAGAACTAGACTTCCATACAAACGTTTTCTATTTTAAATCCTTTATTCTCAAATCTTTATTTTCTAAAGATAAAAGATTGGAGGCAATATATGTTCATATATTTTGTGAGTGATAAGTTTTAGATCACTGTATAATAATAGCCAAAATCACCTGTTGGCTGCTTATCTCTGACAAATCATTTTTGGTATAAAATCCTTTGAAAAGAACTATATTTTTACAAATTTGATGCACTTAAAATTGTGAAATTTTTGAAAAAGGACTACATATATTTTCATAAATTTGACTAATGTATTTACAATTTTAAAATTGAAATTTATATGTTTTCAAATTTTAGCCATTATTTGATATAAGGGTGACCTTGACTTGAGACACATGATTAATAATAATCATTAAAAGGGTCCATATATTTGGTGTAATCATGTTTAGTATATTTGTGTTTTACTGTATCATATTGGTACAACTACAGCTAAATGAAGTGATTTATTTGTCTCATTGTTTTACAGACAAGTTTCGTCAAGCAGTTATGGAGGGTGATTACCAGTTAGTTAGAAAAGCACTTAATAGTAGAAATAAATTTGATGTGGATGCCGCTGATGATCTCGGTATTACTCTATTAATGTACTCAGCACTATATGGTAAGTTAGCTTTTTACTGGTATTTAAAATTGTTGGTATAGCAGGTCCCAGTGTTGCATTCATTTTTTAAATAGGATTTTCCTTAACTTAAATCTGGAAAATTTGAAATCTTAACAATTTTGTTATTTTTTCAGATATTCAGGAATTTAAGATGTCATTTTGAAGATTACTCACACTTACAATATTTGCATTAAGTTTTATTAAAAAAAAATGTATTTTTAGCTTTAAAAGAGATTGCAAAACATTGCCAGATTTAAATTAAGGAAAATCTTATGAAACTAAAGCCTGATGTACAGAGAGATTCATAAATGGTCAATATTTGTCAAAATGAGTTGGATGCAGTGAGATTCATATCATATATAAATTTGAATTTGGAGTAATTGGACCTTCTTCATATAAATGAAATAAAATAAATCAAAATTTCTATTAAGTTAAAAATAGAAGATAGAAGAAATGTAATTTGCAACATTAAAAACTGTTGTCACGGTGATAATTAAGGACACACATTACAGGTTTATACAATGCCATCCATAAATAACTATAGAAGTTTGTATTTCACATGAGTAAAATGACTCGCTGAGAAGATTGGAAAAAGTAAGAGATGAAAATACAACAGTATTACATTTTAAATTTATGATTTGTTATCTTAAACAGGTTATGATGATATTGGAGAACTGCTTGTTAATAATGGTGCCAATGTGAATGCTCAACAGAAAACAGGAACCACATCACTAATGCTGGCCTGTGAACATGTATGTTATAGTTATAAAACAATTTCAAACTCATTTATAATATAGCTACCTTGAAGAACTTCTCATGTAGCAATTAGTTAACTTACATCACAGAGGTAAACAAACCTCTGTCATCGATAATAAAAATTGCTGTTATAAAGAAATATTAACAGATTTATCCCCTGAAAGTTCAGTTGATTTATTATATTCTTTTTTACTATAACTAAGACAAATCTTCTGTATATTTTGACAAATTTTGATTAATACAATAAGTATTTGAAAACTAAAATTCTTAACAAATAGCATTATTAACAATATGCCACACTTTTCTTAATTAGAAACAATTATGAAATTGAAATTCTATGATGTACCAGTACATGTATGTATATGTAATTATTTTTGGATTTTGCGCATAATTACGTTTCGTATGCCATTACAGAACTATTTACACTTTAACAGTTTGTGGAAAAATAATGTCAGTCATAAAAAAGAGGTTCATATAGTCATTTAGAGAGTGGTACTCGGATTGTAAATATAATTAATTAATATCCATTTTATATATATATTATAGGCACATATATGTACAGTAGCTTTACTGGTAGAACTTGGTGCTAATGTTAATTTACAACAAACAACAGGAGAAACAGCATTAATGAAGGTAAATAAATGTAAAAAACTAGAGACATAGTTACCATTTGTATAGAATTATCAAATACATGTAGGTTTGACTGGAAATCACAGCAAACTTATAAGAAAGAAAAACTTTAAAAAAAAATAACACACTGTAAACACTGGTGATAAGCTTTTTGACAAAGTAATGGGGATTTCCTTGATACCCTGTGACGTATATGTACAATAATTATTTCCACTGAATACTGAATCTCATCCATTGAAGTTTTCTTCCAAATGTTCCACAACAATGTTAATGGATACAATTGCCTGACAAACCTTATTGAGGGTATTAATTTTATCCCGAGGTTTTTGCTTTGCCCCCAAGAAGAAGCAATATCAAAGCACAAGTATTACTTTTCCATGTAACTAAGTGTTAGTACATGTAATTATGTTAAGTTTCCATTCAAACCAGAAAATTTCATTATTATTCAGTATAAACAATGAATCATATACTTTTACCTTTCTGTGGACAAATTTACCTATTCTTGAAATGGCAGAAAATAACTTCAAGTTCTGTTTCTACAAACAAAAGTAGTGCTTGAGGGCCATGATGGTTTGGTGATATTTGTTCATTTGTTTTCATGTTCAAGATTACCACAGTAATAGCAGTTATTAATAAATTTGTTTTTCTGTTACAGGCAGTAAGACGAGGACATAAACAGATTGTAAGATTTTTGTTGGAGCATGGTGCTAATTTTTCTGCTCAAAATAACTCAGGATTCAGTGCTCTTACTTATGCCAAAATGATGAGGTTAACAGAGATAGAAGACATCATTGTAGATCATATAACTAGGTCAGTAGATCAAACATATCTAAGTCAGTAGATGGCATAAATAGGTCAGTAGGTGACATAACTAGGTCAGTAGATCCTATAACTAGATCAATCAATTAAAATAGTTTAGAGCTACATGCAAGTTAAATGAAAAAGAAGATTATTGTGAATCATAAAACTACATGTATGTTATTAAATCCATGTAATTAGAGAAAACTGGATTGCCCAGAGAAACCAGTGGTCTTTGCAAAGTCAGCTTCTCACATTAGGACCTTCACGGGTTGTATTCAAACCTGGACAGCGAGCAGCACTTTGATTCATATCTAGTGCTTTACATCACTTAGCCACAAAGACATCTACCTGAGTGTATTTTAGCAGTTTTTGTGTACATTGCACATGTTGTGTAGAGGTGTTAGAGTGCGTTATTTGACAAGTTGTGCAGGTGAGCTTGGCTATTCATCTGTTCTGATAGCTTTTGTTACAATATCAAAATTTTAACTCCAGTATTTTGTTGATTTCAGGTTAACGACAGAATTTGATAAGCAGGTGTCAATCACGCTTAACAGTACTGCTAAGATAATTAGTGCTCTGTTTCCAATCCAGTGTTTTCCGCTGTGTGAAGGAGAAAAGTTTGTTATTAATTTCAAACATGAGTTACAGCCACACACACCAGGTAGGTCATAAGTTTGTTAATGATTTCAAACATGAGTTACAACCACACACACCAGGTTAAATGTATGAAGTGCACATACAATGCATACTATAGAGTATAAGATTGGATAGAGTAGATGTTTTAAATTTTCAGGTCTGAAGTTTTTTTAAGGATGAATTCATTCATATTACACATATGTCACAAAAATATCTATTCTGAGAAACGAAATAAAATATATTTCAATATTAGACTACCAAGAAAATTCCAGTATCAGTAGCATTAGGGTTATTTAAAGTACGTTTTCAATATTCTTAATATAATTTGAAAGGTAGCAATAAGAAGACTTTCAATTATGGGTGATCAGGAGTTATTTTCTAAAAAAATATGGAAACTATTTGTATAAATGTATGAATTTGAATTAATTGCAGGTGTTGGATATCTACTGTTTATATCTCATGCCAGAATTACTTCTCGTGACATTAAATGTAGATTTTATGGTCCATGTGCTGTAACTTCTGCCACATTAAATGGTGTTCAACAACCTCCACTTACCGAGGTGAGTAAAAATAACATACATGCATGTAATCTACTGATCATACAAACATACACATTTTATAAAGCTGACCATTTTGTCAAACGTTTTCTTCCAAAACTGTTTGGTGTTAAATACACCTGCCTAGATTATTTAACTCATATTGAAGCAGTCATTTCAGAATGATTCTTGGAAACAAGACTGAATGGAAAAAACTCCTATCATTCTAAAACTGAGCTTACACACTTCTTCACACTAGGATCTGCCTGATTGGGATTCAAACCTAGTTAGTGAGAGTTACTCACTTTGATCAGCAAACAAGCAGTTAAGATCACTCGGATACCAAGATCCCCATTCGCCAAGGATGTTCACCTCTAATCTATTATCATGTATACATGATAAACTACATTACATAAATATTTATACATTTCTTGAAGATGTCAGTTTTGAGTTGATGTTTTATTTCCTTATTTTCAGGAGGCTAATTTTGTGTTGTCATTTTGTCCATTACAACAAGGCAGAAATGAAATCATTGTAAATACCATACCCGCGCCAAATTCCAAGGTAAGTTAGAAATGTTAGTTATTCCTGATACAGAAAAATCATTAAAATTACTGTTTTAGATTTCCCTATCAAGGCCCTATTGCAGCTTATATTGAATTTTGTTTGTTTGTTGGATTGTTTAATGTTGTTTTACACTATATTTTTCAGGTATTCCCAATGAAACAGTTAATCTCATTGATTTATCTAAACGCAAGTTCATGTTGTGCACAAGCTTGTGCAGGTGTTTCTAATCAGCTGTGTCTATGTGCAATTGTTGCGACCTTTAGAGTTTAAATATGCACTAGCCTGCTATGTCACTCAAAAACATCCAGTTCTTTGGCAAGGAAAAATAGTTTCTCATTCATGGTCTACCTGGTTTGAACCCACAGCAGTAAGATGCCTTGGGTTTTGAAGGTTGATGCCTTAATTACTTGCCCACTGCAGTTCCTCTCTCTTTTTGACACATCAAGTAATGATACATATACATACATGTGCATGTAGGTCACCTATTATTGTGTAAACTGAAAACTAGTCTTTCTCACGAAACATAACGGAATAATTTTAAATATTATCAGTAAATTTTCTTTTTCTTTGTACCTTTGCAGGCCAAATTAGTTGTATGTGCTTACAAAGCACAGCTGATTGATGTGTAAGTTTGAAATGGTAATGAGAAGAAGAATGGATTCCAAACGTTTTGAAGATCTTCCTATTGTTACCAGGACAACACATACTTAACCAATATGATCTCAGAACCAGTGGGTAACCATGGTTATTTTCCTCCACCAATCATTTTGATTTTAAAACTTTGTCTTCATTGGGATTATTTTATTTGTATACTTTTATAAAAAATTTGTAATTTTGAAAAACTGTTTATATTGTGTATCACACATTTTATTTCATTATTACCTCACTGTGGCATTACATGTAATTTTGGGTTACAAACATAAGTCATTGGAGTAAAAAAAAAAATCTTGTTTTTGTTTCGGATAGTTTTTGATGTTCTCATAAAAAAGTGAAAAACGGCCAGTGTGTTTTTATTAATTTGTATTTTTACAACTTATTTCACCATCATTTTGTTAAGAATAGATTGTTACTGATTCAACACATGTATACTATGTTCATTTATTTTTTGTTATTTTTTTCAAAATGAAAATTGCCAGATAGAGAATTTGCTGTAAATTACAGTACATTATTGCAGAAATTTTCTCATCATCAGAATGTTTAGACAAGACCTTTGTTGTTATGACAACAGGGCTTTTCCATTCATCATATGGTATTCTGAAACTTTGGATACATGCAAACATGTAATATAAAAGCATTTTGGAAAAGGATATATAAAAAGGATTTTTTGAGTTGCCAGTTAAGGTGGATTTTAATAGTCCCACAAATGGTTCATAATCAAGATGAGCCTAATTTCTGTATGTTGTTAAATTCATGTAAATATTGGTCAGAAATATGTCAAGCATTATTGTTAATTTTTGGTAAATGGCCACTGGCCCTAGGAGTGCTTAAGGTTTTTATTTATGCTTAATATTTTAAAATATGTTGGGTCAGTATTTTCAATGGCAGCAACACATGGACAGTTATTAGATTTTTCACAGAGATTTTTTTGTCTTCCTTTTTTGAAAATAATTGTGTTTTTTAAGAATTTGTTTTGAAATTGAATTGAGAATTGAATTCCATAGTAGTAGAGTAGTACTTCGTCTTGAAATCAAAGTGTTAAAATTTGGAAATCTGTTTTTACATTGTAATGGACAAACAATTTTGATGTTTTTTTTTTTTAATTTCAGGAAAAATTAAAAATAACTTAATTTTTTTATTATGGTTTCTTCAGCTCTCTAAATGTAGTAGCCATATAGATTTGACAATTTAAATTTTCTGGAATTTTTGTTGGCTTATACTAGGAAGAAATCATTTGAAATAAGTTTCAAGTCACACAAGAATTTCATTATCCAACAGATATTTTTTAACATCAGATTTTTTAGTATGGTATTATATTTTTTATCCCAATAACCCTAGTTTTCCTAAATGGAATATCCCAACTTGAAGGAAAGGGTATCACACTAGGATAAAGGGAGAGAAGAAAAAGATAGAGTAAGAAATTGTATTGAAGATTGTTGTACTAGATGTTGATGTAAATAGATAAATAAATATTGTTATTATTATATATTATAAGGGACGTTAAAAATATGTTCAGATTGTCCCTTAAATATCAACACATTTTCAGGTTTCACATCTTCATCCCTAGATACTGATATGGTACAGTCCATCAAAGAGGAACAGAGCATTTAGGGGTGAAAATGTTAACCAAAATTGTTTTTAGTTAATTAGATAAGTTTATTATTTAAAGTATTAAATACCCTCACACTCCTTTAAAAGGTTATTTTTGTTATTGTTTATAAACATTTTGTTTATTTGTTTACTTATAAAAGTTTAGTTACATATAGAAAAATGTAAATATGTATGCAGATGTTTATCCAGTATATTACAACATAGATATGTGTATTCCTTGTCCTGTAATTTAAATATTTTACCTACTATTGTGTCTATCCAGTGGTATACTGGGGCTGATGGTTTCAAATAGTGTACAACACTTTATTGTATTGATCACAGTAGGAAATGTTCACACTATATTAATTTATTTTTAATGAAAATGGCTGCGTTTAAATTTTCCAGTGTGCAATTTTCAGAAATTATGGTTGAAAAATATTTTGTTTGTTCTAGAAAATTAAAGGTAAAATCTACATTTTTAGCAAATTGATAACTGTCAACTCAATCCCAGTGATGAATGATGTGTGTATATAAAAATCTCTTATTATTTCACTTTTTAAATTCTGCACCTTTGTCAATATTGAATAGATTTTTTATGTGCCAGTTGAACTACAGGGACAGATGGTCCGTTTTAAGATTTCACCCATGTTTAAGATAAACATATCTGTTCTTAAACTTTTAAGCCCTATTTATTCAAAATGAGTATGACTAGAACCTTAATTGACAGATTGCCAGCTAGGCCCACAATGTTCCAACAAAGGCCTGGCATGCTTGAACTACCCACAAAAAGAATGAAAACTTGGCCTGAATTGTGCCATTTAAAATGACTTCACTGACACTAGTACATCATTAGTTGCCGTGATGCTGCTTTGGTACTGTAATGACGGCTAGTGTTGGAACATAAAAGGCATGGCTGGTGATACGTCAATTCTTGGTCATACTATAAAGAATTGTAAGGCTTTGAGGTTGAAGATGGTTTCTATGTTGTAAATCTATTGTTTTAATGATTTGTGTAATTAAGATACTAGTATACCTGTTACATGTGCTTCTGTAGTAATTCAGATGGCAGCCATTAGCCCCCACACTGTTAATACAATGCAAATATCAAACATAAAAATGGCATATATTAAAATGTAATTGTTTTGTTTATAAAGAGATATTATATCATTGGTCATCTATAAATATGCATTATATGTTTGAGAGATCTTATGTATACTAGAATTGATAGCTTGTTATTGACCTTTTGAACTTGGCCCTTTGAACTTGTCAAAATGGAAATGAGGTTCACCTGTAAGCACACATGATACCACCTGATAACATTTGTGTATAACTGTTTTCAGTATCTATGGAAAGATTTTTTGTGGCAGTTTCAAGTAAAAATACTTCCTTCATAGGAAAACATTATAAACTTGGGGAACACTTAGTTTGGAGACCTATTGGCGTCACCATAGTGTCAAGCCCTATCCCGTTATACAATGCTAATGTTTTGGTGCCCTCATATTATGTCTTTTATTGTCAAATCAGTGGTCAGATGAACTATGTCATTGTTTAACTACTTCTGTATTATATGATTTGTAATCTAAAGGAAATAACAGATTTGCGCCAATGGTTAAGGGGTTTCATGTGACAATACCAGTGAACTTCATCGTATGAAGTGTTAACAATTCTTTGAGCCAGTTGTAAATGGAAGATTTTTACATCAAACATAGATAAGAGAACTTTTAAATAGTGAATAATGGATTATAATCAGTACTTTAAAATCATATACATGTACTTATTAGCGTTAAAAATATAAATGTTTTCACTTTGTAAATCATTAGGTAACTATATATGACCTGTATGGCTTTATTTTAGGCTATAATTATACAGAAGTTTCTCCTTCACTTGGCTAAATTATCCTTCTTGTCAATTTGTAATGTTTTATAGAAACAAGTATCAATAATTCTTTTTTTCCATGATAAGGGATAAAGAAGCTGCTTGCTATATTTAGAATGACTGCTTGTTAAGCATGAAAATGCCTTTGCTGATTTTAATTTTTTAGCTCACCTGACCGAAGGTCATGTGAGCTTATGGCATAGCGCAGCGTGTGTATGTGCGTGCGTGCGTGCGTGTGTGCGTGTGTGCGTGCATCGTTAACACCTATTTTCGACTTCTCCTCTGAAACTACTGGACAGTTTTTAATGAAACTTTGTCAGAAGTATATATGGGCCGGTGCAATTCTGATTTGTTCGTGGCGTTGCTATGGCTACCATAACTAGGTCAAGGTGACCTAGGGGTGCAAAAATCTTAAAAAATCTTCTTCTCTGAAAGTACTGTTTGGAGAAAAAATCTGATGTGATATTTGGCTTCTCTAGGGTCTTAAGCCTATAGTTTGTTCATTTTGTGAAATTCGGATAAAAAATAGGTTACGCGTTTTTGCGTTTAATTTGGAAAAAATCGTAAAATAGCTTCAAATTGTTATAACTTGACTATTTGATCAGATAATGACATGAGGTTTTCAGTTTTGACATCTTCTTGTTAGTATCTTTAAAATGAGGTCAAGGTCAATTGTGAAGGTCGTGACCTATTTGTTTTTACCTCTGATTATAATTATTATCTCGAAAACTATAAACTTTTTGTATAGGCATGTATATTAGAATGTTGAAGGTATCGATACAACGATCATTTTGATGTATAGAAAAAGGTCATGGGTTCAAAGGTCAAGGTCACAGATGCAAAACAATACTGAAATGGTTAATTATCTTGAAAACTATAAACTTTTTGTATAGGCATGTATATTAGAATGTTGTAGGTATTGATACAACAATTATTTTGATATATAGAAAAAGGCCATGGGTCCAAAGGTCAAGGTCACAGATGTGAAACAATACCGAAACGGTTAATTATCTTGAAAACTATAAACTTTTTGTATAAGCTTTTATATAAGAATGTTGTAGGTATTGACACAACAATCATTTTGATGTATAGAAAAAGGTCATGGGTTCAAAGGTCAAGGTCACAGATGTGAAACAATACCGAAATGGTTAATTATCTCGAAAACTATAAACTTTTTGTATAAGCATGTATATTAGAATGTTGTAGGTATCGATACAACGATCATTTTGATGTATAGAAAAAGGTCATGGGTTCAAAGGTCAAGGTCACAGATGTGAAACAATACCGAAATGGTTAATTATCTCAAAAACTGTAAACTTTTTGTATAGGCATGTATATTAGAATGTTGTAGGTATTGATACAACGATTGTTTTGATGTATAGAAAATGGTCATGGGTTGAAAGGTCAAGGTCACAGATGCGAAACAATACCGAAATGGTTAATTATCTCGAAAACTATAAACTTTTTGTATAGGCATGTATATTAGAATGTTGTAGGTATCGATACAACGATCATTTTGATGTATAGAAAAAGGTCATGGGTTCAAAGGTCACGGTCACAGATGTGAAACAATACTGAAATGGTTAATTATCTTGAAAACTATTAACTTTTTGTATAGGCATGTATATTAGAATGTTGTAGGTATTGATACAATGGTTATCATGATGTAAAGAAAAAAGTCATTGGGGTTTAGTATTTATGTTTTCTTTAAATCTATCAGCTAGCCATTAGTTATCAGGTGAGCGTATCAGGCCCATGGGCCTCTTGTTTTTTTATAAGATTAAAGAAACATTGATTCAAACATGTCTTGATTCACTGTATAGTCAGCCATTATTAATTGTGAATAATTATAGACATTTAGCCGCAATAATAATGTCGGGGAAAAATAATTGGTAGTTGGAAGCTCAAAACTTTCTTCTCATACAACATAAAAAAGCATCTAAATGTTAAATTATTGTTACCATTATGAAGATTTGAACTTGCATTTTAGGAAACCAAATAGATGCAAAAAAAAATAATTCCAGTTTGGGTTCATTTGGGGACACTTGAAATAACATCCCATTTCAGTTTCATGTACATGTATAACTTGTTTTTTTAATATACATGTATATTGTCATTGTTGGAAATTGATAGGAGAAGAAGACTGTTGAAATGTATTGTCAATGGTGGCACTAGTGCTACATGTGGATACAGAAGACCGTTGAAATGTATTGTCATTGGTAGCACTAATGCTACATGTGGATACAGAAGACTGATGAAATGTATTGTCATTGGTAGCGCTAGTGCTACATGTGGATACAGATGACCGTTGAAATGTATTGTCATTGGTAGTGCTAGTGCTACATGTGGATACAGAAGACCGTTGAAATGTATTGTCATTGGTGGCACTAGTGCTACATGTGGATACAGATGACCGTTGAAATGTATTGTCATTGGTGGCACTAGTGCTACATGTGGATACAGATGACCGTTGAAATGTATTGTCATTGGTGGCGCTAGAGCTACATGTGGATACAGAAGACCGTTGAAATGTATTGTCAATGGTGGCACTAGTGCTACATGTGGATACAGAAGACCGTTGAAATGTATTGTCATTGGTGGCACTAGTGCTACATGTGGATACAGATGACCGTTGAAATGTATTGTCATTGGTGGCGCTAGTGCTACATGTGGATACAGAAGACCGTTGAAATGTATTGTCATTGGTGGCACTAGTGCTACATGTGGATACAGATGACCGTTGAAATGTATTGTCATTGGTGGCGCTAGTGCTACATGTGGATACAGAAGACCGTTGAAATGTATTGTCATTGGTAGTGCTAGTGCTACATGTGGATACAGAAGACCGTTGAAATGTATTGTCATTGGTGGCACTAGTGCTACATGTGGATACAGAAGACCGTTGAAATGTATTGTCATTGGTGGCACTAGTGCTACATATGGATACAGAAGACCGTTGAAATGTATTGTCATTGGTAGCGCTAGTGCTACATGTGGATACAGAAGACCGTTGAAATGTATTGTCATTGGTGGCGCTAGTGCTACATGTGGATACAGAAGACCGTTGAAATGTATTGTCATTGATGGCACTAGTGCTACATGTGGATACAGAAGACCGTTGAAATGTATTGTCATTGGTAGCGCTAGTGCTACATGTGGATACAGATGACCGTTGAAATGTATTGTCATTGGTAGCACTAGTGCTACATGTGGATACAGAAGACTGATGAAATGTATTGTCATTGGTAGCGCTAGTGCTACATGTGGATACAGAAGACTGATGAAATGTATTGTCATTGGTAGCGCTAGTGCTACATGTGGATACAGATGACCGTTGAAATGTATTGTCATTGGTAGCGCTAGTGCTACATGTGGATACATAAGACCGTTGAAATGTATTGTCATTGGTGGCACTAGTGCTACATGTGGATACAGAAGACCGTTGAAATGTATTGTCATTGGTAGCGCTAGTGCTACATGTGGATACAGAAGACTGATGAAATGTATTGTCATTGGTAGCGCTAGTGCTACATGTGGATACAGAAGACTGATGAAATGTATTGTCATTGGTAGCGCTAGTGCTACATGTGGATACAGAAGACTGATGAAATGTATTGTCATTGGTAGCGCTAGTGCTACATGTGGATACAGAAGACTGATGAAATGTATTGTCATTGGTAGCGCTAGTGCTACATGTGGATACAGAAGTCTAATGTGTACATTATGTACACATGTAAGCAGTTTGTACGGTATTTGCTGTTTGAATGTTTGACGTGGCTATGTGGTAATATCAATGTTTATTTTGTTGTATGTACTGTACTGGTAGTTATAAGTAGGAAGTGTTGGCATATTGTGATATGAAATGTGATTTTATTTTATTTTTTTGTTGCAGTTGGGTTTTTTTGTCATTAACATAACAGACAGGTGCTTTGATTGTAATAAATATGTGATGTAGTCTTTCATTTCATTGGTAGTCAAAAGTAGATGTTTTAGGGAGTTGTTTGGTTTATATCGAGTGTGAATGTTGGTATTTCAACTTATTTTTGGGGAAATTTTGGGGTGTAATTCAGAAGTGAAAATTGTTAAGTTTTACTTTACAGATAACAGAACTGTTATTACCTTTAGCATCAGTGTCGGCACTAAATACTAAACATTATTTGGTTGGCTAGATGTGTTCTTCTGACATTTTCTTTGAAAGTTTAGTAAAACAAAATGATATTGTAAGAACTTCTTGCATACAGTTTTGCATAAAAAAAGCTTAATGAACTTGTCTTACTCAGAATAATGTAAATTTCTGGTGTAAAACCTTCGTAAAAGTTTCGGTCTAATTCATATATTATAAAGCTGAATAAGCTAAGTTATCATTGTGTTATAGACTGTAGATGTATTAATTTTAGCTTAAAATTTTTTTAGCACAAATTTTAATTTGGTGTAAATTCACATGGACTTGAATTGGCATGATTCACATGTATCAGCGTGTGCACCATGATATTACAGATGTTTAATTTGGTAATTGATTTACACTTTCACTACTGTTTCATCCCAAAAATTGCTAAAATTAATATGTTTACAGTATAAATAAATAGTATAATCTTGTTTTTTTTTTAGATTTAAAAGTGATTTGGAATTATTGTATATACCTTCAGATATCAGTATATTATATGAATTTTAATTTCCACCTCGGACACAGTTTTGTCATTTTTTATCACATTATTCAAGAACTGTGGGTGCTTTTGATACTTAAAGAATAACTTGGTTGATAAAGATATCAAAAAGCTCGGGATTTAGTTTTAAATAAGCCTTTATAAATAAGCTTACCGGTAATGGTTCCAAATTAAATTGTTCTAGTTTTTATTTCAAATTTAAGAGTTCTTAGTTAGTACACTAGTACCGATCATTATTTCCTCATTAATGCTGAGAAAATTGATAATGATGTTAGTAACATTGAAGTACATGTATTTTGAAAAAAAAAGTTCCAGAAGTTTACAATAATTGCAATATGATGCTATCCTGAATGTTTTCTGTGTTTAATATTTTCATATTTAATATTGAGGAGCTTAGTTGATGAGACCACACTTTCAGCATAAATCATATTTCAGATTACAGATATTGTAGCTTTTAGGAGGGGGTTATCCCTCGCATAGTGAATGACAAGTTCCACAGCTATAGTCTTGACATTTGTCTGATACAGAGATTGATATTGCAAATTTGTAATATGTTATACATGTATTCTTTTCTTACAATTTCGACCCTTGTACTGGAAAAGATTTTGTAATGTGGATAGTGCGAGTTCTAATTTTTCATAGACATAAGATAAGGCAGTGTGTGAATTTTCATTTTAAGTAACGTTACAATGTTAAACACAATTAAGAGAGACAGCTTGATAATTACCTTGTGATATTGAAATAGTGTGCAATATTTCACTAATTAAAAGTTCTTATAAAGTTTTGTGTTAAATTTTATCTTGAAGGACAGAGCACGGCTGGGTAACTCGAATCTAGCTTCACCTTAGCAGCTACAAACACTTATCGCCAATATAATACCTTGGCATTAAGTATTTGTAACTGCTAAGATGGCTCCGAGTTGCCCAGCCAAGAACTATACATCTTGTGTCTATTTTCCAATTTGTCTAATAGTGATTATGGTATTGAAAGTTTCACATAGTTATACTTATATGGTAGGTTTTAATGTTGAGTAATTCAAACTAAATTACCGGTACGTTCAGTTTGCTCTGACACGTTCCGTTGTGGATTGAGTTGGAGATGACTATGTTTGTTGTCAGATTTCAGTAGAAAGATACTAATTATTATAATTTTGTGGTGCATTTATTATTCCCTGTTGATGAGGCAGATTTTAAAGTAGAGATCTGTTTGTGAGGTGAGGTGAATGATATTTTTTTCCTTTTTTAAATTTGTTACTGTCTTAAAAATAATTTAAAAAACAGATTTATATGAAATAAATTACTTTGAAAATTTTTGTTTTATTTGTTGTAGGTCTATGTGTATATACCAAATACATTAACACACATTATGTGTTAACAAATAATACCATTCCTGAATAGGTCATTCATAATCTGATAGCAATGTTTAAAATGAGTCAACATTAGTATTAGGGTGGTTGCAACAAATAAAGCGTGAGATGGTGTGAATATAGATACACAGTCATACATTGGTATTTCTTGTGTACTAGTAATTTAGACTCAACCCATTTATAAAAACTACCATCAGATTGTGAACAACCTATACACACTATTCCATTGAAGCTTTTCTACTATGTTGACGCAGCGGTTTTACCCAAATAAATGTACAAGTGGAGAAATTTACAGATGTACTGGTACTAATTATAATATAGGTGCAGCACACTCTTGTTACCATTATCAGGCATTGCAATTTAATTTAAATTGATAAACCCAATGGTTACCCCATTCCCTGAAGCAATGGACACCTTAAGCTGCTGTATGAGCAAGGGTGTTCTACTTGTGTAATTTAAGTTTAATTTGACCTTTCAAACAAACCCGGACATACTGTAATTGTTAATTGTGCCAGATGACAACTGCATCAGTTAACAAATTCTGGGTCCCAATGCTAAAATCTTGCAGAAGTGTAAGACTGCTTTCTCTATGGATGCTAACATATGAAATACATTAAGTTGAGCTCGAATGCTATTCTATTAGAAGCTTTAAAAATAAAGGGGACATAACTCTTCATATGCATAAATCTGAAGATATTAACCCCTAATAACAGACAACTGATGGTTAAATGCCACAATTGATCTTCTGAGCAGGGTTCGTACAGGCCTGGAAAAGTCCTTAAATTTTGAGGTTTACCGAATTGGGATTAAAACCTTGGTGGCTAGAAGCACTGATTAGCAAGGCCACACAGATTTTGGGATTCTAAACCAAATTCATACTTGTACAATATTTACAGACAGTTCAAGTTAGCAGAGTACAAATATAGGTAAACAACACTGACCTGTCCGTTTGACCTTTATTTGGAATATTCACATTCATGGGTAGCGTTAGGATTTGCAGTTAATACATATACATATTGCCCACGATGAGTGTTCACATCATATAGACAAAATATACATGCATGATCCCTATTACCTTAATTTACTCGTCCATAATAAATATTTAAATCAAAGGTAAAACGGACAGGTCAATGTTGTTTGCCTATACCTAAATAACAAACATCTTTAATATCCACTCAAATGTCCAAATTTGTTTATTTCTTTTCAAATTATTTTTCTCATATCAATATCACATTGAATTTGCGAAAAAGTGAAAATATTGAAATATTAGCAAGTGAAATGCAAATGTCAATTGTAAAACCACATGATCTATCTGATAATGACGTTAATGATGAATCAATGACGATAAAAAAGTTGACAATGTCAATATGTCGCATCACAATAGTCCTTGTCGCTTCAGATCTTCATATGTCTTCTTATTAAACACATTGCCGCTCGTGTCCTCATATTCTTCCTGTAGAAATATAAAATAGATTCAATGAGTATTTCATTTTAAGCACAATTCAAAAACAAACATAACTGTCAATAAATGCAATCCCAAAAAATGAAGTGAAAACTTTGAGACTGGCAAATAAGTACACATGTACTTCCACATGGGCAACCAGGCTGGGTGCTTAGAAAGAGTAAGCTTCTCGTAGCAATTCTATTAATGCACAATAGTAGAAAAGAACTTGTAACTTAACCACACTTTGTATAATGACTAATGAAGAAGATTGCAATACATTTTAAAACTATATTTAAAGACTGTAACATATGTTCATCATAAAACTTTTACCTAAACTTATCATATTCCATCAAAGTAGCAGAGAAAATATGTATGCTTAATTCTGTACACATATCCTTAATTACATGTACCATTATGCCCATCACATTTGTTGGTTCAAAACAAATACAGCAGAAACTGAGGAAACACCACCAAAATAAATGGTTTCATATTAGTACAAGAACATGTACCCAAATGCTGATTTTCAAAATATATTTTAGTGCATTAACTCATAAATTAAAACTTAAAATCCACCTCTGTTTCCGGTCTCCATCTGTCTGTTTCTTTGACTGACTTGATTTTTAGCCATACTGAAAGAAATTAAATGAAGAATTAAAACACAATTATTTACAAAGAGCAAATATAAAGCTAAATATTTTCAGCAGCTGAAACAAGTGTTGAAAATAAACATACAGTCGACTCTCGTTAAGTCAAACTCGGATATGTCGAAATTCCAGATAAGTCGAAGTAAGTTTTGCTGTCCCAATTTTATTCTTATATAAATATACTGGAATTATATGTTTAAGTCGAAATCGTGAAAGTCGAATTTCCGGATGAGTCGAAGTAATTTTTAGGTCCGTTGACATTAAATCATTCTAAATTTGATACACATGAGTCGAACCGGCAAACTTCTTTGATGTCTTAACTGTCACCTGTCACGTTTGTGCATGCATGATTGAGTTCCCTTTGTCGGGAATAAACTGAAGTCCTTCCTTTTGTTACCTTTACCTGTGAAGAAAGAAACCCTTTCTTAATCACCTGACCATGAATCAATAATCAGCATTATTGATATTTAATTACATCCACGCACCTTCGGTCGATCAGTGTTCACATGTACACACAAACAGTTACCTCCCGCGTGGGTCGTTCAAATTTACAGAATGATTACCTTTGAAGTATGCGAAATGAAAACTTAATACCCAAAGCTTAATATTTTTTAGTAAATTATGACGGAACGAGAATCTTTGAAGTGTGGGTGAAAACATGCCTAAAATAACCAAAGCTAAGTGATTTAATTTTCAATGGAACCTAGTAAGTTACGGTGAAGTTTCTGTTAAGTCTTCCATGCCGAGTTGCCGTCTTCAGGTTTTTCAGTCGAGAATTATTTCATCATTATTTATTTTTGTCATTACATTGTTTAATAGTAAAAACATAAGTTATAAATATTGAAATTATTTATTTTTGTCATTACATTGTTAAATAGTATAAACATAAGTTATAAATATTGAAATAAATAATGATAAAAAATTGCCGATTATGGACCGGAAGTCAACAGTTATGAGAAGTACAACAGAGTTACATCCCATGTCAGGGACTTGCCGATTTTTAAGTCGAACTTCGGATATGTCGAACTACTTTCCACGGACCCAACAAATTCGAGATAACGAGAGTCGACTGTATTTGATTCTCTGATATTACCGAATCAATCAGCATGTGATGATGGCTACTGCTTTGGATTAGGAATTTGGATTGAACGAGAAGTATTAGAAGTACAGGAGGGTAAATGGGGGAAATATACATGTAAATCATTAGTGTCAGACAACTGTGAAGAATCATACTTACAAGCCAAAGCATCTTCTATCAGGGTTACATTAGCAAAATGAGCTGTATTTGGAATACCAAGACATCTCATACCGTGAGCATGACGCCATTCCTATAAAATATCCAGACATGCAACTTGTAAAACAGTCAAAATATTGTATGTCATAATTCTAATTGACTTATACACTTTATTGATAGTATTTTACTTCGTTTATCTTCTTTCAGTTATTGAAGTAATGATATGATCAAGTAACTTGACAATACAAAAATAATCAGATGCAATGAAATGCTTCATTTATTTTTATATGGTATAAATTCTACAATCTATTTACAAATAAAGACAACAGATTTTTAAATTTTTAACAAAAACACTATTACCAAAGTTATTATCAAACTATTATAAGTTTTGTATGACATTTTTAATGATAGTTTAAATTTCATACAAATATACTGCATATAGTAATATACCCATGTACATGTAATTGGTTATATTTGACTTGATAATATCTGAAACATATCAATGAGGCCTTGGTGGTCATGTGGTCTGAAGTGCACACTTAAGGATCACAGCACCTCTCACTGACTATGTGTATATTCAAATCCCAATCAGGACAGATTCTAGTTTGAGAAAGTTTTGTTAGTTAAATTACCACAGGTTGGTGGTTTTCTCCAGGTGCCCTGGTTTTGTCTATTATCTTTGAACTGACCATCACAATATGTGAATGAACCTTGACAAGGGTGGAACACTTCATTAGTCTATCCCTGCTCCACTCTGAAACAGATCTGATGTATTGTTTAATTAAGATATACTCACAGCAAAGTGTCTCTGGAAAGCTTTAGGTCCTCTGTATGTATAATTACCACAGATTTCACAGGTATAACTTATGTTTAAACCATGTAGTTTGTATAACCAATAGGGTATAGGCTGTAAAGTATAAAACAAATTGTAATTCCATCAGATATGTAACACGATAAACAAGAGCTAGTCCAATAATGTTAGATGTCATAGATTTAGTCTAGTCTACAAAAAAAACAAAAACAAAAACAACATTATTTCTGAGAGAAAAGCATAGTGTCAACAATTTTTTTAGAGACCACCTCTTATATAGCCTTCATGAACATACCCAATTAATTCATATACTAAGTATAAACTGTATTAGTGAAGTTGTCAGTATACTATATGTAAGTGCAGGTAAATAAAATATAATTTTTTTTACATTTTATAGAAAATGAGGAATTTGTAAAATATTTTGTGTACATGAATTCTAACAGTCAAATTAATTACATGTAAATAATTCCATCATCATTTAAGCCTAAAACTGCAGACTTATTTTAATTAACTTTAAAAAAAACCTAAAACTTAACCTTGCCATCCCACCCTAAAGGTAGATTTTTTGGATTGTATGGAATATCATCATCATCGTCATCAGAGTCAGACTCATCAAAATGCTCATCATCTGATTCCTCTCTCTCTTCTCCAGTACGAGCTTGTTTACGCTGCACATTTTCTTTTGTTGCTGCTCGCTGTTCTCCCAGTATCTCAGCAAATCTGTAAACTTGAGCTTCATAGGCTGCAATTTCTTTCTGTCTTTCAGTATCTCTGAGAAATAAAGTTTTTTAACATGTAAAAATGTCCTTCAGCTCAATTTGAGGCCCAATTATACAATATCAATTCAGCTATAGTTGGCAATGTCTTGATATATATGTAAAATATTCTTGACTGGTACATTAAACCCCAATTAACTAATCAATCAATTTGAAACCACCATCATAGAATATCCTAAAGCTCAATTGCAAGCTTACAAACACAATTGTAATAGCTTTCAGAAGAACAATCTGCATATCACAGATAGCAAACAAGTATTAGCAGATCAAAAAATCATACAGCACTGATTATTTATTTATTTATTTATTTATTTATTTAAATAAATAAATAAATAAATAAATAAATAAATAAATAAATAAATAAATAAATAAATCATTCATTCATTCATTCATTCATTCATTCATTCATTCATTCATTCATTGTTTGTTTGTTTGTTCGATGTATTTGGAAAATTAATTATTGATTTCAGAATTATTTTGAATATATCTACCAAGGTCCATCAGCTTACTATACTGTAAGCATAATTAGTTATAAACACATTGTAAGACTTTGATTCTCCTGTTTGTGTTTTAGTATCATGAGTCCTACCTGCTTTTGCCTGCTCGTCCTGGTTTTGATTTAGCAAACATATTTGGATCCAGATCATCTAAATTCTTCCCCTTTGTACTAAATAATCTGATGGCCCTTTCTTCTAGTGTTCTGTGAAAAAGTAAACTTCAGACTTATTAAACTTTAAAGATATTTGAACATGACAGATAAAATGCTAGGTACAATTATATAACAAAAATGAGGCCTAAAAGTATATTACATCTGAGAAACAATAAGACAAGTTTTGACATGGCATGTTTATATTTTTAAAATATTTTGAGGACCAGCTTGTTTAAAATTATCATGATTATACTGTTACTGTGATCTTGACAATGCACAGACACAGTGACTGTCACTAGGCAATGTACCAAAATTAAAGTAAGATACATTCCTTTTGAGTACAGTTACTGTACTGAATAAAGTGATAACTTCCTAAATTGTATTGTAGCTGGAAGAAAGTAGTAATTGTGAAAATAATAAGGTTCAATAGTAGATCCTATCAGCATGTACAAAATCATAAAAACACACTTACCCTCCACATTTCAGACCAAGCGCCATCAAGGCACTTTTCAATCTGTCCAATCCCAGAGATGCCAATTCCTAAACAATAACAAAAAATACAAATTTAATTACAATCGAAGCACTTAAACTTTTTCTATCAAAAAGACTGATTTATTTGTTTTGTAAAATTTTCAGCTCAGAAGTCCATTCATTTTGGTCAAACATATATAAGTAGATATAAAATTAATACAAACTTGCAAATTATTGAATGTTGTAAAACTCTTCTTTAATTATACAAGTATAAACGATAAGTTAAAAAACACACAAGTGTGCCAACCATCATTGGATACATCAAAATCACCAGGAATTTCAACAAGAGATATACAAAGTTACATATAAACACTAAGGATTTGAATTTACTTCATAATTAAAAATTTTAAGCACTAGTAGTAGAAGCATCTGTATTATTTTGACAACTTAAATAATTATTTCAAAAGATAAATGCATAATGAACATTTACTGAACCTCAAAGGATATAAAGGGTCAGCATGACTGCGTTGCCCTTGATAACATTAAACATTTTACATCAATTTGGAACCCCTATGAGCCTGGCTAATTGATGAATTGCCGGCCATGCCTTTTATGTTCCGACACTGGCTACCATCATGGTACTAAAGCAGCATCACGGCAACTAATGATGTACTAGTGTCAGTGACATCATTAAATGGCACAATTTAGGCTGAGATTTTATTCTTTTTGTGTGTAATTCAAGCATGCCGAGCATTTGTCGGAACATTGTGGGTGTGGGCGACGATCCTTCAATTGCATTCAGGTACTCTGAACAAATAAATTCTATTCTATACAAACCTCTGATGAAGAGAAAGCTGACAAGTCAAGATGAGCACCAGTATGTGCAAGGGCACCAGTAGCTTCTTTCTGAAAAAGTCAGATTTAAAATACAATGTACAATGTATTCTAACCAATGGAGTTCATCCCTTACTATGAATTTATCATTTTTCTTCATACAAGCTGTCCTTTCACTATTTTTTAAGTAGAAGACCAAATTATTAAAGAAGGCAGCAAATATAGACCAATATGAATTGCAAAACATATTCAGAAAATGTAAACTTAGTGGAAGTCGGCGACAAACTTAATCCAAATCCAAAGAAGTAGCAGACAACTTTTGTTGTCTTGCTGACTTTATTGAAACCACTGTGTAACATGTATGTATCATTTATGCTATGATTTACAAAACTGAGGCGATCAACGAGTTTTGATATCCAAAGCAAAGTATACGTATAGTTCTGAATAAATGTTTAGAGGTATCAAGTAATACACAAGTACATGTAAATGCAAGTAACAATACACAAAAAACATAGAAATAAGATTACAGTCAAACCTGTTTACAATGGCCACTGAAGGGAACCAGTAAAAGTGAAATTAATAGGCAGGTGGCCCTTATATACAGGTTCAAAAATATGAATAAAGATCATTTGCGATAAAATTTTACTGGCCTTTACAAGCAGGTGGCCCTTTTATAAAAGTGGCCTTTAACACTGGTTTGACTGTATACTTTTTCTCACTTCAATTTTCAGTTCATTGGATTTAGGTACATGAAATACATGTACATGTATAATAAATTATATGATCAAATTAATAGTATACAATTTCTACTTACTGGCCATCCAGGAAATGACCCTTCTGTCCACTGTGAATCAAAGTCTGTTTTAACAATTTCCATTTCCTGCAAATAATAGGATAAAATAATTTTGTAAAAAGCTGATTATGTTTTACATTGACACTTATTCATTTTCACCAAATAGGTATTTGTTGTTCACTGCATATACATTTACAACCAAACATATTTACAATGTAATGATTCAACATTTACTTAAAGTTGCATGGGAGAACAGTCAGTAAAAATTTTATAATTTTTATAATACGATATTAACCAGTCTGTGTTAACTTTTAATCTAATACATGTTAAAACTAATGACCTGTGAGCATTTGGGGTGCAGCACTACTGATTTTGATAAAATATCAATATCAGCAGTGCTGTACCCAAGGCATGTAACAATATAAATGTACGTCCCCCTATTCTATGAATAGGCAAGCTAACAACTGACAGAAAGCTTAACAAAACACTTCTGTAACATATATTATCAAAAGTCTGTTTTACTTGTTTATTTCCATGTAACCTGACAAAGATATTGTGTGTGTACATGTTAAAATCTTTGTAAATATTTATTAACTTTAACAATTTATACCATTTACAAGTTGTAAAAGAAATTTGATGTCACACTCGGAGCTTAGATATCACATTACGATATTTATCCATGTTTAACTAACCTCATTCACATCAAACAGAGGTTTAATTCTGTGTACATAGTCTTCAAGATATTCCAGTAACTCAAGAAGGTAGCTGTAAATACAATACTTATAATATTACTATCTATTTAACAATACAATACAATACAATACAATACAATACAATACAATACAATACAATACAATACAATACATACATACAATACAATAAAATACAATACAATACAATACAATACAATACAATACAATACAATACTTGTAATATCACTTCATATTTAAAAAGTTTGTTATATTTGTGTTTTACTGTACATGTATTTTATTATACCAAATGTCCAAATTTATTATTCATGTGATCCAAACAGTCCATTGATACATAATGACAAGTATTAAACTTACTCAGTGATTTTGTTTGGCTACATTTATGATTGAATAAAGGTAGTTTTCCCTAGGAACACTTATTGACCTTTATATCCACAAAATCAATTTCAGATATTGTCACAATATGACATCTTTACGTTGAGGAACCTAGCCATTGCAAGTACATGTATGTCATAATGCAGTTTGCTACATTTCAGAGCTTTAATTTTCCAAATCTTAAAGGCAGAAGGCAGTTTTTAAAAATGTAACTAAATGTAACTGACTTATTTTCAATCAATTAACTGAATCCGTATATTTCAGGTAGTTATAAAAACGAGAAAGACTAAACAGAAGATAATATATTACCCTTAAATACCAGAAACATGCCTAAACAGAATTGACTTTAAAAAGGTTAAACTTTTGACATGACCCTGACTTGGCCTATCTTTGAGAGGTTGGTAATGATCTTGTCTTTTAAACCTATTTTTAAGGTTGTTTCTAATACATAAGATGATACAGTTTGGAAATCAAAATAAATTAGAAATACATGTACTTACTCTCTGTATGCTGCATTTTTCCTGTCTTTAGGTACATCAAACAACTGATCAAATGTTTGTAGGTAGGTTAAGTAATCTATTTTCTGAAACAAGAAACATGTTTACTTGATTATTATCATACTATGTTTCCATTCCTGGTAGCCAAAAAATTACCAATGGATACTTCGAAAAAAAGACAAAGCTCATCAGAAAATAATTTCAAAAGGACAAGAATAAGTTTGTGATAATTATGACTTTGCAAAACATTATACACAATTTTTTATATGAAGATGACTAAAATAATTAACAAATCTTACTTTACGTTCACCATTATTAAGAAAATCACTATACAACATTGTTGCATTATCTCATACTAACCTCCATTCCTTTAAGGTTGACAAATCTTTCAAAACATGAGTGTAAATCTAAGTATTTGCCATATCCTTCCTCATCTGTAAAATCTACCATATCTACAAAAACATACAATATACTGTTACGGTGTTACCTGTACTTTTATAAAAACAGAAAGGCAGACATTTTAGTTAGACAGCAGTTTAAAATACATTAATGTGTGTGTGTGTGTGTGTATGTGTGTATGTGTTTTAAACATTATATACTTACTTAAGTTTTCATCTCCAGGATTTTCTCTTACTTTTGCTAATTCTTCAAATTCAACTGACATGGGTATACTTATCTGAAAAATAGAGGTATGTACATGAATTATGGTTCAGTGTTGTTGATTTAAAAATAACAAATAAGAAAGGACAAATGTTCAAAATAAGAGTACTTGTATATATCATAAATACAGTTAAAATATTCACCAAATGATGGCAATGTTTAGGCATTCTAAAGGACATTATTTAGTATTTACTGTAGAAAGTATGAGTTTCAATTGACAACCAAACAAAGAATCACACAAAAATGCTAATATGTACATTTTATTCTAAGGTCTGGTGACCCATAAATTATTGAATTTACACCTTTATATACATGTAGATGTTACAAATGTAAGTAAAACCTGTCTATGGAGGCCATCTAACGGAACTATTAAAAGTAGCCTTCATATACAGGTTCAAATAAAGACCAATTGGAATAAAGTTTTATTGGTCTTTAAAAGCAGGTGGTCATTATATAGAGGTGTTTTTTAAGGCAGGGTTGACTGTGTATGCTTCAAGTCACTACATATTCAATAACAAGCCATGCTTCAGCAATAACAATATAATGACAGCAATACTCCAATCTTACCTCATTAGGATGTTTTCTGTGGAATTCCCGTAACTGTTTTAAACGAGTGTAAAACTCTGCAAATTCATTAGGACCAGACAAGGCTTGGATCTCTTCTTTCCTTAAACTGAAATAAAAATTTAAATGTCAGAATAAATTCACTAGCATTAATGACAAATACAAACACACATGTATAAATAATTTAAATATTCAGGAAAGAGTGATGCTCCACATCTGAAATTAAAGGTAGATTTCAACATTTTAAGACCCTCTATGACAACCATAAAGAAACATGAAATGTATCATTTCCTGTTTTTTGAAATCAGCTTTTAACATAAAAATACTTATCATAAAGCATCTCATTGTAACAGACCATCATATATCATATATTTGTTCTCAGTCTTATTGCATTTTCAACTCACATGTCCTGATACAATTTGATGAACTTGTAGGTAACCTAGAAAGGTGTAGTAGGACAATTATGAATTATGGTAATTTATGGTATCTGTTTATCCAAGAAAAATTTTAATTTTCACCTGGATATTTCAATTTTTCCTTGACAGAATGTTTGTATAATTTCTAGATCTATTCAGTATTGGGCCATATCAAATCTACAATCTAGACAGAAGCATCAGAGAAATTATCTCTACTTTATCTATCTCCAGAAATTAGTGTTCCACAGAAAGATACCAATTATCCCCTTTTAATTGTTACCACTGATTCTCTTAAAATTACAATTTAATTTGATCCCCACCACCGGCACACTACTTGAAAATTTCATTGCCTGTAGGTTAACTTTCTGCACCAATTTGCTACTGAAAGAGAATTTTCGTTTGCCAATCATTATTTTTAATGCAAATATGGCAATGATGTTACCAAATGTGATTTCTCCAATACAAAAACATTCAATTGATGATTGGTAGAAAGACAGCTGGCGATCACAAATAACTATGCTTTCCATTAATAAAGGTTCATCAATTTGGATAAGAGAATTGTCTATGAGATAAAATTTAAATTTATAAAACATACCCATCTTTATCTTCATATAAATCTTTAAGTTCTGTTGAACACTCCATATATCTCTGAAAACATAGAAACAGTCCATTATTTATACAGTAAAACCCTGATTTATTGCCACCATCTATTCAGTCAGATTGTTGTGTTATAAAGGAGTTCAGTGATACATATGGACGGAGGCTAATAAAGAAAAACATAGAAGAAATGGATTTTTGAACATCAAAATATTGTGGTGATATTTGAGAGGCATACCAGTATTATGAAGTTTTACTATAAAACAATGAATAATGGATGTTAAATCTCATATGACTAGTGGGGCACGATGGCCCAGACTCACACATCACTGTTCCTCTAGTCCCATGGGTTTGAATCACTATCGCCCAAGGTTAGTGTTTTACAGTTTTACTCCAAGTACATGAGTGAAAGAGGACTAATGCATATTACACCATTACTCTACTCCATTCATAAACCAATCTCATTTTTTATTTGACCATATTAAGTTATTTCATCATAAATACTGTTAATTCTATTCAGATTTTATTATCTAAATATAACATTCAACAATGCACAGATAAAATTAATTTAAATACCTGGTAACCCTTATAATCAATAAAAACAATCAATGCTTAGTGCTTTCAACTACAGATTACGGTATGCATGTCAGGAAGGGGGGCAACAAGTACTTTGTACAGACTACAGAAGAGCTAAAACTGCATGTGAATGTTGTCAATCACAACACATGTGATGATGACATCAAATTTAACTTGTGATGACATTATCAAAGTACCACTTGTGTTTTATCTCCATTTCCCTGTGACATCAAGACAAATATCTATCTACAGAACAATGTACATGTAAATATTTATGTACTGATTGGTTTAGAAGTACAATGTACATAACAAATACTTACATCAAGAATCTGTTTTAGTCTGTGATCTGAGTTTATCTGCTCTCTTCCCTTTAAAAATATATATATTAATGAGTGTTTACAAATGTTGTAAATGTAGATTAAAATCAATTAACACAATGACTGTATAAAACATGAATTAGACTTACAAAGCTGAATTAGTGAATATAAGGTAAATATCAGTCTTTTTTCCAAACGTCTGAACTGTTTTTGTTTACTAGAATGCCATGCACATTCATGATTAGCATAGAATATTTCTGCACAGATTAACACATTGCTGCTATAGGGGTTTTAACATGTTGATAAACCAGGTAAATGGTGGTTTCTTTCCTACATGTGATGTAAATTACATCACTTTTAGTACAAAATCACCATTTTCAACATGTAAAATCCCCATAGCACCAATATTTTCTTGTCTACAGAAATACTTTATATAAAGCCCTTAATGTAAAACGTTTAAGCAAATTTAAGCTGGTAACCCAATACATACAACCCATATCACACTACGACCAGTACAGCATTTCAAACCAGTTTTAACAGCGTATTGTTATAGCCCTGGACATTATTAAAGTTTATTGGATTTTCAATGAAAATAGGCCATAATTTATTGTCACAGAAATAGTGATTTGGACATCAGAATGGTAATAAATACTTCCAGACTACTGCAAGTAGTACTGTAGGCCTAAGGGTCTAGTGCTTTTATTATTATTATATTATATTATACAGTACATGTATATACATGGCCACAGTCAACTGTGAATGCTGATCCCGTACTGAATTTCGGTAAACTTAATCAATCTTCTTTTGATTGTTTGAATATTTTATCCTTTCACTTTTAGCCAATCAGAACGTTGACAGAAATTCAGTATTGGATCTGCATTGACAGTCTGTGGCCATGTCAGAAAGGGTCCCTAGAATTACCGGATCGGACCGGATCGGCGGGTAATTACCGAATTGGCACCGGATCGGCACTTGTTTTAAGTCATAATAATAATTGTTTTGCTTTATATGATGCAGATAGTATATACAATTCATAAAAAATAAAAATTTTAAAAAAATGTTTATTTTTTTCCGATTTTTAGTGCCGATTCGGTAATTGGCTCAGAGTGTAATTACCGAATCGGCACCGGATCGGCACTTGTTTTAAGTGTTAAATGCAATGGTCAAATAAAGTTTATGCCCTGTGACACAGTTCAGAGACAACAATGACAGACATCTTATACATCATTCTTTAGCGGAATACATGAAGAAAAGAATGATATATGTTGTTTTTGAATTCCCCAGCATTATGTCATAAGCAAAGAAAAACCAAGGGAAATCAACGTTTTGGACAGTGTGAAGATTGATACCTTGTGTTATGTTTAAGTATAGAGTTTTATTTTTTTATATCAGAAACAAGTGCCTGTGCTCTACCAAAGAAAATAAATTTACGACATCTCATAATATTTTCACAGAAAACTCATGAATTTCAGGAGTATGGCTTGGATTTAAAAATAACTGCTACATAGCATGCATATCATCAAATGTTATAACACAACCTGAACATACAACACAGATTTTCTTAACCGTAGGAAAGAAATTATTATAACCCCCCCCCTTTCACCTAGGTAAATTTTGTTTACCATTTTTGCCGGTTGAAGCATTTCTTTGGTCATCGCATCAACAATGCGCTCACGTTCCTCGTGGTATCGCCTCTGTTGTTCCAGGAGTGTTTCCATGTTTTCTTTTCACAATATATCAAACAACAGAAAATAATGCGATGCGATCGGTGTGTGGACGTAAATCAATGTAAATCTCTATTTTGTTTCATTGAAATAGTCTTCCGTGTCTAAAAGCGTTTTGGTGATCCAAAAAAGAATGAGAAATGAAACGTACCGTATTGTTAAATGTCCAATGAATTTTTCCCAGTAATGGTAATAATGATCTCATTATAAGTTCATGAACCGCACTCAGCATTAGTGCAACTATTCTTGACTAGGTTTATTGTAAGCATCGGGTTGTTATTATTATTATTATTATTATTATTATTATTATTATTATTATTATTATTATTATTATTGTTGTTGTTGTTGTTGTTAATCAAATATCTTTTATGGATTTTACATGGGGTGTGCATAACTGTCCATTACACAGACTAACTGGTTAACACTGGGATGTACATCACTGTTCATTACACAGACTAAGTGGTTATAACACTGGGATGTACATCACTGTTCACTACACAGGCTAAGTGGTTAACACTAGGATGTGCATAACTGTCCACAGCACAGATTTTGTGGTTATAACACTGGGATTTAATCACTGTCCACTACACTGACTAAGTGGTTAATAATGGGATGTACATCGCTGTCCACTACACAGATTAAGTGGTTAATACTGGGATATACATCACTGTTCATTACACAGACTAAGTGGTTAACACTGGGATGTACATCAATGTTCACAACACAGACTAAGTGGTTAACACTGGGATGTACATCACTGTTCACTTCACAGACTAAGTGGTTAACACTGGGTTGTACATCAATGTTCATAACACAGACTAAGTGGTTAATAATGGGATGTACATCACTGTTCACTTCACAGACTAAGTGGTTAACACTGGGTTGTACATAAATGTTCATAACACAGACTAAGTGGTTAATAATGGGATGTACATCACTGTCCACTACACAGATTAAGTGGTTAACATTGGGATGTACATCACTGTTCACTTCACAGACTAGGTGGTTAACACTGGGATGTACATCACTGTTCATTACACAGATTAAGTGGTTAACACTGGGTTGTACATACCTGTTCATAACACAGACTAAGTGGTTAATAATGGGATGTACATCGCTGTCCACTAAACAGATTAAGTGGTTAACACTGGGATGTACATTACTGTATTACACAGGCTAAGTGGTTAACACTAGGATGTACATAACTGTCCACGACACAGATTTAGTGGTTATAACACAGGGATGTAATCACTGACCACTACTTCGACTAAGTGAGTGGTTAACACTGGGATTTAATTACTGTCCACTACACTGACTAAGTGGTTAATACTGGGATGTACATCACTGTCCATTACACAGATTAAGTGGTTAATACTAGGATGTACATCACTGTCCATTACACAGATTAAGTGGTTATAACACTGGGATGTACATCACTGTTCACTACACAGATTAAGTGGTTAACACTGGGATATACATCACTGTTCATTACACAGACTAAGTGGTTAACACTGGGATGTACATCAATGTTCACAACACAGACTAAGTGGTTAACACTGGGATGTACATCACTGTTCACTTCACAGACTAAGTGGTTAACACTGGGTTGTACATCAATGTTCATAACACAGACTAAGTGGTTAATAATGGGATGTACATCACTGTTCACTTCACAGACTAAGTGGTTAACACTGGGTTGTACATAAATGTTCATAACACAGACTAAGTGGTTAATAATGGGATGTACATCACTGTCCACTACACAGATTAAGTGGTTAACATTGGGATGTACATCACTGTTCACTTCACAGACTAGGTGGTTAACACTGGGATGTACATCACTGTTCATTACACAGATTAAGTGGTTAACACTGGGTTGTACATACCTGTTCATAACACAGACTAAGTGGTTAATAATGGGATGTACATCGCTGTCCACTAAACAGATTAAGTGGTTAACACTGGGATGTACATTACTGTATTACACAGGCTAAGTGGTTAACACTAGGATGTACATAACTGTCCACGACACAGATTTAGTGGTTATAACACAGGGATGTAATCACTGACCACTACTTCGACTAAGTGAGTGGTTAACACTGGGATTTAATTACTGTCCACTACACTGACTAAGTGGTTAATACTGGGATGTACATCACTGTCCATTACACAGATTAAGTGGTTAATACTAGGATGTACATCACTGTCCATTACACAGATTAAGTGGTTATAACACTGGGATGTACATCACTGTTCACTACACAGATTAAGTGGTTAACACTGGGATATACATCACTGTTCATTACACAGACTAAGTGGTTAACACTGGGATGAACATCAATGTTCACAACACAGACTAAGTGGTTAACACTGGGATGTACATCACTGTTCACTTCACAGACTAAGTGGTTAACACTGGGATGTACATCAATGTTCACAACACTGACTAAGTGGTTTACACTGGGATGTACATCACTGTTCACTTCACAGACTAAGTGGTTAACACTGGGATGTACATCAATGTTCACAACACTGACTAAGTGGTTTACACTGGGATGTACATCACTGTTCACTTCACAGACTAAGTGGTTAACACTGGGATGTACATCACTGTTCATTACACAGACTAAGTGATTAATAATGGGATGTTCATCACTGTTCACTTCATAGACTAAGTGGTTAACACTGGGATGTACATCACTGTTCATTACACAGACTAAGTGATTAATAATGGGATGTACATCGCTGTCCACTACACAGATTAAGTGGTTAACACTGGGATGTGCATCACTGTTCATTACACAGACTAAATGTTTAACACTGGGGTGTACATCACTGTTCATTATACAGATTAAGTGCTTAACACTTGGATGTGCATCACTGTCCATTAAACAGATTAAGTGGTAATTAATACTGGGATGTACATCACTGTCCACTACACAGATTAAGTGGTTAACACTGGGATGTACATCACTGTTCACTTCACAGACTAGGTGGTTAACACTGGGATGTACATCACTGTTCATAACACAGACTAAGTGGTTAATAATGGGATGTACATCGCTGTCCACTAAACAGATTAAGTGGTTAACACTGGGATGTACATTACTTTATTACACAGGCTAAGTGGTTAACACTAGGATGTACATAACTGTCCACGACACAGATTTAGTGGTTATAACACAGGGATGTAATCACTGACCACTACTTCGACTAAGTGAGTGGTCAACACTGGGATTTAATCACTGTCCACTACACTGACTAAGTGGTTAATACTGGGATGTACATCACTGTCCATTACACAGATTAAGTGGTTAATACTAGGATGTACATCACTGTCCATTACACAGATTAAGTGGTTATCAATACTGAGATATACGTCATTGTCCATAACACAGACTAAGTGGTTAACACTGGGATGTACATCACTGTTCACTACACAGACTAAGTTGTTAACACTAGGATGTGCATCACTGTCCACAGCACAGATTTAGTGGTTATAACACTGAGATTTAATCACTGTCCACTACACTGACTAAGTGCTTAATAATGGGATGTACATCGCTGTCCACTACACAGATTAAGTGGTTAACACTGGGATATACATCACTGTTCATTACACAGACTAAGTGGTTAACACTGGGATGAACATCAATGTTCACTTCACAGACTAAGTGGTTAACACTGGGATGTACATTACTGTTCACTACACAGACTAAGTAGTAACACTGGGATGTACATCCCTATCTACTACACAGACTCATGAAGTGGTTAACACTGGGGTGTACATCGCTGTTGGACACACAGACTAAGTGGTTAACACTGGGGTGTACATCGCTGTTAGACACACAGACTAAATGGTTAACACTGGGGTGTACTTCACTGTCCACTGCACTGAATAAGCGGTTAACACTGGGGTGTACATCACTGTTAGATACACAGACTAAATGGTTAACACTGGGGTGTACTTCACTGTCCACTGCACCGAATAAGTGGTTAACACTGGGGTGTACATCACTGTTGGACACACAGACTAAGTGGTTAACACTGGGGTGTACATCACTGTTAGACACACAGGCTAAATGGTTAACACTGGGGTGTACATCACAGTCCTCTGCACCGAATAAGTGGTTAACACTGGGATGTACATCCCTGTTAGACACACAGACTAAGTGGTTAACACTAGGATGTACATCACTGTTAGACACATAGACTAAATGGTTAACACTGGGATGTACATCACTGTTAGACACACAGACTAAGTGGTTAACACTAGGATGTTCATCCCTATTAGACACACAGACTAAGTGGTTAATAATGGGATGTACATCACTGTTAGACACATAGACTAAGTGGTTAACACTGGGATGTACATCCCTGTTAGACACACAGACTAAGTGGTTAACACTAGGATGTACATCACTGTTAGACACATAGACTAAATGGTTAACACTGGGAAGTACATCACTGTTAGACACATAGACTAAGTGGTTGACACTGGGATGTACATCCCTGTTAGACACACAGACTAAGTGGTTAACACTAGGATGTTCATCCCTATTAGACACACAGACTAAGTGGTTAATAATGGGATGTACATCACTGTTAGACACATAGACTAAGTGGTTAACACTGGGATGTACATCACTGTTAGACACATAGACTAAATGGTTAACACTTGGATGTACATCACTGTTAGACATAGACTAAGTGGTTAACACTAGGATGTACATCACTGTTAGACACACAGACTAAGTGGTTAACACTAGGATGTTCATCCCTATTAGACACACAGACTAAGTGGTTAACACTTGGTTGTACATCACTGTTCACTACAGACTAATTGGTTAACACTGGGTTAATCATCACTGTCCACTACACAGATTAAGTGTTCATCCCTGTTAGACACACAGACTAAGTGGTTAACACTGGGATGTTCATCCCTGTTAGACACACAGACAAAGTGGTTAACACTGGGATTGGCATCACTGTAATCTTTATATCAGTGACCATTAGTGTAATGTATTCAAGCAGTAAGTAGATTATAAACTATTGTAGAATTTCTGTTTAGATAAGATTTTGTTCGTTAGTTGGTGAAATATGTTATCATGTTGCATAAGGTTCATTGATTGAAGTTTTATGTCCCAGTCAAGAATATTTCACTTATATCAAGACATCACCAGCTATAGGTGAAGTGACAGAATTTTTTTAACTCTGCAGTGTGTTCAGAGCAATGTGCATGGTTCCTTAACATGCAATGTCTGCTGGGACATGGGGCATTGTTTTAAAGGTCCATTCAAAAAGACCATGTGACTTTCATTTGTAAATGTCAAGTGCTTGGTGAAGAAATGCACTAAAGAATGCTTCAGCTATTCATGATGAGACAATTTTTTCTTATTATTATCTAGAATTAATCTTATCACAAGCTCAAGTATTGCATGCATTTATGCAGTAATTTCTGATCTTCTTTATACTAGTGCACACTTATGACATTTTTTAGAGTGCTAACACACTGTCTTTCATGCAATATAGATAGGTTTTAAGTCTGGTATTGTCTGAAGATACCTATGCGTTTAAAAGTGTTTCCCAAAATATTACATTAGTGTCATACTTTTAACTAAATCTTCCACCAAATTTTAATTAAGATCAACTTGTAGTAGGTGACATAAAGAAGGTTACATGCTCTGTTGGATCAAAGTGGAGTGGAGTCACTCCGAGTGAAGTAATGATGTTTTATAATCCAGTGAAGATTCTTTCACCTATATTGAGTCAGTCAGTTCTGAAATGGTAGAGGAAACCTGAGTGACCAGAGAAAACTTCTGCTCTTCAGCAAGCGAACTAACAAACTGTCTCACACCATGATCTGCCAGACCAAGATTTGAATCTAGTTTGTGTGAGGTGCTGTGATCTGTAAGTGTGCAATTTAGACGACTAGGCCACTGGGGTTCCTGGATTAAAGATGGGAATGAACAACAAAAATTTATGAAACTATTTCCTTGTCATGTCTTAAATAAATGACTTTTGAATACAAACAATTCAATTTATATATTATTTATTAACGTGACAAACAAAATACAATTAAATCTTTAACAATTCTCTCTCTTTTTCTTTACCTCTCTCCTCTCTTCTCTCTCTCTCTCTCTCTCTCCATAAAACTAAAATTCATTCTCTCATAATTGAACATCAACATATAATTGCATTATTACATTATTATTTTTTTAAAAACCTGGAATGTATTAAATTCATTAACATCTAAATAAATATATTGCACATACATTACTAGTATTAAGTACAATAACTTGCAATAATGTTTCTTGATAATAAAATAAATCTTAAAAATATAAATCATTCTACTGGAAGTTAGGTTAAATTCATAACAGTTTACAAACTCAAGCTAATACAACTTCATCTATTGATATCCAGTATGTTAAAAATGTATGGTGTCCCTGTTACAAATTTTAAACAAAAACATATTGAAACTTTTGGTAAATGAACAGAATTTTGTTGAAGATCTTTAACAGGTTAATAAATGGCTTTTATGTACAACCTGCAAATAAGCCATAAGTTTTATATGATATTCAATGATGGATAAGTTTTGTAAGTCCTGCTAAACCATCTTCTATGATTATATAACTACTACTGAATTATATACAGATAGTCATTATATACTCATGATGTCCTTTAAAAGTTTGTGACTTAATTCCAAGTCCTATTACATGCATATTGTAGTACCTTTTACGACTATAACTGCAATACTGTAAATCAAAACATTTTCATGCTTTTTTTATTTTCAAATACATTCTCCAGAGTAACAACTTGTGGTAATGATACTTGTTTTAATAGTTTATTTTTAATATATTTTACTTGCATTTGCACTGAAACAAAAATAAGTGTGCAAAGGTCTTGAAATGAAAATTCTCAAATATCAACTGACATAAAAATTTCCCAAAGATCTTGAAATTATGATTCTTGCAAAAATTAACCAACACGAAAATTTCCTAATTTACAGTATTGATATCAAGTATCTATTGTGTATTTACGATGTCTGGTTGATTTTAAGTCCTGATTTAGGTTTGTTTGTAGTACCGTTCATGACTGTACAACTGCTATTGTGATATCAGGTAATAGTTGACAGGTTGTTATGGTATCTATCGTGTCCTCTAAATGGAATGAGTCGTTAGTTAGTAATCTCATGTGATGTGATATGTCCTAAAAAATAAAATAAAAACAATGTATAACGATGAATTAAACTTTTAAGTGAACTCAATCTAGTAACTTAATAATTATATATGCCATGTACATGTATCATTAAAATATGTGGACATGTTGAAATAACAATTTCAGAAAATTGAAAAAAACATTGATTCTGAAGCAAAATATGCTGGATTAAAATGATACAACAGTTCTGAGAAAATACAGCAGAAATCTGAGAAATCTAATGGAGAGAATAGGTAAATAATGACTTCAGAATTAAGAGGCCTAATAGGGTCTGTGAGACTCAACTGGCTGTATTCATTTCAATTGAGACATTGGGTGGCTAAAACATCCAGTTTGTCATTTTTTGCTACTTGTAGTAACAACAGTCATCTTGGATGTCAAGGGAAATTAATTTGTGCAAATTTCTATCTGCGCCACCTGCATGTATGTACCTTCAACACCAAATTTGGTTCAAACTGTCACAGTAGTTTCATAGAGGATTTTCAAAGTGGCTAAATATAACACCTTATTTGAACATTTCACTAATACAAACATTTGGGTTGTGGGAAGTTAATATTTTAAATGGCTATACAGTGGATTTGTTACATTTTTTTTAAAACTACCTTCTGCCTTAAAGATTGGGAAAATTAAGTTCTGAGGTCTAGCAAACTGCAAAGACACTACATTGTGGTGCTATCCAATATTTGTTAGGACAACTAGATTTAATTTTTCAGTGCATCAGTGTTTTGGGGAATTTTCGTGGGCAAATTGGGAAATTTTAATCATTTTCCCTAGGGGAAACTACCTTTATTCAGTAGTAATTTTGGGTAAACAAAATCACTGCTATACAGCTATACATCTACTTTCTATATACCATATTTGACTGAAATTGAGATGATTAAAGTTAGCACATGGATGTGCTTCTCCCATGCCATAAGCTTAGCTGACTATTGCCGTTGAGCTAAAATTATTTCTAAAACCAGTAGAGTACATGTATAACTACTGACCATTACAGCTGCCTGTGATTTGTGTAACTGTTGTGTTGTATTACTGAGGTCTTTAGCAGCAGACTGATATGCCTGATGTACAGTGTCTACAATGTGTCTCCTCAGGGCCATGTTTCTCTCTCCTAAATAAACCAATATAGGGACATGTATAGACTAAAACATATATAATTATATTCATGATACAGTATTTAAACAAGAGGCTTGATGGGCCCTGATATGCTCACTTGATAAATAATGGCTAGTTTAAATGCTTCGGTTCTAAAAAGAATTCATTTACTTTTTTGTATTTTGTAGATTGCATAAAACCAAATACTGTTACATAAAATAATGAAATGTGTGGCCATGAGTATTCTTGTTTTCTCCATCATTCCACTCCTATCAAGGCTTGGATTTGAACCCATGTCTCATGACTTTAAAACCCAGTGACACACTACTACACTAAGCCTACAATAGCAGTGTTAATTCTAGGAGTTTTCAGAGAGGAGAGGCATTTTCAAAAAGAATATTTTTCTCTAAAACACCAAATCATGAAATTTTTGCACTAATGTATTAATGTAATGTTAAATTTGACCCCTTAAGACCTTAACAATGGGGTCATTTTGCAAAATAAGGCCTCTTCTATAACAAACGGATTCAATACCTTTGTATACTTATTACTTAACTAGTGGTACAAGTTACTGTTATGCAAAATCAAATGGTAATGAACATATTGTACTTACTTAACTTTCTGTGTAAAAGTCTGAAAATAAATCAAAATAAAATAACTACTAATGATAAATGTACAATGAAAATCTTATTAATCCATGTCCCCCTCTTATTTTTGTATTATTCTTATTAAAAACAGTGCACACTAGTATATTATTAAATGAAATCTAACACTGGAAAGAAAATGAATGGTAAAAACACAATAAGATTACATTCTGAAAAGAAAAACAAAATCTCTCTCTGTGTGCACGCGGGGTGTAATTGATATAATGGGGTTCTTCCATCAAGTAAATATTAACTTATATCAAGATGTCATCAGCTATAGGTTAAGTGAAAAAAAATTAATGACCTTTGCAGTGTGTTCAGTGCAATGTGCAGGGAGGGTTTTTGAGCATGCCATACCCAATATGACATGGGCATTCTGAAGCACCCATTGACTTTCATTTCTAAATGCAAAGTGCTTGGTGAAATAACAGTAAGTACCCATTTTCAAGTCTTTGTCAAACCAGGGAGGTATTCAAACCCTGGCCTCCCACATACAAAGCCAGCACGCTACCCAGCTAAAGTAATGTAATGAACAAATAAGACATGTGAATACTTACGTATCATATTTTGGCTTGAACTCATGTGTTTTAAATGTGGGTGTGTAGTGAAGATGGAATTTCACCAGTAGTTATATCATCTTTATCCCCTTTACCTTCTGTGTCGACTAAACATCAAAATAAACGTAAATATGATTAATAAATGTTTAAAAAAACAGGATATTTATCAATGTATTAACAAGGGTGCCATAAATCACAGAAATAGGCTAAAGATCACTTAATTGGCAGATAAAATGCAGAATTGAAAAGCAGTCATTCAACCTTTTTTAGCATACAGTAGAGCATTGCAGATGGAAAGTTCACGACTGAATAATTACAGAAACTTTATGATGAAGCCTCCACATCACAGGATTGTCTGGAAGATGTCATTATCTAATTATTAAATGAAATTAATTTAATGATATGCAACAAGAAGATAGGTACATAACGGTGAAACATGTTTTACAAATAAAAAATTCAGTTATTTTTAGAAAAACATTTTAAGTTTTGAATATTATATATATACATTTTTAAGTTTTAAGTCCTGAGAACTAGCCCTGACATTTGTCACATTGAGAGTGATTTTGTAATTCTTAATTTTTAGTATAATGTTTTAAAATAACCTTTCAAGGGAAGTAATGTATTATCTTGGCTTGTGTTGATTTCTTCCTCTTCAGACTCTGAAGCTTCACCAGAGACAACTGTGGCCGTTACAGATGTTTTATTGGACTGGTCTACAGGGTTCTGTAACAAAAGGACAAAACTTTACTCAAAATTAACTTGTGTCACGTCACCTATGGCGCATTTCAGTTTTTAGATGTTGATTTGCATTTGATACACCTAGTGACATAAGCCCATTAAATCATTATGCTACAAAATGTACCTCCAGGAAAAGCAAATTGCATGAGCTGCAAGGCCATTCATGCATAATTAGCTCTTCCTAACCATCTTCATACCAGCCTGAAGAACAACGAAAAAATAAAACAACAATTTGATTTCTTATGTTACAATCCTTCACAACTGCACTTGATCTATATGTATTACATCAGGGCATTATCAGGAAACACAGGGAACTGTGTCAAGTATGGTAGGGCTTCTCAGTAGACCAAATTCAATCTAGCTATTCCATCTTTGTGTAAAATTATACATGAAGCGTAAAAACAGTGCAGTCTAAAGATGCTTATCTTTTTATTTGTATTAAATAAGTGCAATTTCGAAGGGTTATAAATATATTAATAAGATATTCATCAGAAAGAAGGAATCGCTAAATTAAAGCACCACATATTAGTGTCAAACTACTATATGTGTCTTTCAGTCAACTTAACCAAACTGTTTTTAATTTCTATTTTTTCTTTTATTTCTCATTCTTTGAAACAACTTTTTAAGTTAAATTTTAATTTTCTGATTTTTAAAATGATTAATGCTTAGTATATCATGGTTACTGATGTCATCTTGGATATAGTTTAGTTTTTTCACCCAAAGCTGAATAAATTTAGTGCTATGCAGTGAACTGATGAAGGCCCCTCCCCCCTTTAGTCGAGTTTACAAGAGTCAAATAATTCAATCTTAGGTTGTCAGCCAGAAAATAATCAGTAAAAGTTTTAAGGAATATAAGTGCAATCTAAAACTAATATCAATTGATAAAAGAACCTCTTCCTCGTCCGATTCTGAGGCTTCTCCAGGAACAACTGTTTTAATAGCAGGTGCTGCCATTGTCAGGAACAACACTGGATTGTCTCCCTTGAAAAGAAAACTTTGTTCGGATAGAAATAAAAAAATTAAAAGATATCGTTTTAGTATAAATGCACTCATTAGATGACCTAAAATTCACGCAATCCAATATTTTTCGTGATATTGATTGTGAAACGTTTTAAATGATAAACTGCTGCCTCTGTATTACACTATATCTTAGTGTAGACAGTTGTTTTAGCTCTCAGAGTGACTAGGATACTGAAATAAAGTGTGAATGACTGAACTTGACATAGCCCCGGGGCTTATCCTAGGGGGGGGATTGACATGTTCAAATGTTTTCCCCAACTTGCTTTATCCTAGCCCTCTGTCACTGAACTGAAATATAGTCAAAGGTGTTTCCCAAAGCTCTATCCCAACCCTATGTGACATGATCTGACATTGTTAAACGTGTGAGCGAGATATAGTCAACCCCCTCCCCCCACCCCGACTCTATCCTAGGTCTTAAGCAGTGACTGGGCTGACATACTTAAAGTGTGACAGTGGACAGTGTTACATAGCCATAGCAATTACCCAAGGCTCTATCCTAGGTCCACTCTCATTTGATGTATCTATAAACTTTATCTTCTCTGTGAGCCTCTTTCCTCTCTACATTTATGCTGACAATGATACCATCTTTTCGGAACTATACTCATTTGGCATTTGGTAAAAAAAAAAAAAAACAAACAAACAAAAAAAAAAAAAAACTCCCAATGGCAAGAATACATTGTAGTGTAATTATTTCAACGTCGATTCACCGAGAGACAACAATATGAAGGTTAAACCTCACAAAGAAAGGACTGAATAAATATGAACTTGTAGCTATTGGCAATTTTTAAAAAAAGTCTGTCTTGACAATTTTGTAAAACTTCCTAGTCGTGTGAGTATAAACAAAGACATCATCGATATAAGTGAAAGAAACTTGACTGGAGCGTAAAAAAATGTCACGCCCGTTCGGCGTTCACTCACTGCCTAGCATGTATATTTGCCAGTTCTAAAAAATAATCAAGAAATTGTTTTTGTATTCGTCTATTGTTATTGACATGGGGGCGAATTTGATGAAAGTGGAGGCGAATTTACAGTGGGGCGAATTGACTTAAAATCTTATAAACATATGTTTACTCTTCCGGAGCACCCGGCCTAACTTCCCTGGTGGAAGTTCACGTGTTCAACCTCATTTCCCAGCTTCAAAATTTTCACGTTGTGCTTTGCTATTGTGATTGGACATGTAAATGGATTGTTATGTTTGTTTTTATAATTCTTTACTATTACAAAACCGGGGTTCTTTAAAAATAGCAGTGTTCTTTCAGGTTTGTTTATTATCTTTGCTCTGTTAGTCCTTGCTTTTTGTTACCTATTATTTTTTTACTGCTTCACGTTTAAACTTGTATTTGCTGTTCTTAAAGTCATGTCATACCTTTTTACAATAACAAAATAACAGAAGGTTTAAGATCCTAGCTTAAGCATTCGCGAAATGCGAACCACGGCTACAGAAACTTGGTTTGGACCTTAAAAAGTACTAGCATCAGAGATGGGTACAAGTCCAAGTTAGAGTTTAAATCTGCAGTAGCAATTTCTTATTTCTCTTATTTGTATTGCTTGTTACCTTTTATTATGAAGTTTGTTTGTTGATGTGTCTTATTGTTCTGTCTCGAGCTTTTACTTTTGTATTTATTCCTCTTCGACGACAACAACGTAGTGTTCTTTAAGCACCAATGGTATATTCATGTACACTATACATGTATTAGAATTCGCTTAACTGCTGTATCTTGTAAATGTGTTATTTTGGTGTTTTGTGTGTTATAATATGTTTGTATATTGTTACGTACATAGCATTATTATATCTCTACATTGAGTACATAAACAAAGAATGAGTTAAAAGTAAAATGTGTCTACCGAAAACGATGTAAAATACATTGCCAACAGCAATTGTGTACTATCAGAAGCTCATTGTAACGAATAACTTTGGCCATCTTCTATATTATACATGGAAGACTGGTGTCTACTGAATGTTGTTACTGTTACATATTTCACTGACCGATGTCGCAAACAAAATTAACAAAGTCGTATACACACCAGCAAGCAGCACACTTGTATCATTCCTATTGCAGAGAAGCAAGTCAGATTTTCAGCACGGGTGCACCAATAGAACACTATCAAACAAAGAAACTAAAATACCAGTAAACATTGTATCCAATTTTATTTAAGAAATTGAATTGCATGTAAAAAAAAATACAAAATTTATATAAATAGTAAAACACTCATCCCATACATTTTTAATAAGTAATTCAAGAAACAAGGTAAACATAAGTAATTTATAATTCTATGTGCACAATGGTCCAAGTATGACGAAAATTGATAACTTATTGTATCTTGTTTTCGCCAAGTACATGCTACTAGTATTCGGTATTTCAGTTAACATTTTTGGGGGAATCAAGGAAGTTGATGGGAAAGGATCTGTATAAATATATAGCACCATATAAAATCAATAATACGGGAAGAACATACGCAGTTCATCTGCCTATTGTTTACATAGGAAATAGATACAACCAATGACAAGCTATTACGATCACATGCCGGGTCTTATTACTATGTCTGCCAAAAACAACAAACAAAAAATGAAAACAAAATCGAAGCCAAACTGGAACCATAAAATGAAATATCCATTTCTCCGAGATACGCTCCTGACAAAGGTTGAAGGCAAAGTAGAATAAGAAATGCAGCAGACCAGTTTATTGCACAACTTCGTATGGAAGGGGGGGGTGGTGGTGGTGGATAAACAATCAACAATAAAGAGAAACACACATATAAAGACCACTAGTACTGATGATAAAATCCCCGACTTCAGACGAACAGCACGGGGTATGATAAAGCTGTATTCAGTGGTGTGAACGTTAACTCGAAGTCTGATTGTCTAAAGCTCTATCATGTTATACGACACAGACCTGTCAAAAGGTTAACACTAACCTACCGAACTCTTGAATTTCGAATCGCCAGCGCATTTCGGCTTCGCGTTACTTGACAGGTAAAACTTTCGACAGGTCCTTACTGTAGTTACTAGTACTTAAAATAACACTAAAACATAAAAAGTTACATTTTACAATAACAAACTAAATATAGGTAAATTACAAATGTACGTCCTATTGAGATCAGTATTTGTATATTGACATTGGATATTAATAAAACATGAACTGATAAAAAAAGAAACAATTTTGAACTAAACAAATGATTAAGCTGCCTTTAGTAAATAATTCTTACAATCCTAATTCCAATTACTGTAGGTTTTGCATGAAGCGTTAACACGATCGCATAAACAGATGTATTTCTTTCATAAAACACACATTTTCGGAAATTTTGCCAACAATGATAAACACCCAAGAAGAATTACATTTCACGGTTTGAGCACCTTTTATTTACAAAGTATAAATACATTTCAAGCTGTGGACGGATCAATTACGTTGTGTATGATTTCCATGTCAACAAGCGTTTTTAAGATCACTGCATGCGTCAACAAATCTATCCTTATGACATAATTGATGTAGTTTTAAATATCAAACACACAGAGAATTGTTTTTGTCAAGAATAAACAATTCTATTGAACACCAATTCTATCATTATTCGAGACGCCAATCCAAAACAGTTAGATCATATGTGGTCTTAATACCTATTCATATTGTGTCCAGTTTCGTTTGGTTTCGTTTTATTGTGGTGCGTTTTTGTTCTCTTTGTTAGAAATAAGTAGAAAAGGACAATATGTGTCCTCAAAATGAAATTGAATGTGAACATTTAATCATTGCTAAGGTTAAAATACGAGAAACTGGGATTAATAAAAAATATAATATAAAAATAAATCACCAAGATCAGATGGCGGCATAAACATGACGTCAATATATTGATGTCAAATATAATTTCCGTCTCTACTTTTTAAAGCCGAATAACATGACTTGCTAGTAGGAAAACAACAATAACAACAAAAATAATAAATAAATAGCATACCAATAGACGTAAAAACGACCCAGGACACACTATGAATGCATATTGCGTACATGCACGTAGGTAGACATTGGTTAAACGTCAAAAATATACATACAATGTAACACAATCATATTATAATATGAAACTACGCCTGGCTTTTGCGACGCGCGACGTACTTTAGAATAAATGATTTTTTAAAAACCGAATTGAACAAAATAAATCGAATAATCTTATTTCTTACACAATCATTGTTCCTTAAACATGAACATTATTACAATAAACAAAAAATCATCAAGGTTTAAGGAACAAGGAACTAAGAAATTTGTATGACCGAACAAAGTTAGTACTATTGCATTTAAGAAAAGCCCACATACAAGTGAAGATTGAAGCTATCTTAACGGGAACTATTTTGAGTATTGGCTATGAGCCAAGTATTCGCAATCGGTAAGTCAGCTTCGAGTTCCACAACTCCCTGTACTCAAAATAAACAAGGACCAAATAGCATTAACTTTACATCGAATTAGATTGAATTCGAAATTAAGTCAATATATTATCAATAAGTTAACCGTATCACCTTTGAACTTTTAATATCATTTTGAAGGCGTTAAACTATGTAAATCTCATAAACCAAATCCATCGAATTGTTGGTCATACAATTTTTTTCCCAGCCTTAAAATAAATTGATACAATAAAAACAAATGACTTAATTAAGTAAAACCAATTGGATAATTTTAAACTTGAATGCAAAACAAATTGAGGACAACAGAATGCAACCAACCCGAAGAGAATATGGGCACAATGTTCAATTTATCTATTTGTCATGCCATGATACGGGACTCTCTGTACGGAAACTGTGGTATAGAATGAACACATCAGCGTTATTAGCATGCTCCTATGTATTCATGACTGAAAATAACAGAATTGATAATCAGTGGTTAACATTTTAAATTGATTTATTGAGTTGCCGGTTGGATTGTCATCCGTTTGCGCATTTCATTCACAGCGGTTTCTTGTTCTTTTAACAGTTCCCTGAGTCGCCTAATCTTATCACTGGGTTCATCTGAAGATACATATTCGCATACCGTTAGTGGTCTTTTGTTGTTCAATGTTCTTAAAACATCACCAACATTGTTCTTGTCGTGTGTGTCATTCTCTCTCGAGATTAGGACAGAAGGGTTTTGCAAGATGCTGGTACTAGCAGCCTGGAAGTTTTCAATCTTAACCTTTTCATTTAATGTTTCTTCCTCACGAGGTTCAGATTTTATCTTTTGTTGCAAACTACATGATTCGGTTCCATCTCCGTAACCAATTGTGACAGGCTCTGGTTTGATTTTTACCTGGTCTGTTCTCGCCATATCCAGTAAAGATACCATCTTAATCTTTGGTTTAGTTTTATCCCCAACAGTCACCACAGGCCCTTGGACTTCACCCTTTGTAAGACCAACAATATCATGTGGATTGCAAAGGTTATCAGAAGTTTCATCAATATTTCCTAACAGTTTTGGTTTTTTGCGCTTTCCTTTTTTCTCTTTATTGATTTTAACACGTTTTTTGCCATTGCGCTTCTGCTTTCTTTCTCGCTTGGTCGTCTGCTTCATCACGTGGCTTCGTTTGTCTTCTTTAATGTCCCCATGTTTCTGTTTTCTATTTCTCGTTACACATTTCTTTTCTCGTGGAATTTCATTTTCCCTTTGCTTCACATATATTTTTAAACTTTGTCTTTCCGAATCTGGTACAATTTTTACTCGTACGTTGTGTTTTCTAGCACAAGAACGAATAATATATTTCTTTCGTTGAAATAAGTTTCTTTGTCGTGCAATTTCCAATCTATTAACTGCAAATTCTCGACAAGATCGACTGCAGACAGTTCTGAATCCAGATATGCATGAATTTTTTGTTTGTAAAGTCTCTAAAACAACATAACATCGCTTATATAATAATTTGTCCTGACAAGCGTGTGTCAATATTTTAACGTCATTCATATCAGGAAGACAATGAAATGGCATCGTATTCGTTGGAAGACAGTATTCAAAACATTTTACAACTTTCGGTGGTGCAAGTGAAAAAACCGCTTCGATTCGTATCTGCATGTCGTCGTTACCGGTATCGTTATTATGGCTAGTTTAGGTTCAGGTACGTAACCCCCGAGACAGCTAAACAGAGAGTAAGAATGTTCCATGTAAGCACAATACTGGTTTTGGTACATTCAAAAGTGGAAAATAATTCCGGACACAAGTAGCTGTCAGGAAAACTATAATTATGATCATGTTTTACACAATGCTTTATAGAATGTAATAAATGATGTTGAGTAGGACTTAGCTTGTGAACACGTTTCTTCTCCGTGGAGGTTGTCCTTTTTAACGACGGCTTATCAACGTGTCGTACTTTTAATACATCACAGATTGTGCCTCCCCTATCAACTTCACCGACTTGTCGACCCTTTTTATTGGACCAAGCGTATGTGCCATGCTATCATGAACGTTACTATTGGTAATACTGGTACTAGATTTAGGTTCCTGTTTTATCAGTCTGTATATAAGCGATTTGACTGTATCATTAGAAGTTTTAATGGAATTACCGTTATCGGTATCATTCTTCTTTTCCACTAGAGTTGTTCGATCAGCATTCAATTTTGTATTAAATTTGGGAAAAACTACGTTGCTAAGAACTGGCACATATTGGTTAGTGTTACTATCGTCTTTTGAAGATGAATTACAAACATGCCTGTATTACTTTTAATGGTTGGTACAATTTTGATCAAACGGTCGCCACATGGTTGATCAAAAACAACTCGTCCAAAGTTATTTTGCAAACTTGTGTACTCGTTTTTAACACACTGATACCGCCTAGTGGTTTATTAACATTACTAGTGTCCATATTTTGTGTGTTCAACAATGAACGACTATCACTGCTTCTGGGTAGCTTAATATGATTAAGCAAACTCCTACTATTACTTCTTGCCTTCAAATTTGTATCGTTATTTTTTTCAACACACTTGGGTGTAATGTTTAAATTTCCAGGCACATCGTTCTTCTTGCAGACAATCACATCATTACCGATTGGTTCCGAGATGACTCTAACAGCGTTTTTCTTACCATTATTCAGAGTTCCAATTGTTTTAATTACCGCTTGTCTGATATACACATTGGGATACATGTTGAACACAGAAGTAATATTACTTTTTGATAGGATCCCTTGCTCATTTCTTCCTGTCTCATATCTTATGAGGGGCTCTTTTACACCGGAAGCAATTTCATTATATACTTTCGTGTCATTACAACCGTCACCCTCGTCTTTGTCACTATAATACGGATCATCTTCAACTATATCGTTGCTATGGTAACACGATTCGTTTGGTTGTTCTTCACATGACATATTAAGAGTTAAACGCGTATCGTCATCAGGCTCATCCTTTTCATAAGCATCATTAATAGATCCCGATGCACGAACAATATCCTCCACATTTGGCAACTTCATTTTACTATTTAAACGGGAGCATGTTTCCTCATGTGAAACAATGTCTAGAGAAGCGCTTGCAAAATGCTTGAATCCCTACTACCACCATTATCTGACAAAACTTCTATATCAAGCATATTTCCATGATCCGATATCTCCCATTTTGTACCTGCACCATCTTCAAGTCTGCCATTACGTTTGTCCATTTCTGTAGCGATATTCATACTTTCATTATCTGATTGGGAATGTATATCCCCTGAATCAAATAAAGTGTCCGTAGGTAACTTTGTTTTTAAACTAACATTGCTATCTTGAAATGCATGGTGCGATTCGTGGTCTTCACATGTTTCCGAGTTTAGTACATGTCTAGAATTTTCATTGCCATTTTCAGTTTCGTTTTCACTAATTGAGGATTTACTAGAATCTATACTTATTAAATCCCCTGCCATTTCGTTACACGCTGTTGTTTCTCTATCTTCTAACGGAGCTAATGAGCGATACCAATTGTCGTTGTCGTCGTCGTGACCAATAGATAGTGCATGACTATCCGACTTGGTGTCTCCATCTCCTACATCTGTACATGCAGAATTAGAACCCATGTCTTTATCTTGACAGGTATGTATCGATTGATATGATGGACTGTCTTCACTAAGGTCCGTACTTTTATTATGTTGGTTGTCCTTTTTAACGTGTTCTTCACTAATAGTACATTGGGATTTCAAATTTTCATTTTTTGCATCTAACAAAATATCTGTAGTGGCAGGTCTCATACCTTCATTATGTACTAATTGATATGATTTATTTCCTTTAAAAAGGTCCGTACCTACTTCATTTTCAGATTCTGTATTATCGTTTTCAGCCTTTCCTATTAGTGTATAATACTCTGGACTTCAGAAAATTCCTTTTGGTCACCATCTGGTAAAAGGGTTCCGCATTTTGGAAATCCCTTCTTGGCATTATCAAGGGATGAGGACGATATATTTTCATGGTTGTCAAGGTCACGGTATCGGTCTAGAGTCTCAGAGGTTTCATATCGATCTAGGTGTCTGAATTGACAGGATTCTTTCTTTTCATCATTGAAAGGGAACAATACCCGCTCATGGTTTTCATTGGCGTTTTGTTTTTCGTCTATCGATGCAATTATTGTCTCGATTCTATCTGTGAGTTTGCTATGATCAAGACTGTTTGATTCAGAATCTGAAAAATCGTTTTCTACACAAAACGGAATTTTGGAGCACGGTGGTTCCTCTGCTATTTCGATAATATTAGAGTCAGTTCTGAACACACCGAATACAGGCTTAACGTTTCCAGACATTGTGAAACAATCTTTAATCAAACCAAACAACTGAATTTAAAACGCATATTTACATGCCTGTATGTGAAGTTTTTGCATCAATGTGTTGGAAGCTTCACTTGCACAATAATATCTCAAAATATTCTTCTTCTTGTACAATATACGTTAGGCCATTCATTGTTCTGTCCGATTCCAGTTGGGATAATTTGCAGCAAATATTGTTTTTATTCGTGTTGGTCACTGAAGTGTTAGACTTTTTATCTAAAAGAACAATGGAAACAAAATTAGAATATTGTAATGATCTGTGGGGAAAACATCAACATTAAACTAGACAACAACATGCGGAAAGAACATCCCGTAGTTCCATGTCCGTTTTATTCCAATTTTGATTACAAACGTAACGGATGTAGCTAGCTAAACATAGGGTGTTGCCCTTCCGGAGCACCCGGTCTCGCTTCCCTGGTGGACGTTCACGTGTTCAACATAATTTCACAGCTATGGTTGGGAATTTAGATTTGGATACAGATTGATATGTTTGTTTGATTTATCATTTGGTAGTATAAGACTTATTTAAAAAAAAAAAAGTAAAATGCGTGTAATTAATGACCATTTGTTGCAATAAAGCGGGATGGTCTGGGCACTCATTATATCATTGTCATATACTTTTTTGAAAGTATATAATAATTAGATTTAAAGAAAAGTGTATATATGACAATTCTATAAAAACTAGACCGAATTATTTCTGTCGTCAACGGCCTTTTTATTGATGACAAGGAGCAGGCCGTCCCACGGCCCCATATCATCATTAAAACGGCCGATGACAACAGAAATAATTCTGTCTATATAACCACATTATTGGACATCAATTCCAGTGCCTGTGCAAAGTGAGGCGTTTTATAATCAGTGACCCCCAATATGGGATTGTCTTTGCTTTTTTTGATTTGTTCGACTGTTTCCGTAACTGACTTGTATTGCAACAAGTTCTTGATTGCATTTGCTGTCGACAAATACATATTATTTAGTTACTATTTGTTAAACAAATTAGTGTCTTTGGCATTTATAGCACTTGGTTTGTTGGTGTCAATTTATTTCATTATAGCTAAACATTTTACCAACAGGTGTTGACACTTGATGTCAAATGGCGTTTATAGCGACGTGCGCTTTTATCAATCACATAAATACCAATATACGTTGATGAGGAGCTGCTATACCTCTATAACGTTTTATAAATTATCCACCAGTATGTTCCTTTAACTGTGACGTATGTCATGGCGCTTACCAATCTGAAATAAAGAAAAGAATATTGTGAATGCAAAATGATACCGGTTCATGTCCATATCAAAATCCCAAAGTAAAGTAAGGCAATTTAAACACTGGAAACGTTAAACACGTGAAATGTCACTAGGGAAGTGAGACCGGGTGCTCTGGAATCGGTAAAAGTACTTAAATGTGTTCGTAGTGACCCCGCATTTCTAGAAGTAAATATTTCAGTTATTTTTACAATATACGATTGCTTTGCATATTTAATTCATTCAAATCGTTATCAATAACAACATTAATCAGTTATCTACAATTACTCAATGCTTAAAAAACAAAAAGTAAAGTAAAACTTTTGAAAAGTAATTATATTCAGTCTTAACCTAACCAATGATCAAAAAGTTTTATAGGCGTCATCATGTTCGTCTATCAATAAAACTTAAATACAGATGAGGAGTAAAAGCGCTTTACATTCCAGGTACTATTCTATTATTTATATCAAAACTACCTTTTCTTAGACCCTAGGGGTAACTAAAGTAGTCTGGGAATACCGCTGACCTTTGTTTAGCAGGCTCACAATCATTATCAAAACTAGTCATTTGCCCCAGAAAACGTCCCCTTTTGGTTTGTGTGATACGCATGGTCCATTTTTATACCCGCCAAACTTAATCCGAGAGGCAAATAGGAATCATCATGACAGAACACAATCGACTTAGGGATTTCACTGAATTTGACACGTGTGCCATGACCTTGAAGTTATATAACAAAGGTCAATATTAATGAGATTGTGTGTCCTAGTCGTAACTCATTAATGGTTAGGCACTTGTATAATTTTCATGGCAAATTGTGCATAGTGACCTGGAGCCAAGATTATCCCGCAGATCATTAAGTGCGTGATCTTTATGTTTTGTTGCAATTTAGGGCGGAGTATAAGTCTTTATATATCAGAGAAGGAATTTATGTTTAAAGATGATCAAATATTTTAAATGTCTGCTATCAGTGTCATATACCACTTTTTGAAGTTAATCATAAAATACATTCAAAAAGTGGTATATCACTTTTTAAATGTATTTTTGATTACATTTAAAAAGTAGTACACCAGCAATATAGAATATCCATAAGAGAGATTTTACGTCCCAGTAATAACATTTTACTTATATCGAGACGCCGTCATCTATGATATAGGCAAAGTGGTAGAAATTTTACATTTGCCGTGCGCTCAGGGCAATATTCAGGTCGAGATGTCTTCAACGTGCCACGTCTGCCGTGACACGGAGCATCGGTTTTTAATGTGTCTTCCAAAGGACCCCGTGACTCTAACCATTTTCAATTCAGATCCGACCGGTGTTCGAACCAACGACCTCTTACATATGAAGCCAACACTAAATTGATTTTTTTTTCTTTAATGTTCCTTTATTCACCGATGTTTGTTTCCAAGATTATTATTTAAAATAAAACAGAATATCATACTGTTGAAATCAATTTTATGAAAAAAAAAAAAAAAAAAACCATGTAAATGTGAAATTGACGTTAAATAAAAACAATTTATTCCAAAATATCAGTAAAGGTTAAAACTGAAATAAACGAATTTAAAATATACACAAAATGTAACTTGAAATTAACTACAAAAGGCCAGTAAATGTATTGGCTGCCGACACGTAATTTATATTTGCTGCTTACAGAGCATGCTATATGTACTTTTGAATTTCATTGGTATTTTGTAGATTTATATAATATAAAAATAAATGTATGCTGCATTTGGCAAACCCGAATACATGGTTCATCTAGATAAAAGCTTTTATAAGGATTGTGTAACGGGAAAGGTGTTTAACCGACGGAGCATCCGCCCCCTGAGGCACCGCGAGGCTAGTTGATTTCAAATCGATTCAAATCATATATCTTTCTATGTACATGTATTATGACATTGCAATATATATCTTGTTACATTGCTCATAAAGATGTATTAACGGTACATCATTTGCCTTATATTTCACTTATCAAAAATGATACTATAAACGTAAAATACCGTTAAGACATGGTGAATTTAAATCCAGCATATACTTCAATAATGAAATAGAAAAAATATACAAATACATCAAGATCTAATGTAGTTTTATGTTTATATTTGTCCTTTAGCTATAGCTTGTTTACTTGTTTGTTTGAAATGTTTAGTGTATACTGCCATAACCAGTGATAACCAATTAAAGTTTGTGCAATAAAGTTATTATTATTACAGTCCAACCTGCCTTTCATGATACAAGGGCCACTTGTTTATAAAGGCCAGTAAAATTGTATTCCAATTACTAGTATTCTTTATTCATATTATTAGAACCTGTATATAAAGGCCACATAAAGATCATATTTCTTGGTTCCTATTTGTGGGTTGTAAAAGCAGGTTTGACTGTATTATTATTATTATTATTACAATTATTATATAACTAAAGAAACTGGGTTCTCGTTTTAAAAGAAGAAACCGTTTCAATTGCTTCAGTGGTAATTAGCTTCCCTTCACTATACTCATCGTTTAAGCCACGGAGTGAAATCTAACCATTCGATCTTCAACTCTACATGTATATCACATGATCTATATAGACGTTAATTATTCCAGTCAATGTACAAAACTACTAGCACTACTTAACAATAACCCTCCCGAGAAATAAATATTGCATACCGATTTCTCAAAGTTGGTCTAAATTAATGTAAGTCAGGTGGAAATCTTCTTAAAATATAAACAGCAAAGTTAAAACATCGTATACAAATAACCAGAATGCATTTGGTTAAAAAGGAAACGGAAACGCTAAAACTAAACACAAGTGATTCGATCGCTTGGAAATCTATTTTCTGACGTGAAAGAGGTAGACAAGGGCGACTATCCATACATCCGCGAGAATTCAGTTTGTATTTTACTTCCGGTATGAATTTGTTCGAGTGATTTTGTTTTGTTTTATGCGAGATGGCAACCTTAAAGGCATCTCAGCTCGTAAACGACTTGTACACATATCTAAACTTAACTGTTTAGTGTGGTGTGTTGAAATAACTATAATTTTAGACTACGTTAAAGGTAAATAAGTCCAATAATGAACATGTTATGCTTAAATAACTCTGCCATGTATTTGATCAGATCATAATCATTACTCGGAGATTGATGTTGCGTTGTCGATATGAAAATTAAATGATTACAGAGTGTAAGCAACAAACATTCCATGGTGCCATTTTTTAACCACAATATTCGTCGCAGTTACTTTATGTTAAAACGATAGACTACGTTTCATATGCACCATTTTTTTAACAATTCTGCACATGATGTGTGTGAAGAGAAGGTTATAAATATAATTTTCTTCTGTATTTAATTACGAACTTCTTCATTAATTAATTAGCTGTCATTCTGCACCGATATGTCATTGTTTAAGCCAATAAAACGTGAGAAAAAAGATAATACATAGAACCCAGATACGAAACACTGGGATACAAGACAAGTTTTTTGGGTTTTTTTTTTTTAATTTATTAATGAACACCTAGTTACATTAGGTTCAACTCAGAAACTTAATTCTAAAATTTACGATATGAAAAAAGTGGCATATTAGATTAACGATTTATTAATTGTGTGCAACGTACATAAATAATGAGCCGCCGCGTTGCATGTTTTTAGTTCTTGTGTATCTTTTTAATTAAGTATTTGTCCACTGGTTATTGTTGTGCACTGCCATAAACATAGTAAAATTTGTTCGCGCCATAAATATTTTCAATTTCCCTTATATTACACATAGTGACCTAACTCTGATTCAGTTTGTCCAAAATATCAACAAGGAAAAAAAAGCCGTACATATAATTTTATTACTTCGATAATTACATTTTCCATAGTTCCTTGTAATTTTAATTTCACACGTGGCATTGAAGCTAGCTAAACAGATGCTTACCCTTCCGGAACACCCGGCCTCGATCACTTCTATGGTGGAAGTTCACGTGTTAAATAAACTTAGTTTGTAAGTTTTCAAAATTTTATCTTTGATATTTGGGATTGTGATTTGGATATGACCGGTGTATTTGTGTTTCACCACATCATCATCATCATCATTTAAACTACGAGAATGCAAGAAATTAAACGGTATATAATGGTGTATGTTTATGTTCTATCCTATTGTAAGAGCTTTATTTCTGTGTCGCGTTTCTCTGCATTGCCTTTTTACACGCCCTATAACGAATAGACAAAAGATATGCGTTGTTATGTACATGATTAATGAAACATAGTAATAGGTAAAGTTTAGTTGCGTAATGGTAAAACGTCCCAGTAAAAATATTGGACTTTTATCGAGACGTCGACAGCTATAGGCGAAGGTGAAGAAATTTCCTATGCGTTGCGCTGGTGGCATTATACAGCAGATTCTTATCGTTCCACGCATTCCGTGACACGGGACCTCGTTTATTTTAAGTTTCCAACCGAACGAACTGTGACTTTTATTTCCTAATGCCGAGTGCTTGGCGAAAAACAGTCACTACCCACTTTCTATCTTGGTCAGACCCGGTCAGGGTTCGAATCCACGACCTTCACTTCGGAGCGAGTAGTCTACCAACTAGCTACCGCAGTTGTCTAGTATGGTAGACGTCACATCAATATCACAGAAATGATATACTATTTCTATAATCTAGATGACTTATTTATATATACACGTTTGTGTATTGTGTACAAAGACCAAACAACAACCTATAGAGATGGAGCTATCAAAAACGAAATGGCGATGGATAGGACACACACTGCGAAAGCCAACAAATTCAATTACAAGACAAGCACTGCAGTGGAATCCTCAAGGAAAAAGAAAAGTTGGAAGGCCAAGAAACACCTGGCGGGAAAACCTGCAATCAGAAATGGCTAGAGAGGGATACAAATGGCAAGACCTGGGCAGATTAGCACAGAATAGAACCAGATGGAGGAGTGTTGTCAGTGGCCTATGTACCTCCCTGGTACCACAGGCAAAAGGTAAGGAAGGATTTTGTGTCAGTTTTTCAGAATTTCTGATCAGTTTGTTTTTGTGATAATTTTCGATGCCATTCTGTGACAGCCGGATATTTTGCGATGTATTGCTTTGTCATTTTGTGACAGTCGAATGTTTTTCAATGTCATTTTGGGATAGCTAAATGTTTTGCGATGCAATTTCATGACAGCGGAATGTTTAGCGATGTAATTTGGGGGATAGCTAAATGTGTTGCGATGCTATTTCGTGACAGTCGAATGTTTTGCGATGTCATTTAATAATTCAATTCTTTGTTGCAAGCATTTTGATTGGTCATATTTTTCTGTTACGTTTGCATGAATGGATTGACTCTCAGTGATGCCATCTTATTATGGATGACGCACAGAGGGATTTGAATTCCTACGCTATAGCGATGCTTTTTTACTTGCTAAGGCTATATTGTTATTGAAATTGTTGATTTGTTCAGAAAAATTCTTTACATTGAATTATAAGAAATGAAATTATTGTTTTGTTATGGAAGTATAAAAGAATTGGACATTGCACACGTAACATAATTCGCGTAGCGAATTATTCAGTGTGCAACATGTCCAATTCTTTCATACTTCCACAACAAAAGAACAAAAGCCCAATGGGCCTTAACACTCACATGAGAGTATGTACATATTTCATGCAGAAGTTCATTGGTCAATGACATTAATAAAAAAGAATGTGAAAATTTTCAGCAGTTTGGGCCAATTATATGCAAGGGTTTTGGCAAATTAATAATACTTGTCCTAGGATACTACATATAATATATCTAAAGTATAACTACAATATATATTTATTTATAAACAGCTAAAAACAGTAAAACAAAAGTTTAAACTAATTTGAACTAATGACCTTCATCTTTACATCAAATCGATTGTTAGGCCAATACCTACAATATTCTAATATACATGCCTACACAAAAAAATGTATTGTTTTTGAGATAATTTACCGTTTCAGTATTCCTTTGCATCTGTGACCTTGACATTTGAACTTATGACCTTCATTCAAAATGATCATTGTGCCAATGCCTACAATAATTTAATATACATGCGTATATAAAATGTTTATAGTTTTTTGAGATAATTCAATTTGAGTATTTGTTTGCAACTGTGACCTTAACCTTTGGATCCATAATCTTCATCTATATATCAAAATGATCGTCAGAAGAATACCTACAAATATTCTAATATACATGCGGATATAAAAAAATAATGATCGTCGTGCAAATGCCCCCTACAATATTCTAATATACACGCCTATACAAACAATTATAGTCTTTGAGTTAATTAACCATTTGAGTATTCGTTTGCATCTGTGACCTTGACCTTTTGATTTATGACCTTCATACATATATCAAAATGATTGTTATATCAATACCTACAATATTCTAATATATATGCCTATACAAAAAGTTTATAGTTTTCCAGATATATTGACAGATACACCAATTCTAGCAATTTCCCCCTTAAATACATTGTCATTTCCCAATTTGGCCCCTACAGCTATGATTTGTGCAAATCTAAAACTAGGTGCCCTAAGTATGTTACAAATGAAATATCTAAGCTATATCTCTTCAGAGGAGATTTTTTTTATAGATTTTTACATTTTCCCCCTTAATGGGGCCCCAAGGAGACATAACCCCTTCATGACAACTCTTTACCTAGACAGTCAACTTATTTTGCTCAGTAGTTTTAGAGGAGTAATTCGGTCAAATAAGTTGTTTACAAACAACAAAAGTAACCTTCAGGTCAAGGCTTTATTTATAATTTAGTACTGGTTTGTAAATGACAGGGAATACTTCGCAGAGATCGCACACTAATTGGCTGGTCATACATCGTAAATCGATGGCCTTATATATTGTTAATACCCATTTCTAATATATTTCATATACTTTAACACGCATTTTACGTAATTATGTAAACATTTTTAATTTATCAATGAAAGTTTGGACTTACATAAGTTTTTATCGCAATGCATTCTGGGTTGTAAGACTCAGTAATAAGTAATCACGTGTTTTATGTTCATTCATGGTCAATCGAACTTGATCAATCAGTAAAAATGGCGCGAACGTGACATTGTCAAAATAAAAGTCGCGGTTTGATGTGTCGCGCGCAGCCGAGGATCTGTCATTGTGACTGTGAAGCTAGGAATTCTAAGTTGAAATGCACTGTCTGAATGCAACACACCTGCAATTTCTAGTGGTACAGTGTGTACCCATAAGGTGTGAAGGAACAGGCGTTTATCAAGGCAGAAAGTGCTGGTATTTGGTGCACCCTCAAGGTAAGAAGAATCGATCTAGTCTTTAAGGTAGTTTATGTTGCTGTTTGCAGCGCACCCTCCAGACTTGTCCTGCTCCTCTAGCCCCATGTTGTTTGTGTACAGTGTAACAGACTGAGTGACCTTGACAATTGACCTCCAGTTACTAGTACTTGTGTGACAGTTACTAGTACTTGTGGGACTCAGATTGACCCTCAAGGCAATCTGGAGAAGATTTGGTGATTATTTATTAGACCATGTAACCTACAGTTCTGTGTAACAAGTATCTGAGGCTGTCCTCTACTTATAGCAGTGAAGGTTTACCCCCTTGCTTTACTGTTTCAGAAGTTGTAGCAGTGACAGTATAGCTCTTGTCGCAAACTTCTGTTACCAATGACAGTGATGATTAATCCTCTGCATATTTTCTTCAACCACAATCCAGCCAATTCTGCAGTCGACTACCACAGCACTGTTTCCGCAGGGCTAGAAAAATATAAGTGCTAGTCCGTTATTCTTCAAAATGTATTTATGCAATAAAAATATTACCATTTTAAAAGGCGACCAATTATGCTAAATTATTTTCATAAAACTGTTCCTTTTTTGAATAAAAATGTTTACTTTAATAATTATGTTTTGCACGCTTTCGTTAGGTCAGCCATTAATAGTCGGATGCTTAATTTTTTCTCTTAACATGTACATTTACGTCCCAAAATTTTTAACTATTAAATACTAATATTTCTTGTTAATTCTTTTACATGTATTTGATCCTACATTTCGAAATATGATTTCATTAAATGAATAAACTTCCATAACTATATCATTTTGTACAATTAGTAATGAGTAATAGTAGTATTTCAATACATTTATTATAATGTAGAAAATACAGTATTATCAATTGTTGATTTATCTTTTTTTTTTAACTGCCAACACATTTCCAACATAAACGACCAGCTTTTGAACATTTACAGAAGATATATAGGATTCAAATTATATGAACAAATGCTCAACCGCAAACGAGACAGAATGATTGTTCTTATCGTAGGCCTTTACTGGTTAGGTTAGTATCAGTATGATGGACCGAGTGGTCTGTGATGTTTATCTGCGAAATTTTTGGCAAGTGCTGTAGCACTGTAGAACTCTATCGATTGCTACAAGCACCCACATAGGCGTAGGAGCGGGGGGGGGGGGGGGGGCAGCGGGGGCCGCCCCCCCCCCAATGTCAGAGAAGGGGGGGGGCAGGCACCCGCAATATATTGTGTGAAATTTTGTATCATAGTTTATGTTTATAGTGTAAGTGCTAAAAAAAAGAAAAAAAAAAAACCCAAGAGCTTTAACAGGAAATGTCTATCTGGTAACCAATCAATTATCAATTTCATCATTATACTTGTAAAAGGGCGTCAAAATTTTTCGGGGTACCCCCATATCCAGTGGCGGATTCAGCGGGAGGCGTACGCCCCCCCCCCCCTTTATGTCGCTAGATGCACCAGAATGCAGGGTTTTTGCGCCACATTTTCCAGCCTTCGGCTCTCACACTATACGCCCCCTTTCTAAAATTCTGGATCAGCCTCTGATAATCCATCTCCAATGAGAGGGTTGATTATGGAACTTGTGTCATACAGTTATTTCTTGCCTTGATATCAAAGTATTTTAACCTATCAAAAACGATGCACAATACATTGAAAATGCGTCTAGACAAGACTTAGTTTTGCGGCTTAGCACCCCTCTCATACTCTCCCCGCCTCTTGCCTTAGGCACGAGGTCGTCCCTGCGGCACGACATAGACATACCTTCGGTTTGCCCCCCCCCCCCTTAATATAAAAAACCCTCCTACGCCTATGACACATTAGTACATGTTCATATCAGTTGATATAGCATCTCCAACAACTGAAGTAAAAATGACATACTTGCCAATGAATGCCTATACATGATATCGACACATGGTTAGAGTGAAATAATGTTGTTTTTCACCCGATTCGAAATCCATTTGTTTATAATATGGCGATCGTTTCCCGGTGGAGGAAACCGGATTACCGTAGAAAACACTGACCTTTCGCAAGCAAATTGAAACCTTCTGAGACAAAGATATATAAGACCCTAATTAGTGGGAAGTCTTAGATTTGTAATCGTTCGCATTAGACCTCTCTGGCACCGAGACCTCACAGGCAAGCTTGTTTGAAAAGCTAGTACTTGTACGCTTCTATACACAGTAGTGCAAAGGGTTTATAAATTGTAGTGCAAAGAGGTCACATTCTATGATCACTTAATTTAGATAAATATTAATTCTAAATTTTAAATTTAAAGGATGCATGTTATATAATAATTTTTAAGTTGTTGATCAGAGTTCCCTGTATTTAAAAAACCCAAATAAGGTAAAATACATTATACTTAAATGAAACAAACTATAAGCTACGTGCTATGGTTAAGGTGTCTGAAATATTAGTAAATTAGACACTTTTCTAACATATTTTGAAATTACATTTTGTCTTGATAATTTGCCAAGACCACAGATATTATTATGCTCTTGAGATGTTTGTTCTAATTGTTTGTTCGAATTGTTTCAGTAAAGTGTGCATGTGTGCATCACGGCGATGCACATTTGTTTTTGTCAATAACTTGAGTGTAAAAAGTTGACAATTCATACAGATAACTCTCTAAGTGTTGCTGATATCGTCTATTCCATGTCTGTTTAATTAAGTCAAACACAAATGATAATAATCTTACGCTTTATATATTGACTTTTGTCCAGATCGGTTTCATTTTCCACGCTTCATATGTTTTTTGCTTCTATACAATTTTCTTTCTTTCTTCTCCTTATTTTAATGTACACAATTTTCTTTCTATTAATATATTTATTCTTCCTTTCTTTTCTCACATTGTATAACGGTTATCTTGTAAATCCACATTATTTTGTAAGGAGGGGGTTCGCTTAATATAGAGTTGTAGTTAATTATGCATTAGATGCTAGTATAGCTATTAATAGTACCAATATAGTTACATGGATCAATGTTAAAAGCAATTAAGAAAGGCTATTTTGGGTTATTTCGTTATCTCTCGCCCATCCCCAGTTTTCAGGAAAGATCCGGCTAAAGCGAGTTGTTATACCGCTGACCAATCATAATAAATTTGAATTTTGTATGGACACTGTGTTTCTAAATTTAACCCTTGTCTTGAATTTATTGACACCGCGTTTCTAGATTTACACGACTAGGCTGAAGTGAGCCGACAATAACAGCCGACAATAACTTTGAGCCGACAATAAAGCCAGCCGACAATAAATAGGGTGCGTTCGGATCTGTTATTCAGAAAAATAAATTACCAATGGGTGCATGTATTTTTTTTTCTATCAGGTGTATATAGTCCGGTCCTGGCAATAATTGTTAGGGGGATCGAATCTGAGGTTGCAAATTGTCAGAGGTGAAAATAATACATAAAATGAAAAATGAAGAAACGATTTATTGAATGTGAAATTCTGGAAATTCTACGTTATGATCTCTTAGCAAATTCGTGTATAGACAGTGTTAAGGGTACTCTATTAGGTGTATATAGTCCGGTCCTGGCAATAATTGTTAGGGGATCGAATCCGAGGTTGCAAGTTATCACAGGTGAAGATAATACATAAAATGAACAATGAAGAAACGGCTTTTTGAATGTGAAATTCTCGAAATTCTACGTTATGATCTCTTAGCAAATTTGTGTATAGACAGTGTTAAGGGTACTCTATTGGGTGTATATAGTTCGGTGATGGCAATAATTGTTAGGGTGATCGAACCCGTAACTGCAAATTGTCAGAGGTGAAGATAACACATGAAATGAACAATGAAGATACGGCTTTTTGAATGTGAAATTCTCGAAATTCTACGTTATGATCTCTTAGCAAATTTGTGTATAGACAGTGTTAAGGGTCCTCTATTAGGTGTATATAGTCCGGTCCTGGCAATAATTGTTAGGGGATCGAATCCGAGGTTACAAGTTATCACAGGTCAAGATAATACATGAAATGAACAATGAAGATACGGCTTTTTGAATGTGAAATTCTCGAAATTCTACGTTATGATCTCTTAGCAAATTCGTGTATAGACAGTGTTAAGGGTACTCTATTAGGTGTATATAGTCCGGTCCTGGCAATAATTGTTAGGGGATCGAATCCGAGGTTGCAAATTATCACAGGTGAAGAAAATACATAAAATGAACAATGAAGAAACGGCTTTTTGAATGTGAAATTCTCGAGTTCTACGTTATGATCTCTTAGCAAATTTGTGTATAGACAGTGTTAAGGGTCCCCTATCAGGTGTATATAGTCCGGTCCTGGCAATAATTGTTAGGGAGATCGAACCCGAGGCTGAAAATTATCAGAGGTAGAGATAATACATGATACGAAGAATGAAAATACGGCTTTTGGAATGTGAAATTCTCGAAATTCTACGTTATGATCTCTTAGCAAATTTGTGTATAGACAGTGTTAAGAGTCCCCTATCAGGTGTATATAGTCCGGTGATGGCAATAATTGTTAGGGTGATCGAACCCGTAACTGCAAATTGTCAGAGGTGAAGATAACACATGAAATGAACAATGAAGATACGGCTTTTTGAATGTGAAATTCTCGAAATTCTACGTTATGATCTCTTAGCAAATTTGTGTATAGACAGTGTTAAGGGTACTCTATTTGGTGTATATAGTCCGGTCCTTGCAATAATTGTTAGGGTGATCGAACCCAGGGCTGCAAATTGTCAGAGGTGAAGATAACACATGAAATGAACAATGAAGATACGGCTTTTTGAATGTGAAATTCTCGAAATTCTACGTTATGATCTCTTAGCAAATTTGTGTATAGACAGTGTTAAGAGTCCCCTATTGGGTGTATATAGTCCGGTGATGGCAATAATTGTTAGGGTGTTTGAACCCGTAACTGCAAATTGTCAGAGGTGAAGATAACACATGAAATGAACAATGAAGATACGGCTTTTTGAATGTGAAATTCTCGAAATTCTACGTTATGATCTCTTTCTTAGCAAATTTGTGTATAGACAGTGTTAAGAGTCCCCTATTGGGTGTATATAGTCCGGTGATGGCAATAATTGTTAGGGTGATCGAACCCGTAACTGCAAATTGTCAGAGGTGAAGATAACACATGAAATGAACAATGAAGACACGGCTTTTTGAATGTGAAATTCTCGAAATTCTACGTTATGTTCTCTTCGCAAATTTGTGTATAGACAGTGTTAAGGGTCCTCTATTAGGTGTATATAGTCCGGTCCTGGCAATAATTGTTAGGGGATCGAATCCGAGGTTGCAAGTTATCACAGGTCAAGATAATACATAAAATGAACAATGAAGAAACGGCTTTTTAAATGTGAAATTCTCGAAATTCTACGTTATGATCTCTTAGCAAATTTGTGTATAGACAGTGTTAAGGGTACTCTATTAGGTGTATATAGTCCGGTCCTGGCAATAATTGTTAGGGGATCGAATACGAGGTTGCAAGTTATCACAGGTGAAGATAATACATAAAATGAACAATGAAGAAACGGCCTTTTGAATGTGAAATTCTCGAAATTCTACGTTATGATCTCTTAGCAAATTCGTGTATAGACAGTGTTAAGGGTACTCTATTTGGTGTATATAGTCCGGTCCTTGCAATAATTGTTAGGGTGATCGAACTCAGGGCTGCAAATTGTCAGAGGTGAAGATAACACATGAAATGAACAATGAAGACACGGCTTTTTGAATGTGAAATTCTCGAAATTCTACGTTATGATCTCTTAACAAATTTGTGTATAGACAGTGTTAAGAGTCCTCTATTAGGTGTATATAGTCCGGTCCTGGCAATAATTGTTAGGGGGATCGATCCCAGGGCTGCAAATTGTCAAAGGTGAAGATTACACATGAAATGAACAATGAAGATACGGCTTTTTGAATGTGAAATTCTCGAAATTCTACGTTATGATCTCTTCGCAAATTTGTGTATATACAGTGTTAAGGGTCCTCTATTAGGTGTATATAGTCCGGTCCTGACAATAATTGTTAGGGGATCGAATCCGAGGTTGCAAGTTATCACAGGTCAAGATAATACATAAAATGAACAATGAAGAAACGGCTTTTTAAATGTGAAATTCTCGAAATTCTACGTTATGATCTCTTAGCAAATTTGTGTATAGACAGTGTTAAGGGTACTCTATTAGGTGTATATAGTCCGGCCCTGGCAATAATTGTTAGGGGATCGAATACGAGGTTGCAAGTTATCACAGGTGAAGATAATACATAAAATGAACAATGAAGAAACGGCCTTTTGAATGTGAAATTCTCGAAATTCTACGTTATGATCTCTTAGCAAATTCGTGTATAGACAGTGTTAAGGGTACTCTATTAGGTGTATATAGTCCGGTCCTGGCAATAATTGTTAGGGGGATCGATCCCAGGGCTGCAAATTGTCATAGGTGAAGATAACACATGAAATGAACAATGAAGATACGGCTTTTTGAATGTGAAATTCTCGAAATTCTACGTTATGATCTCTTAGCAAATTTGTGTATAGACAGTGTTAAGGGTACTCTATTTGGTGTATATAGTCCGGTCCTGGCAATAATTGTTAGGGGGATCGATCCCAGGGCTGCAAATTGTCAGAGGTGAAGATAACACATGAAATGGACAATGAAGATACGGCTTTTTGAATGTGAAATTCTCGAAATTCTACGTTATGATCTCTTAGCAAATTTGTGTATAGGCAGTGTTAAGGGTCCTCTATTAGGTGTATATAGTCCGGTCCTGGCAATAATTGTTAGGGGATCGAATCCGAGGTTGCAAGTTATCACAGGTCAAGATAATACATAAAATGAACAATGAAGAAACGGCTTTTTGAATGTGAAATTCTCGAAATTCTACATTATGATCTCTTAGCAAATTCGTGTATAGACAGTGTTAAGGGTACTCTATTAGGTGTATATAGTCCGGTCCTGGCAATAATTGTTAGGGGGATCGAATCCGAGCTGGCAAATTATCAGAGGTAGAGATAACAGATGAAACGAACAATGAAGAAACGGCTTTTTGAATGTGAAATGTGCAACTCCTATTCTGAATTTTGAAAGAGCACTTCGGTGAGAACGTTTAATGTATTTTTTTTAGTTTTGACATGTTCTTTTAATTTCGAGAATTTCACATTCAAAAGGCTGTTTCTTCTTTGTTTATTTCATGTGTTATCTTCACCTCTGACAATTTGCAGCCCTGGGTTCGATCCCCCTAACAATTATTGCCAGGACCGGACTATATACACCTAATAGGGTACCCTTAACACTGTCTATACATAAATTTGCTAAGAGATCATAACGTAGAATTTCGAGAATTTCACATTCAAAAAGTCATATCTTCATTGTTCGTTCTGAATGAGAGACTGAAAAGCAGTGAAATATTAAGACAAAATTGTACAAATAACTGCACGACATAATTAAGTCCAATGATTAATTTTCAAACGTACGGTACTCAACTCACGACTTCTGGCTACATGGAGATTAAGAAGGTTTGGTGCCATATAAATAAACTAATTAACCACACCAATCTACATTTACCTTTGATGTACATCATTAAGTTGTCCATGGGCCTAGCATTGATATAATTTTCACCCCCCCCCCTTCAAAAAATCCTGGATCCGCCCCTGCCATTGGAGATGCTGTGAGCCGTTTCTAAGGGTGAATTTCAAGACGCCCTTTTACAAGTATAATGATGAAAGTGATGATTGGTTACCAGGTGGACATTTTCTGTTAAAGCTCCTGGTTTTTTTCTCTTTTTAAGCACTTACACTATGAACATAAACTATGATACAAAATTTCACACAATATATTGCGGGGGCCTGCCCCCCCCCCCCCCCCCCCTGCTCCTACGCCTATGTAGCCTGATATAAACGAGAAAAAAACATGAGAAATCTTTACTGCAATTAGTACACATGTCTTCACATGGTATTGATAAAAATAAAATAACTAAAATAATATGTTATACGCGTGAAAACATCCTTAATAATGCGAATCGTTAATGTAAATAAACATCGCCATGTGCTATCTAAAGATAGAGCTGCGAGTTTCACCATCCAAATACAACGCGCGATCTGATTGGTCAATGCAAATTAGTAATGTCTTCACGATGTGAAAGTGACAGAGAGCTGAAGAGACATCAGAAAACCTTGTATTTCTACCGATATCGATGGGTTTTAATTAAAAATTAAGCATGGATCGGTAGAATAATGTTTTAGAAAGTGTTCCATGTTGTCAACAAGAGCGAGGTAAGGAAATACTGGAAATTATCGACGCGTGTTTTCGTTTCTGCCGTTTTCGCCAGAAATTACAAGAATTCAATAATGGAAGCTGTCAGACCACAAACCTCCAAAAAGTCAAAAAATTAAAATGGGGGTTTAGTGGGCTGATTAGTCGGACTAGTTCCAACCCGGCTAGTGTCGTGCATAAGACTTTAAAATTTGATTTACTGCTTCTCAGCCATATTTGGCTAAGGGGATAGATTATCGACTGGTTATATAACAATTCTATTTGGGAGTGGAATGCTTGTCTGTGACGTGCCGACTCTGCGAGCTCCTCCTTCCCCTTTGTAATCGTAACATTTTTAGTTGTGTTGCACAACAATAGTTTATTGAGAAAGGAGGTCCTACTCTGCAATGAAGACTTAAGAGGATAATAAACATGCAACGAGTATATGTGGGATGTTGGCTAAATTACGATAAGTACAATGGAGTTGAGTTGAGAAATGATGTTTAACGTCCCAGTCAAGAATATTACACTGCCAGCAATAGACGAAGGTGCAGAAAATTTGAGCTGATGGCATTCTATATCAGGGTTTTTTTTTATCGTGCCAAGCCTACAGTGACACAGGACCTCGTTTATTTTTAGTTCCCATCCGACTTTCATTCCGTAATGCCGAGTGCTTGGCGAAAGAACAGTCACTACCCACTGTCAAGTCTTGGATCGGACCCGGCCTGTGATTTAACCCACGACCTCCCACTTACGGAGCTTTACCAACTGAAGAGGAGCACAATGGTGCAAAGCTCCTCTTACACCTTCAACATTCACAAGCATATAGTGTCATGATAGACCATGACGAGACTTTTCTAAAGCAGAGAAACATACCATTGTAAATAACAAATGATGTGATTAAAACTTGACATGCATGTGCTGAAATAATGTTTATTTTTTCCCAATCCCTTTTAGCTTTACTGCATACAATATCGCGCAAAGTGATCCAGATGAGGAGCCGCTAGCGCGCGTTATTTAGTTTGCTTTGCACGACAACATGGAAGTTATAGCACTTTAAACGCCATTTCTAGACAGTCCAACGGTTAAATGTACTTTGATTATAATGTTTATTGGGACAATCTGTCCATTAGTTCTCCTGAAAAACGTATTTTACTCTGTTTTTTTTAATCGACTGTTTGTGAAAACGCCTTTCTCGTCCTCGCGAAAGCATTTTTTTCAGCGATTGTCACATACGCACCCAAAATTTCTATTCAATTAAGTAATAATATTTGAAAAAGAATTACCATAAAAGTCATATACTGTGGTTACGCTAACCTCACAATAGTTTTGTGTTAGGTAACTATTGATATCACTTTATATAACTTGAAATCGGGGATTTTTGTATCTTCCCGCATTGTATACTGTATTGTTATGGTTGAGGCGAGTGAGAATGCTGATCGCTGATTAGCTAACAGTGGTTATCGATCTGAATTGAGCTTTGACCTAATCAAAAGAAATGGCGTCAACGCGAATCTTGAAACGCCACACTGACTAGGAGGTGAAAGAAACGAAAATATTAGGTATTAGAAAAATAATAACTTGTTTTAATGAATTATTTTTTACGACAATCGATTTTTGCTTCCAGTTCTGATTTACCAGACGAGCGAGATTTCCCTCACTTCCTGTCGATTTGACCTTGAGAAAAGTGGTACACGCAAGGCGTCTATGGTTTATGTAATTCTTGTAATGACGTCATACGTGTTACCTATATAAGGGGTCGCGCCGGGACATTCACCGTAATATTTACTGTATATGTACGTGTTTAGTATCATTAGGCAGTGGTAACACCGTCAGAGGTAATTTCCGCCACAATGTGAATTTATATAAAAACAGAATGGTAGTATATATAGCCAAACCTGTCTATAAAGGCCACCCAAGGGAACCAGTAAAAGTGGCCTTTATGAACAGGTTGCTTTAATATACATGTTCAAATTATATGATTAAAGAACAATTGGGATACAATTTTACTGACCTTTATAAGCAGGTGACCCTTATATAGAGGTGACCTTTAAGGCAGATTGGGCTGAATTCATATTATATTAAAATATTAAATATTTCTTTTTTTATCAACTATTAGATTGGATGAAGAATTTTAGAAAAAATTAACCTTTCACAACTTATTGAAGAACCGACTATCTAAATATCTAACGAATCTAATAATCTCATAGAAAATATTTACATTATACCTAAACCTATAGAAGATATTGTATCATCCCTAAATACATCCAAAGCTTCAGGTCCTGATTACATACATCTGTTACTTCTCAAGAAATCAGCTGATATCCTTTGTTATACACTCTGTAATTATTTTATCTCTAAATTCCCATCTTCATGGAAACTTGCAAATGTAACTCCAGTACATAAAAAGACGATGCTTGTAACATTTGTAACTATAGACCCCTTTTCCCTGTTAAGTATTTTATGTAAAGTATTTTCGAAAGACGTGTTTACAATAATCTGAACAACTATCTGATAAAATATAATTTGATAACAGTTTTCCAATCTGAATTTAGACAAGGTGATTCTGCAGTCAACCAACTGTTGCATATAAGTAACGACATTTGCAAAGCATAAGACCAAGGAAAAGAAATAAAGGCAATTTTTTGTGATATAAGTAAAGCGTTTGACACAGTTTGATATCAAGGGTTACTGCATAAATTAAAATATATAGGTGTTGGGGAGCAAGTTACCTTTATGATTTAAAAGTTATCCAGAAAATAGAACTCAAAAAGTATTAAGTAACGGCGTTTCTTCTCCAGTGAAAGAACCATTAAAGCAGGTGTCCCACAAGGTTCTATTTTAGGGCCTCTATTCTTCACAATATTTATTAATGACATTGTTTTTTCTATACCAAGCAATATTCGTCTGTTTGCTGATGACACGTCCTTATATAGACTTGCACAAGTCCCTATATTAAATCATTAATTTCAGTATCTTGCCCCTTTAAAACTATTACAGAGATCAACTGACAAAAGTCAATTTACTATCAAAACCCAGGAATATAGTCTAGTCCTTATATATAATATCAACTCTGACTTACAAAACATTGCTAACTGTGCTAACACGTGGTTAGTCTCCTGTAATCCAAACTCAGTTGTTAAAGTGCTCGCTCCGTAAGTGGAAGGTTGTGGGTTCGATCCCCGGCCGGGTCTGACCCAAGACTTGAAAGTGGGTAGTGACTGTTCTTTCGCCAAGCACTCGGCATTACGAAATGAAAGTCACGGTTCTTTTGGATGAGAACTTAAAATAAACGAGGTCCCGTGTCACGGTGGGCTTGGCATGCTAAAGAACCCTGCTGTATAATGCATTCAGCGCAACACACAGACAAAACTTCTGCACCTTCGCCTATAGCTGGCGACGTCTCGATATAAGTGAAATATTATTGACTGGGACGTTAAACACCATTACTCAACTCTCAACTCCTTTCATCCAAATAAAACTGAATCCATGTTCATATTAAGAAAAACTTTCATCCCATTCCATCCTATACTTTACATGAATAACATCTCGATAACTGTAGTCGACAATCACAAACATTTAGGTATTTATTTTTCATCTGATGGTTCTAAATACTATTGAATCTAAAGCAATTAATAGACTTAATTTATTAAGAAAATTAAAATTTCAGCTAGATCGTCGGTCTCTCGAAAAAAATGCATTTTACTTTCATTTGTCCATTATTAGAATACGCTGACATTGTTTGGGATAATTTGACAGAAGATTAAAAGATCAAATGGAAAATATTAATTTAGTTGCTGCTAGAATAATTACGGGAGCTACCGAACTTGCTAGGAAAAATCTGCTTTATCGGGAAACTGGTTGGGAAACTTTTGACCAGCGAAGAAAACAACACAGATTAATCCAGTTTTATAAAATGTTTCATGGTTTAACTCCTGACTAATTACTTTTAAAAACGACGAATTACAATCATATTCTACCAGAAGTAATCAAAATCTTAACACTATTTTATGTAGGACAAATTTCTATTTTAAAAGCTTTTTACCACAAACTATTAGAGACTGGTAAGAATTACCTATTGAAATAAGGAATGCTTCTATTACTATTTTTCGTAAATTTATCAATAATTCTGTTAATGTACCCTAATATTTTTTCTATGGTCAGAGGTTGAGTCAAAACTATCACACAAGGTTGAGACTTAAATGCAATTCGCTTAAACAAGACCAATAAAAGCAAAAATTTAGTAACTGGTGCAAAATGTTCATGTGGAGACATAGAAACAACAAAGCATTATTTATTAGAATGCAAAAATTATGATCACGTTAGATTGATTACAATTTTTAAATTAAACTTAAACCGTGTTATGGACACTGAGCTTTTACTTCATGGAGATTCAAACCTACCGGATGCTTCAAATATTGAAATCTTTAAAACAGTTCAAAACTTAATTACCCTATCTAAGCGATTCTCAAACTAGAACGATATTTGTCAACTTATTATTTATATTAATACGACTACCAATGTGTATATTTTAATGTATCTTTCTTATTTATTTAAGAACAATTAACATTTACCCGTGGTATATCGTAGAATAATACACGGGTCGGAGTTCACCGTGATGCGGAAGAATCTATCACAAGGTGGCTTTGCCACCGAGTAATATACATGTATTCGTCATATGTTAACGACGGTCCGTGTATTATTCGACGATATACCACGGGTTAATGTTGATTATTTCAATTCTAACATGACTTATATAAAAATGATTGCAAAAAACATTGCAAACTCTTTCCTCGGAAGTACATTTTACTATCTATTTGCAAAAAGGTCCATTGATACAATTCGGCTGTTGAGATTACCTCCATTAAAAAAATATGAATGAAAATTACGTCAAAACGATTGTTCGCGACATGTGGCACGACGTCATAAGATAAGCAAGGGAGTTCGTCATTAGAACGGAACAGCGATGTGTATATCGTTTGTTATACCACGGCTTGCTCTCTTCATGTTTCATATGAAAGAAAACGCAGATCATGTTAGAATAATTCATAATTTATTATACCTCATTAGAATCTGTAATTTGATTGGCTCGATGGATCACGTAATCAGGGTGCAGAAAACATCGTATCCCACCCTTCAGCACACACCGTGACGTCACAATGATATGACGTCATCGATGGAGAATCGGTCAGGACGTTCTAGCGTTTGCCTCCGATGAGTTCCGATGGGAGAAAAAGCAATGAATTGGAGAAGGACTGGTGTTTTCATGCTGTCTTTTTAAAAATATTTTTCTTTTTTCTGTCTTTCTTATAACCATGGTTATCTTTCGGTATAATAAACAATTTATTGCCTTTGAGTGAAGAAGATATGAGCATTTAAAGGCAGTAAATTTATAATATCTAACGATTGTACCTGGCTTTATAATAACAATTTTCCTTTGTTTTGGCCATTCAGCTTTGAATTTTATCATTGCCAATGAAACGGGTTATTATAAGCCATCCTGTCTATATGATTGTATACTGAATTATATGTTGCATATATATTGTTATTTGAGAATAAAATATTGTTTAAACTGAGATTGGATGTAAACATCAAAACGCGGGATGGGTATTTGTTGAAATAGCCAATGTCATTTAGTACAAAATCTGATGATGGGGCATCATTGAGGCACGTAAGCGATAATTCTGGTAAAAACCTGTCCAGCTCTCTTACGTATGTATCTGTTTACAAACATTTAACACAAGTGCACTTGATATCGATTTAATGGGTCAGCCGTAAATAAAGGAGTGTTTCATAAATAATTTCTGTACAAATGGAAAATTTATACACTGTAAATATCTATAAATCATTTGAACTTTTCTTACAATGTTTTATTTTATAATACTAAAACGATATGCTCTATTTATTTTAGAAAAATTATCGAACTTTTCCATTTAAATTCATATCTGTTTGTAAATAACCTTTTCTGAAATAGACTATAAGATATTGATTTGCCTCATTTTGGAACGTAAACAATTCGGGAAACGATACATGTCATACATATATAAATAGACAGTCCAGGTCGGCAGTATCATACTTACTGAAGTAACCGATAAATATAATCATACAAGACAATATTACAGTTAGATAATGTTAAGACAGTTGGGAAAATTAGTTATCAGTGAATTAAGGAGACCAAGTGTGAGCACGTCGAGAAGATTATTGCAAGAAAAGGTAATTTTTATGAAAATCCCATATTTACATAATCTAAAAATTTCGGCTAATATTTGCATGATAAAATTATCAACATGTTTTAAGTAAAAGCGAAGTAAATTGAACATTTTCAAGAACCTTGTTGATTTGATTAAAATTGTTTTATATACGGTCACACAGAAAACATATAAATTTCGTCATTTAAAAAGAAAAATCGCGGATCTTATCCACCATGCTGAAATCAAGGTTCTGTGTGTTTCCTTGAACTTCGACAGAATTCGGCGACTGAAGCAGTTTTTCGCTTTTTCACATTTGTCTAGCATACCTTCAAATCAATCAACACACAGTAGACTTATATATCAGGAAAATAATCTGCATATTGTAAATTACTCTTATATAATATGCCGTTTCTACAACATAAAAATTATGACCATGATATTTTTGCCTAGTATAAGTTGATAAACAAGAAATTAAAACAATTACCGTTTTAGTATTTAGTACAAATTGTTGAATTTGAAATTCATGTATGATGTATCATGATTCGCCTGTTTAAATGGTTTGGAACAACCGAAAACAAATAATATTTATCATCATATTCTTGTCTACATACTTGATTTTGATTTTATTTTTTTGGGGAAAAATAAATTGAAAAAAGGTACTATTTAAATTTACATACACAAGAGATTTTACTGAATGAGAATGTAGATTTCAGTATTTTTCCATTGGAGATAAAGCAATGACCAGTATATTTAGTATGGGCTTAATTTAGGTCATCGGTGTGAAAGTGGTATTTTTGGAAGGGGTTGTCTTTCCTTACGCTTTTATATAACTTATTTGTTTTGTACTTGCAGATAACTCCCGTTGGTCTTGGAAGCAATGGAAGCAACCCCATAAATCAATGTAAGTATAAATAATAATATAATAATAATAATAATAATAATAATAATAATAATTATAACAACAGATCAAAATAATAATAATCGGTTGTGCATACAGTTATATAATTCTCAGAAGCCTATTCAGCATTATTGCACGTTTGCACTTGGTATTAACCACGGATTGACACCGTGTTCTACTGTTTAGTTCGATATTTTTCTTGATGTGCTCTGAATATTTTCAATAACTAGTTGACATGACATTGTACGGAAGCCTGACATTGACATTAAAATAACCATTAACTTACGTCATTTAATTATTTCCAACTAAACGGATTTAATCATTTGAATAGATTTATAAAAGACACAATTATAGACATGTGTATATTTAAATTAAAATGTACTGAATCAACAGATTTTGACTTTGAAATGACATAATTATGCTTACAAGGGCGATTTGCTTTATAAATGTTTATTACTTATTGGAAGAAAAACTATAACGGCTTTGCACATTTGCATTTCATAGTCTTTTGAAACTGAATTTGCAAGTAGTTTGAAACCGAATTTGCAAGTTTTCTTTCCATTGCCTTTTGAAACTGAATTTGCAAGTTTGCATTTCATTGTCTTTTGAAACAGAATTTGAAATTTTCTTTTTGTAGTCTTTTGAAACTGAATCTGCGTTTTTCTTTTCATATTCGTTTGAAACTGAATTTGCAATTTTCTTTCCATTGTCTTCTGAAACTGAATTTGCAAGTTTCCTTTAATTGTCTTTTGAGACAACTGAATATGCAAGTTTGTTTGAAACTAAGAAAGGACATTACAATTAACAGTCTTTTGTAACTAAACAATAACTGTTACTTAATTACCTCAACTTGTTAGCCCATGTTTATTTAATATCACATGCTGCTGAAAGTCAACTGTTCCAATTTTAAAGAAATAAATAATCTTAAAATTTTCTTTTTATTTTAGGTTTTTATGGGTCTTACAATACCGTTGAAGCTTCGAGGTTTGATGCTGATAAAATCCACGGATTGGATTGTTTACAGTTTGACATGTCGACAGTAGATTTCGAAAATAGAAAAGGCAACGGAAACTGTTCTGAACGAGTCGAAATGATAAACAACGTCGTCAAAACAGACGTCGAGTCGATGAAACCTCACATTGTGTATATACAGCACATACAAGAAGGACATTATATAATGAAACTGAAAATGATGTTAAACCGGATGGGGTACGAGAGTATGTTTCAGCCCACGCATAATGGACGTGGTCAAGCGACATTTATAAGATATGACATTGTACCAGACCACCAGGAATCTGTTTTTAAATCTTCAATGCCAGATCCATGTTCTTGATGCTTGTCCAGATTTAGACATCGTCCTAGATCTAGAAATTGCGCAACTCATATTGCAGACAAATACTGTCAGTGAAATCCAATACGCCATCTTTGGAAAAATCTCATACGCCATCTTGGAATTGGATATGGTATCATATTGTACATAGAGACTTTATCAGAACATTGGTCCTTGCATTTGATGTCATATAAAGATTACATGAGGGTTAATACTGTCGCTTGTTGAAGCGGAAAGATATCATATTCTGATGCAGCCGTACAACATTTCATAATAACAAAGTAAGCCAAAACACAAACACCACATGTGTTATACTATTCATTGGCTTTATTTCATTATATTTTTACGTAATGTTTTGACAATTTGAACTATTGCAAATAGACAGTTACATAGTTAACGAGCCCACGAAATTTTACCGAGGAGTGTATACCTAATCTCTCTGAACGTCTTTTTTTTAGAGTTTAGGAAATTGTATTTTGCAGTTCACAAAACATTAAGAACTTATAAAGTTATTGTAAATTCAAGTTTACTTGAATAAATATTTTGTCAATTAGGTCTAACAACTCATGTTAAATCTTCTAAAAGTACTAAAAAATTGCAGACTTTGAACATTTTTTATTAGGTACTTGTTGGTACATTTGAAACAAACGATTTTTGATATACGAAGAAGTACTAGTAACTGTTTTTGTACATAATGAGGAAAAACTATTTTTAATCTTATACAATTTTAGATTTTTTCTAGTATTTTGTGGCAATTGTTATCCTCCTACAATGCCTCAAGTTTGACATCAGAGAAAATCACACCAGTTAAAATGTATATATACTTAACAAAAAAGTTACGGACCTATAATACAATGTTAAATAGAAAACCAAAAACTGAAAAAAAATATATATAACAATCCATTTATGTTTTGTTTTTGTTCTCTTCTTTTTCCAAATAATGTAAATTTTTTATGTAATGAAGTAAATTTTTTGCGCATGAAATATCTCATTAATGGAATTACGAGAAGTGTCGAGATGAAATGATATGATTTACGTTCATGCTTTTGATGCGGTCCTTAACATTTTTGTTGAGTATACATGCATACCCCAGTGAGTTTTCAGTGGTTGTTTTTGAGCTGTTCTATACAATTTTGAATTGGTTGTTGAAGATACTGTTATAAACTGTTATAGTAAATCTTGGTGTTTTTATTCAAGTTTTATATAACTTTGTATATACCATATCTAAATTATTTATTTTTACACTTTTTGTTTTGTTTAAGTAGAAAAAAAGAAATTAAATAATTAAACTTATTTATTATAATAACTGTTGCTGTGTTGTTTCTAAGTTCATCACAGTATTGTTGATAAGTTTTGATGTCTCTGTGTCCAGGATTGCCCTGGATATATTTGACGTCTCATAGTTCCATGTTCCTTTCACACAATTTTGATTACACGCGTGGCGGGTTTAGCTAGCTAGACAGGAGGTGCTTACCCTTCCGGAGCACCCGGCCTCACTTCCCTGGTGGAAGTTCACGTGTCTAACCTAACTTGTCAGTTCCAACGCTTTTACTTTGCTTTGCTTTTGGATTGTGATTCGGACATGGATTAGTATGTTTTGTTGATTGTACACAAACAAAATACAAATACAGTCAAGCCTGTCTATTAGGACAACCAAAGGACACCAGTAAAATGCCTTTAAGGACAGATGGATCTTATGCAGAGCTTCAAAAAACATGGATAAATAGCAAGTATGATGGAATTATTGTAACATTTAAAACGGGATGGCCTTTGTAAAGAGGTGGTCTTTAAGACAATTCGTCTGTAATATGTAGTGACATGTATAGACTGAAGTAGAGTGATGGTGTTTTGTCCAATAACCTAGAATAGTGAGTTATATCGTGGCTTCCGTGACCGAGTGGTAAAGCTTGTAAGCACGGATCACAGAGACTCTCACAATTTTAATTCCAATCTGGCAGATCCTAGTGTTTTAAAGCTTTACATTTGACTGTCGAAAGTCAGTGGTTGTTTTCACTACCACTGACCGCCTTGGTTATAAGATATAAGTGAAAGAATCTTAAACGGGACATAACCAATGACTCAAATTTAAAAAACAATAAATAAATTGACTGATACAAAATTGTGTGATATGGGCAACTTATCCAACATCTTATGTGTTTTTGCTTCTGTACACAAAATATGACATTATTCTGACATGATATATAGAATGATCAGGACATACAGTACCAAAACTAATAAAGCTGGCTTAACTCTGTATAAATTCAATCAAAAATATGGCGAATCATTCGACAAAGTATAACACACTAGTCCATAGTCATAGGTAAGAGCATATTTCAAGCCGCGACATGACTGATTGCTTAAGTGTCCGGTAATGTCGCTGACTTTTGAAGTCGGGGGAAAAGGGTTGAAACCTCCGACCGAATCATTGCGATATCTTGTTCTAGGTGATAAAAATAATTATATTTCCTGTGAGATCCCGCGCAACAGAGTGAGGACGTTTACTGGTGAGTTACTGCTAGAATGCTAAAGACATGTAAGAATGTAAGTCACATTTAGCAGAGTTGAGTTGAGTGATGGCGTAAACTTAACGTCACAGACAAGAACATTTTACTTATATCGAGACGTCGCCAGCTATAGGCGAAGGTGCAGAAATTTTGCCTGTGTGTTGCGCTGATGGCATTACACAGCAAGGTCCTTATCATGCCACGCCTACAGTGACGCGGGACCTTGTTTATTTTAAGTTCCCAACCGAAAGAACCGTGACTTTTATTTCGAAAGGCAGAGTGCTTGGCGAAAGAACAGTCACTTCCCACTTTTAGGTCTTGGGTCAGACTCGGTCGGGGTTCGAACCCACGACCTCCCAACTCTACCAACTGGGCTACTACATTGGTCTTTACAGAGTGAGGACTTTTACTGTATAGCTACTAGAAACCAGACAGAACCAGGCATAACGCGTATATTGTTGTGAGGACGGGTTATAAATAGAAATTCTTTTATGTCTGTATCCCAATCAAGAGACTTTATATCTGGTATTAAAAAAACAAAAATGATAATGGAATTAGTACCCACTACAACAACATATGTTCAAAGTAAGATCGTAATAACTTTATTACATTAGACACTTGTCGCTCATTACAAACGTACATCAATTGGAGAAAATAATTACTTAGTTAACGAACTATGACATACCTATTACATATTGTTACCGGTACATCTTCAACATGAAAGCTTTTGACAGAGGTTTAAGGACCCCTGTCTTAAAACTCGATCGTTTTAGTCGAAGTTCCAGATAGAACAAGTCTGTATTTGAGTTTTTGTGGTACTTATTAATTGCGTATACTCACTTAGAGCGGTTCCGAAACAAGACATTGAATAAGATGTGATTTAGAGGTTAACTTGAACTTGGAGCTTTTACTTGACTTTATTATTGTGGTACTCATTAACTACAAGTACTCATACTTGAAGAGATAATAAAATCGTTTTATGCTTGTACTTAGCATTGTAATTATACTCAAAACGAGACAAATACAAGGTGATGGATAGGTGCCGTCGTCACAGTATTGTTGATAAGTTTAATGTCTCTGTGTTCAGGATTGTCCTGGATATATTGTTGATAAGTTTGATGTCTCTGTGTTCAGGATTGCCCTGGATATATTTGACGTCCCATAGTTCCAGATTCCTTTCACACATTTTGGATTACACACGTGGCGGGTGTAGTTAGCTAACAGGATGTGCTTACCCTTCCTGAGCACCCAGCCTCACTTCCCTGGTGGAAGTTCACGTGTCTAATCTAATTTGTCAGTTCCAAAGTTTTTACTTTGCTTCTAGATTGTGATTCGGACATGGATTAGTATGTTTGTTTTTGATTATGGAACAATATAATGTTTTGGTAAATGTAATAGAAACTTGCTCAGTCAGCTGATGTACTCAGTTAATGTACGCCGTGTTCATTCTAAAGGGGTCTTGCTCCATTGACCCTAAAATAACGAATTGTCCCACAAACATATTATCTGTATTATTATATATAGTCCTAATATTCAAGTTTTGACTAAATCCCGTTCTACCTCTTTCTCAGATTAACATAATACTGATCTTTAAAAATGAAACACATTGAATTACATACATTAAATTATGTGACCCCAACTTTTGAAAACATTGCCCCTGTTTGTGCAAGGTCTGAGCCAGGACGATCCCCACCAAATACATTTGTGGATTGAAGACTGAGTACAATCAAAATTGCCTTAAAGGCCACCTGTATATAAGAGTCACTTGCTTTTAAAGACTTCTCATTACTCTTTATTCATGTTATTTAAACCTCTATATAAGGGCCACTTGCCCATAAAGAACACTTTTATGGTCACTTAATTGGTTTGTATAGACGGATGTTGACTGTATATGTCTACAAGGTAAACACGTTTATTTTAGGTTTAAAATACTAAAAACCATGTCAAATGTGACCTAAACTTAAACAGAACCAGATAACTGTATTGTATACTTGTACATGTAGAAGCAATCATTTTGTAGCTGAAACTAAACTTAAACAGAACCAGATAACTGTATTGTATACTAGTACATGTAGAAGCAATCATTTTGTAGCTGAAACTAAACTTAAACAGAACCAGATAACTGTATTGTATACTAGTACATGTAGAAGCAATCATTTTGTAGCTGAAACTAAACTTAAACAGAACCAGATAACTGTATTGTATACTTGTACATGTAGAAGCAATCATTTTGTAGCTGAAACTAAACTTAAACAGAACCAGATAACTGTATTGTATACTAGTACATGTATAGAAGCAATCATTTTGTAGCTGAAACTAAACTTAAACAGAATCAGATAACTGTATTGTATACTTGTACATGTAGAAGCAATCATTTTGTAGCTGAAACTAAACTTAAAGAGAACCAGATAACTGTATTGTATACTAGTACATGTAGAAGCAATCATTTTGTAGCTGAAACTAAACTTAAAGAGAACCAGATAACTGTATTGTATACTAGTACATGTAGAAGCAATCATTTTGTAGCTGAAAGCATTCACTTAGTTACAGCCAGTGCAACCAAAATGGGATATATTATACGAACAAGACAAAACATATGAAACTACTAACACTTTGGACGGGCGGGCGGACGGACGGACGGACGGACACCATTTGCTTGTGCATATAAAGCCGATAACAAGTAAACACAATTCAGTGTGACACAAACCTCGCACTCATGAAGTATACTATGAGATCTTTATTCACGAGGAGAGTTGTTTTAGATTGGTAAAAAGTAAAATCGAGAAATAACATTCCCTCTTACATAATGATGAAACTGAGATACAGACAGCATAGATATCAAAACCTTATACACCGACAAAAATTAGTTGTAAATGAAATAAATGGTTCCTGTTGTACAACCACATCCATTAAATTCTACATACATTTTGAATAACAATTTTTTCAACGATCTATGATTTACTGTGTTTTAAAATCACTTCAATAAGTCGTTTTGGCCAAGTTTAAAGCCATCAAGTAGAAGTTAGAAATAGAAATTCGGACATTGACCTCGCTATTTTTCAAGAGGAAGCGTAAAAAGAAACTGAACTGGAGAAAGTATATACCTCAATTTAGTTCGCAATTCTCTGCCATGAATAAAAAATGGCATCGGCACGAGGAATAACACTGTGGGATGCAACACCTACTCTAAAAAAATAACTTGAAATTTATGTTAAAATGTGTTTTTCCTTTTGAAAGAAGAAATATGTCGTCAGACTTGGATTAAAACCAGGAATGTGTGGCTTCACAGAAATGGAAATGTCATTCATGTAAACAGGATTTCTTGTACTTATAAAAAATATATGTGCTGAATCACACGTGCGGAGACAAGAAAGACGCTGGGAATATTTTTTATTATGAATATATTTTTGATGTTTGAAAAACCCCAGAAAATACAGACAATTCCCGTCTTTATACTTAAAAAGCCTAGTTACCGAATTAATGTAAAAATAACGACGGGGTAATCGGAACGTTAATAAAACATAAACGTTTTTTCTTATATAATGATAAAAAAGATAAAACGGCGATATTAAAACAGTAGACAGACATACAGTGCAAACAAAAAAAAACGGAGTTACAGACTCGAATTCCTTAAACAATATTCCGATTTATGATCTCAACAAGAAATTGTTTACATAATTACTATTTCATCTGTTTTACTTATAGTTGTGTAGTCACGTGATTCATCAAAAGTTACGCTAATACATAAAACACATATACTTCCCCGTAAACGCACAAGGAACACGGCTTAAAATAATATAACGGAATGGCAAATACATTGATGAAACTAGACTTAATATCTAAGATACAACAAACATTACAATGGTAGGCAGGCTAGCGATTCTTAGATAAGGTCAAACCTATATAATATACGCTGTACAGTTCACTTCAACTATATAATGAATATAAAAATCAACCAGCGGTGTAGGTAGAATGAGATTTCAATCTGCTGACTTTTACGGGGATATGAACACGGCGAGCTGATAATAAAAAACTCATCTTAATTACCTTAAACTCTCATCATTATAGCAACCCATATCAATAATATTGTCACCCACTCTTGGGGATCCAAATTAAGCAACAATGTTGCTGAAAAAGACATCATCCTTTTAGGAGTTTTAGTTTAAAACAGTCATCACTTGCCCACATTGCTTAAATCCCCATTCTACAAAGTCAGCATTTCCGAATAGATGAGAGGAAGTTACATTAATCAGCATCAATCTGGTGAATGCATCTCTCTAACTTTGCTACCTCGTGACGTATTATTCTGCATTTCAACTACAGTTCAGTACGGCAGTAAAAAGAACAGCCATGGGTATATCGTTTGTTTTACCATGGTTGCCTTCCTTCATGGTTCATATGAAGGAAAACGCAAATCATGTTGGAAGAATAAAATAAAATGCGACGCAAAGGGTGAAGTACGTCGTTCATACATTGAAATTCAATGACGGACCCAACTTTGTCTGAATTTGGCTTCAACAACCTTTAAATACCACTTCTCAGTAATACCATTATATTTACAATAGAAAAATTACTTCTACGTTGAACCCAGTTTGATTTTTGTTTTCAAGATTTGCATAAACATCGGTTTTTCACATCGCGCATGAATACTTATACTCCCGAGTCGAATACATGTCCGCAAGTCCAGATGTCGAGCACTCTATCGTCTATTAAGTCTGGTTTTTTAACAAGCTCTACCTTCAATAACTGTAACTTGACCATAAATATGAATATGTATTTTTTTTGTCATTGACTGAAATAAAATTTGTTTGAAATATTATCCAAGATTGATGACCTATTTTGTTTCTTCTAGACATGGCGTCAAATGGACGGGGCTTAATGTTTCTGAACAGCTGTTCCATGTCCAGGCCACGTCCACCGTTAAAAATTATTTTTCAAAACATTGGAATTTATTTCATTAAACGGAATTTGCAATTTTGCAAGGCTGCTGAGCTAACTAGGAGGCGATATGAGCTGCCGATTCAGTACTAATTCGTTAGACCAGTGTCATCTTTCGAAAGGCCTGTACTGTAAAAAAGGAGCACGACCAACAAATCATTACTCTGGCCTGGTCTTACCACCTCTTGATGTTTCTGCACCCGGTGACAGATGAGTTATCTGTGATTGTATCAGCAAGCATTTTGTAACCCACTGTTTCTATGTTATGTAGCTACTGTATTGTGGGGTAAGTAAGGACACGATCAACAAACCATTACTCTAGCCTGACCTGACCACCTCAGTAGTGTAATATTTGATGATTCTTTACCCGGTGACAGATGAGTTATCTATGATTGTATCAGCAAGTATTTTGTAACCCACTGTTTCTATGTTATATAGCTACTGTACTATGGGGGTAAATAAGGAACACGATCAACAAACCATTACTCTGGCCTGACCTGACCACCTCAGTAGTGTAATATTTGACGATTCTGTACCCGGTGTCAGATGAGTTATCTGTGATTGTATCAGCAAGCATTTTGTAACCCACTGTTTCTATGTTATATAGCTACTGTACTATGGGGGTAAATAAGGAACACGATCAACAAACCATTACTCTGGCCTGACCTGACCACCTCAGTAGTGTAATATTTGACGATTCTGTACCCGGTGTCAGATGAGTTATCTGTGATTGTATCAGCAAGCATTTTGTAACCCACTGTTTCTATGTTATATAGCTACTGTACTATGGGGGTAAATAAGGAACACGATCAACAAACCATTACTCTGGCCTGACCTGACCACCTCAGTCGTGTAATATTTGATGATTCTGTACCCGGTGTCAGATGAGTTATCTATGATTGTATCAGCAAGCATTTTGTAACACACTGTTTCTATGTTAAATAGCTACTGTATTGTAGGGCAAGTAAGGAACATGATCAACAAACCATTACTCTGGCCCGACCTGACCACCTCAGTAGTGTAATATTTGATGATTCTGTACCCGGTGACAGATGAGTTATCTGTGATTGTATCAGCAAGTATTTTGTATCCCACTGTTTCTATGTTATATAGCTACTGTACTATGGGGGTAAATAAGGAACACGATCAACAAACCATTACTCTGGCCTGACCTGACCACCTCAGTAGTGTAATATTTGATGATTCTGTACCCGGTGTCAGATGAGTTATCTGTGATTGTATCAGCAAGCATTTTGTAACCCACTGTTTCTATGTTAAATAGCTACTGTATTGTAGGGCAAGTAAGGAACATGATCAACAAACCATTACTCTGGCCTGACCTGACCACCTCAGTAGTGCAATATTTGATGATTCTGTACCCGGTGTCAGATGAGTTATCTATGATTGTATCAGCAAGCTGTATCAGCAAGCATTTTGTAACCCACTGTTTCTATGTTATATAGCTACTGTATTGTGGGGCAAGTAAGGAACACGATCAACAAACCATTACTCTGGCCTGACCTGACCACCTCAGTAGTGTAATATTTTATGATTCTGTACCCGGTGTCAGATGAGTTATCTATGATTGTATCAGCAAACATTTTGTAACCCACTGTTTCTATGTTAAATAGCTACTGTATTGTGGGGCAAGTAAGGAACACGATCAACAAACCATTACTCTGGCCTGGCCTAACCACCACAGTAGTGTAATATTTGATGGTTTTGTACCCGGTGACAGATGAGTTATCTATGATTGTATCAGCAAGCATTTTGTAACCCACTGTTTCTATGTTATATAGCTACTGTATTGTGGGGCAAGTAAGGAACACGATCAACAAACCATTACTCTGGCCTGACCTGACCACCTCAGTAGTGTAATATTTGATGGTTCTGTACCCGGTGACAGATGAGTTATCTATGATTGTATCAGCAAGCATTTTGTAACCCACTGTTTCTATGTTATATAGCTACTGTATTGTGGGGCAAGTAAGGAACACGATCAACAAACCATTACTCTGGCCTGACCTGACCACCTCAGTAGTGTAATATTTGATGGTTCTGTACCCGGTGACAGATGAGTTATCTATGATTGTATCAGCAAGCATTTTGTAACCCACTGTTTCTATGTTATATAGCTACTGTATTGTGGGGCAAGTAAGGAACACGATCAACAAACCATTACTCTGGCCTGACCTGACCACCTCAGTAGTTCTGTACCCGGTGACAGATGAGTTATCTATGATTGTATCAGCAAACATTTTGTAACCCACTGTTTCTATGTTGTACCGGTATTTAGCTACTGTATTGTTCTGCCTCATCATTGTTAAATGAGAAAGCGATGATCAACAAATGTATATATATATATAGTATTCGTCGTTATTAATTAGTAGACTTCCTAATCTCATCGTGATTATAACAAGTTCATAGACAAATCGAGTTGGTTTTTTAAGCTTATTTTACACCGATATTGATAAAATCTCAAACTCCCTTACTTACATGACAATCTGTCTAAAACGTCTACAAGGTTACAAGTGCGTTCTATAGTGACCGACTTGATGAACAACTCCAATCAAACCGACGATTGTAAACTATTTGTATAGCATTAAGTATTGTTTCAGACTCCAATTATTTCTAAGTGAAATGGGACAAATCTTCCCTGATTATTGTGACGGTACGGATGTCCCCAGGGGCGTAGCCAGGCGTACGTTTGTACGCAAAAACGTCCACGTCGTTTTCGAGAGAGAGAGAGAGAGAGAGAGAGAGAGAGAGAGAGAGAGAGAGAGAGAGAGAGAGAGAGAGAGAGAGTAATATATTTCTTATACCAAACCGTTGGTCTTCACCGGAAATGTTATATACGAATTCGGTTTATACCTGACTTTGATAGCCTCTGAGGTGCGGTTCCGGTGTTGTCTTGACTTTGCCGGCATGGCAAAACAATTGAAACTATCTGATTTGATTACATTAAAGAACTTCTACTAGCCATTCGTCACGTTTCATTATGTATTAACGCAATATATTTACAAATATATTTCCTCTCCTCCGTTTAACCTCACCACTATATTAATTGAACTCCCATTTTAACTTGACTTTCTCAATTATTGAGTGTGTTGTTTTCGTAGTGCTTATGCTATACAACATCAGATCCCCTTGTACCTCGTCTTCAGGTTTAAGAATGGACCAGTCCTTAAAACAACGACAAAAACATTCAGAAAAATTCTGATAAATAGCGCCCTGGAGGGCCGAAAATTCGCATCAGGGCGGCCGCCAAACCCCCTGCCCTCTTTAGGCGTCCACATCATAAACACCCCAGCTACGCCCCTGGTTCCTAATGCAGAGGTTATATTGAGGACAGATCCTACCGCATTACAACCTTTATGTTTGTCCACTACTCTTGCTAAACCGGTTTGGTAGGTGATAATCTTTTTGTATGCATCCGCTATTACAAAAAAATATCTGATTTGTCTTAAATGCAATATGTTAAACGCAACCTAAATGTATTTGGCCTGGCCACCGTATCATCACCGAATTTTACAACCTGTGTTGTTATACCATGCACCTCTCCTTGTTACTGCGTGTGACTCAGTTACTTACATACTGCGGTTATAGAAGATGAATACTTAACTATACGGTGACATTTCACAGCCTGCTGTGTAAATACGCACGGCAAACAAGCGCAATTCTTACACCGAATCCCGGCTTGGCCGGGGAAAAAAATAATACATCACATTTTGGAATATTGATGATTCTCGTGTGAAAAAAGTACAAATATGGATTATTCGCAAAAGGTTTGTAAAGCAATAATTTCTATTTTATATTTCATTTTTAAAACTTTTATTTTCATGGAGAAAAAATGCATATTTGTTGCAAAATGCTACTGGGAAGGCAATACTTACGAAAAAAGTGAAAACGTTCTACACATTTTTTAAAATTATTATATTATTATTATTATTATTATTATTATTATTATTATTATGGCTTATTATTATTATTATTATTATTATTTACTTGTTTTCTTGTTTGTTTCATGTAGTATTACAACATCCCTTGTAAGTCGTGTTGTAACAACTACGTTTTTTGTCAATGCCTGTTTTTCTCTTTACACGCAACACTAAATAAAAAATGTCTGATTCGCATCATGTAGCGTGTACTTTACGAGTGTTTTATTATTTCTTCATTTTTTAAGACTGGACTAAACCCCGACATTTAAAATGTAGATGTGGTTTTACACCCCCAGTCAAAACAGAAATATTGATGATGCAGCTAAAACACTTGAGAATTAAAACTGAACGGAAAAATGAGTCAGTTTAAATTAAAATATTACATTATATATTTTATTACATAAGAGAAAGTGTTAACAGAAAGCGAATTATATTTGATACTAATATAAAGCACCTGTTGTTGAAAAGTTAAAAGTGCCCATACTCTTCTCTCTCTCTCTCTCTCTCTCTCTCTCTCTCTCTCTCTCTCTCTCATAATTATTACATTTATTGAGCCAGTGCGTTCTCTTTAGCAGTAATTAGGATATAATGCGTTTCATACCGCGTTTTTTTTCTCTCAATCAGACTGTCGGGGTGGGTGGGTACTTTAACATTTAGCCTTCAATAACCGAATTTCATATTAAATTCCTTGATTTTAATTGATTTTTTCCAACTTGAAACAGAAAAAAAGCTCTCAGTTTTACATTAAGTTAGTATCTATAGATCAGACAAATTGATATGAATTTAATGCATGTAATGCAATATCCACTGCCTTTTACGTTACTGCGAAATCACAGCAATGTATACTCAAAGACAATTTATTTTCTTACATGTGTTAACATTTGTTTAGAGATAAGAAACGCTTAAGTAAACAAGGAATTATTAAAACAGCTAAACATGCACTTTTTATAGAAGTTGGTTAATTACAGATCTGCATTGCACAAATTAACTCGGAAGGGGTTTGCCTCCGATTTATAAAAAAAATAATTAGCAATCGTATAGGCAGATATTTCGGTCGAAATAAGACGATTAGTACTTTTTATAGACGTTGGTTAACTGCAGACCTAACGTATCTAGGCAGAAATGAGACGATACGTACTTTTTATAGAAGTTGGTTAACTACAGACCTGCACTTAGAAGGGGATTGTCTTCTTTTTATTTAAAAAAAAACCCATGATAATCGTATAGACTGCTATTTCGGTCGATTTATGCTGCATGGAATAAGACGATTAGTACTTTTTATAGAAATTTGTTAACTTTAGGTCTGCATTGAACAAAGTAACTTAATTCGAGGGTGTTTGCCTTCTTTTTATTTAAAAAGCTAAGACAATCGTATAGACTGCTATTTAGGTCGTTTTATGCTGTATGAAATAAGACGATTAGTGCGCGGTGATAAATTAATGATTAATTTATAGCCTAGAGGTTGAGAGTACACCTTCTTTATTAATTATGGTACAGGATGAAAGACAAGAACATTGACTGATGTTGACGTAATATTAATGTTGAGCTGACTACGTAGAGAATGCTACTTTACCCCGCGTAATACTGTGTATGTGCTGTAAGATACAGAGACTTTAATATCAGAAAATAACATTACCGATTTATCTGCTCATTCGTCAAGCCTACCGGGGTTCCTCTTTTTTTTCTAATTCATCACAAAACCAAATCTTTATAAGTTCTCAGTATTTTACCATTGATAATTAAATTTTCCGTATGGTTCCACAGATAATGTACCTAATGTTTATATAGTGCATTGGGGTCGGATGGTCGGAAATTCGACCGAGGTAGTCGTGTTTGACTCCGTATATGGCTCATTATATCTTTTATAGTGCATTGGTTCGGATGGTCGGAAGTTCAGCTGAGGTTGTTGTGTTTGAATCCGTGTATGGTGTCATAGATTATGTACCGAATGCGTTTATAATGGACTGGGGTCTAATGGTCGGAAATTCGACCGAGCTAGTTGTGTTTGAATTCGTGTATGGTTCCACAGATGATGTACCGAATGCTTTTATAGTGTATTGGGGTCGAACGGCCGGATGGTTCAACTGAGGTAGTCGTGTTTGAACTAGATTTTTATACAGGGCCCAGTATAATGAAAGCATAATGAAATCGGATTCTGTTTGGTAAAGTAGAAAAGTAGAATTAGGAATTGCAATTGATAATTAAATTCCCCGTTGAAGGATTTGACTGCAGTGATGAGAGAGGTGAATGCATTGTTTACATGTGCGATGGCCATGTAATTATGTTTTCAATGGCACACTTATGTATTGGCATATTATAATTTTTTTTAATTTTCTGAATGGAATATATAAAACAAAATTTTATATGACAATATATTTTTAATATGCTATTCAGCAAATTAAAAAATTTATAATACGACAATACTCTAAATTGTTTTTATTTGAAAAAATAATGGAATACATCTGGGAGTGTTTTCAGAATGCAATGGTTTTAAAGCTGTTCGTATTTGCGATGTAGTTTGTAGATTCGAATACAATTTGGTCCCATTTAAGTATCAGTTCCGGAATTAATAATGTTGGAATTGGGGGTCCATTTTCTTTTGACAGAACGAGCTAAGGGTTATTGGGGCATGATATCGCAAGAAGTTTGAAATGTATAATAAAAACTAAATCCCTGCAATCTGCGCAAATGAGACATATATGCATAATCTTATTGGCAGATATATAGGGGTTTCAACCCTCAGAAAGCTCTCCTGGATCCGCCACCGTTTACAATAGCGGAAAATAAAAATATATAACATTGTTGTAGGTTTTGGTTGTTGTTATGATTCGACAACAGTATGGTGGTTTAAGATGTCAGCTCTCAATTCAAGTCACTGTGACTACCTCAATGACAACTCTTTTTAGTATTATGATCATGACCTTTATAAATAAAACACTTAAATTTGACACTCAATGGTTATAAATACATGCATAATTTCCATAATGTATGCGCCAAAGATGTTTATCAAACTGGAGGAAGAGCCAACACCGTTGTATGTATAGATATTATCATCGTGTTTATTTCAAAGTAAGAGTCTGGTATAATATTTTACAATATTTTACATATTGTTGACATAAAGATGCTTAACACTTAAAAATACAAGTTTTGCTTCAATATTTTACCATCAGTATTTATAATGAAGTAGTCAGTGTCGATGTACTAAGATAGATAGGTGTAACTGCTGTTAATATGGAAGACAAATCACTCATAACAAAGTACAAACTTCGTCTGTTATGTGCTAAATACATGATTTTGATACAAATTATGCATATAGCACATGGCGCACCAAATAAAAAACAAACATACCTATTCATGTCCAAATATTACAATTATAGTCAGTTGTGAAAAATAAGGTATTTGTTGAAAGTTTATTCTTGCAAGAAAACCACCAAAATTCCTCCTACAAGAAGAATCATTAAAAAATATGCACTATATTTTTTTGGTTTTGGTATTTTCTTCCATATAAAGCCTTGTAGGATTGTATATATACTAGTTGAACCTTGAAATGTTCATGTTGCTGTCTCCTCTCAGTAACGATTAGTATCATGCAAATGAATCTTGACCAGCAGTCAATGAAGTCGGAAATAAAACGATAAAAAATAAGAAAGAATTAAAGAAAAGGACCAGGAATAGATGATCTAGATGGATTATCGTGCATTTAACATCTTGTCAATTTCGCATGACAATAAAACTGAGAATACATTGGCTATATGTCCACCATAACAGACTCTATTCTTGATGTATACAGATCCATGATCTTTTTATGTTGGTATCATGCACTGGGTTAAAATCATAATCATGGTGTCAGTGTTGTCATCGTGATCTCTTGGCTCCGATACATACTACAATATGTTTTTTTCATAGATTTTTTTGGCTGGCTCTAGGGCGTCAATCTAATGACTAATACAAAACTATTACATAGTAAGAAGAAATCTAGGTACATAGGAGTGTCATTCCAGTCCTCATTCACGGTTTCCTGATTATTTAACGGGTCTCAAAGTGGATGATTGTTATTTAACGGGTCTAAAAGTGGACGATTGTTATTTAGCGGTTCTAAAAGTGAACGATTGTTATTTAGCGGGTCTAAAACTGGACAATTGTTATTTAGCGGGTCTAAAAGTGGATGATTGTTATTTAGCGGGTCTAAAAACGGACAAATGTTATTTAGCGGGTCTAAAAGTGGACAATTGTTATTTAGCGGGTATTAAAGTGGACGATTGTTATTTAGCGGGTCTAAAAGTGGACGATTGTTATTTAGCGGGTATAAAAGTGGACGATTGTTATTTAGCGGGTCTAAAAGTGGACGATTGTTATTTAACGGGTCTAAAAGTGGACGATTGTTATTTAGCGAGTCTAAAAGTGGACGATTGTTATTTAGCGGGTCTAAAAACGGACAATTGTTATTTAGCGGGTCTTAAACTGGATGATTGTTATTTAGCGGGTATAAAAGTGGACGATTGTTATTTAGCGGGTCTAAAAGTGGACGATTGTTATTTAGCGGGTATAAAAGTGGACGATTGTTATTTAGCGGGTCTAAAAGTGGACGATTGTTATTTAACGGGTCTAAAAGTGGACGATTGTTATTTAGCGAGTCTAAAAGTGGACGATTGTTATTTAACGGGTCTAAAACTGTACGATTGTTATTTAGCGGGTCTAAAAGTGGAGATTGTTATTTAGCGGGTCTAAAACTGGACGATTGTTATTTAGCGGGTCTAAAACTAGATGATTGTTATTTGGCGGGTCTAAAAGAGTGGACGATTGTTATTTAGCGGGTCTAAAAGTGGACGATTGTTATTTAGCGGGTCTAAAAGTGGAGATTGTTATCATACTGATGTAGAGGAAAGTAAATCCGATTTCAACAAAACTCAATGACACAATTAAATGAAATGGTTTATATTAAATGAATTTTTATTTTCAAAATGCTAGATTTAGTTTGGGTATTCACTCAAACATATATGAGTTTGTATTTATCACTATTACATTTCTCTGAAGTTGCATTTAAATCTAAAGGTGTGACTTTGTACAATTTCAACTCACTCACTCACTCAATCTTTCAATCACTCGCTCACTTTTCTCTTTTACTTTTTTGCACTTTTTGTTTCGCCCCAGAAGTTTATCATGGCTGTCGGTCATGTCTAAGATTCTAGGTTCTACTGACGAGGTTTTGATAGGGTTGTTTGAATTCTCTTGCTATCTTTATACCTGACGAGTTTTTGATAGTGCACCATGTTGTGTCAATTTCGATCCACTCTGATTGCATTTACACCTTTCTAAATCAAATGTTGGCGAGCACTTAATCACTATCTTTTTTCTTCTGTTCTACATCCTTGTATCTATTAATGATATGTTTTTTATCTAAATGTTTTTGCAGTCAATATACGCATGCGCTTCAACAAAAGTAATCACATTCTTACGCTCTTTTCGGTTCTTGAATTTTACTCTTATCCAAACAGTCTTTGATTGTGTATACCTCTCACTCTACACCAGATCTGTATCTTAAATAATACACTCTAACAACTAATAGAACAAAAAAGATAAAAATAAAAAGAAAGAATTAAAGAAAAAAGTGTGAGATGTGAGAGATTAGAATCATACACATAGCATACATTCAGATTTACTGTTATTTTTTTATATAATTTTGCCTTGAAGCGTGTTTCTGTTATCTGTTGTTAGTTATATTGATGGCTGTAAATTCAGTAGTTAGGGTAAAACATTTCTCAAACCAGCCGATGGCGCATACACCAAACATCAGACGTTTACTGCAGGTAACGAGTGGTGTTTGTGTGTCTGTTGTGTGGGTGTTGCGTACACGTGTGATGTGCATGGAGATGACAGCTAGTAAGATGTAGGCTGATGTTAACAACAAACTTTTCTGATAAAAACTGAATTATATATATGGCCATGGGACTGGATAATTGACGGGGTATAAGTAGAAAATATATTGCAAGTTGCTGAGATCAGGTTTATCGAATATCGACGTTTATTTTAAATTGCTGATGAACGAGTACATACTAGTACAAAGAATGATTAAATATACAAATTAAATTAAATCGCATTGCTAGTAGTTGTGCTGGTTACAATGCAAAGGTCTTCACATGTCTAATAAACTCAATCCACATTACACAATTAAAGATATTGAAAAGCTTATAAAATCGACCTAAGCAAAATGTTCCAAAATATCGTTTATAGTCTATCATCTCCAGTTTGATTGGAGAGGTTCATCTAGTCAGTCATATAATGAAGTCTTTAATGTGGCACAAAATGACCTTCGCCATAAGAAATTAGATGGAAATGCTGCAGTTTAAGCGGTATTATAAAAGTTTCGTTAAATAAAGTTTACAGGTTTTAATGTTCTAACACACAATGCTGGCTTACTAAGAGTTCAATACAGGTAGAAAGAAATGTAACTTGCTAAATTAATGTTTTAATGCTGCATGGCGTAAGTGATTAAACTAAAAACAATCAATTGTTATAAGTATTTTGCTAAATGTTATATACAAGCAAAGTAAATCACAGTTAAATTAAGATGCACGAAGTTTAAACAGCCATAGTTTGCTGAGAGGTCATATAATACAATAACGGAGTTAAGTCAGTCAGAATACAGGGCCAGGAAAGATTAATATGGTAACAATTTAAAATTTAAAAAAGCAAACGTAAAATTAATAAAGGTCGTTTAATGTAAATGAAATTGTAGTTGGTATAACAGTTTAATTACATATACCATCAAGGTATGTCTCATTGATTTATAGGGCGTATATATACGGTTAGTTCATGAAATGTATGCTAGTGTGTGTTTGTGTAGGAGCAATTGGTACGTTCGAGTTATTTCCTATAAATTGAAATGTTCACTGTATGGAACAGCACTTTTTCAATTTTTTTTAAAATATGAAAATATCAAAATTTACACAAAGTAACTGAAACGACCTCCAACATGATCCGTCAAAACAAAAACTATTCCCACCTTCGCCGATAGGGATGTGGAATGACCCCAAGGTCATACTAACCAATTACAAGTATTCATACGCAGTCAGTTGCATCGAAAAAAACTTACAATAACAGCAAAATGAACGCACCAGGAACATAGTAACCATCAATCACAAACATACCGATATATGTTCAAATCAAAATCTCTAAAGCAAAATGAAAACTGGTAATTTAGAAACTTGAACTGAACTTTACAAGGGAAGTGAAGACGGTTGCAGCGGGAGGGTAAAAACCTTCTGTCTAGCTAGCTACACCGGCTACGTGTGTAAATAAAATTAAAAATGAAAGGAAAATATATCCAGGATAATTTTGGATATAGAAATATTTTACTTATCAACAATATTGTGAAGACAACCATATATTTTAGGGCCTTCGTTAGCCTTGGACTGCGATTTTAGCACGTGTATTCACGGATATGACGTTTTTGCTATTTAACCCAATCAAAGTACACTAACACAACAAAGGTTAAAACCTCAGTGATAAATGGACTTCCATAGTGTCAATATTGCAGGCAAAGGAACCAAAAACTGAAATATGGAATATTTGGTCCAGCACCTTGAAGAATGCATCACATGTTTCTAGACGCCCAGTTGATTTCTTATTGTACCACGAATAAGTGAGATGTGCTCTAGTTACGACATACTAGTTATCATTAGTCTTAAATACATGTAATTGATGAGTATGACCTTGACGTCATTTTACATCCCTATCGGCGAAGGTGGGAGGGGGATACGTTTGTCCATAAACAACTTTACCTTCACAGTTATTTGTCATTACTTTTTCGAGAAATTTTATTTTAAATAAACAATATATTTGACAAAATCTATAATATATTTATATATGCCTGAGAATTTCGGAAAAAGCCTTTCCTCCTTTTCTTCAACAACTTTTTTGAGACAAGATATATTTGTATACAATCAGCTTTAGCATTTTACCACCGCTATTTCCCTCTTCTTTGAAGTAAACCAGTTTTACAGACATTGACAAATAGAACTAGTAGCTACATTATGTATATATGACTACAAGGCATCACTTTGTTTACGTTTTTCTATACGATGTAATTATATTTGTTAATTATAGATCTGACTGCTGGTTTTTGTAATGTTTTCTCCACGTATCACCACCAGACAACTTAATTAATATATATAACACCTAGCCCGAGAAATCAGTTGTACATGCCTGAGAAATCAGTTGTACAGATGTAACCGAAATAACAAGTCGGATCAGTGAAAGATGATTTCTCCCGGATTTATTGCCCTTAATACTTTGTAACTTGTACTAGTATAATGGCTGATCCGTTACCTTCGAATTCATTGTCGCAAATACCTTGTAATTGGTAATCTAGGATTTGGAATATGTAAAACCTTTATAATGACAATATTTAAAGTCAGAAATTGTCATCTCATTAATAAATAATACACTTTGGTTTGACACCACATTTAGGTTATGTACGTGCTTCATGAGCCAAAAGCTAATCCGTTAAACTCCACCCCCGAATTCATTGCCTCAAATGGCTTGCTATGGATAATCCAGGCGTTGTAATTTTGTAAAATATATATTATGACTATATATTCAAAGTCAGAAATTGCCATCTCATTAATAAATAAAACACTTTGGTTTGACACAACACTTAGGTTGTTTTGTACATGTATGAATGTACATTTCATGAGCCAAAGATGTTTATCAAACTGTAGGAAGAGCCAAACACCATTGTACATATAGGTATTATTATCGTGTTTATTTGAAAGCAAGAATCTGGTATCATATTTAACATCTTATTGACACAAAGATACTTAGCATTTAAAACACTTTATGTTAACTTCAATATTTTACCATCAGCAGCTTTTCAAATTAAGTAGCCAGAAGAATGATACATGTACCTGTTTCTATATCGAAGACTAATCATACATAGTGAAACACAAGTTTCATATGTTACATGTTGAATACAGTGTTGTTATCTTAATTGTACATGCAACACATGCTACACTTTTTTGACAGAGTTGAGTGTGTAAGTCCAAGTCAAGAATATTTCACTTATATCAAGACATCGCCAGCTGTAGGCGAAGGTGCAAAAATTCTGCTTGTGCGTTGCACTGATGGCATTATACAGCAGGGGTTTTCTTAATCGTGCCAAGCCTACCAAGACACGAGGCCTCGTTTATTTTATGTTCCCATGCGAAAGAACCTTGACTTTCATTTCGTGATGCCGAGTGCTTGGCGGCGAAAAAAAAACCCTGTCAGTACCCACTTTTTAGTCGTGAGTCAGACCCGATCGGGGTTTGATCCAACGATCTCCCACTTACGGAGCGAGCACTCTAACAAATGAGCTAACTAATTGTATTCATTTGTGTAGTATAATGTTCTTGTAAGAAAACCACTAAAACACTCATTCTACGAGCGAGCAGAAGCATGATTCATTTAAACAATATGCACCATAATTCCAGGGAATATGTTTGGTGCAAAACATATGCAGTGTATACAAATAAGAAGTCTTTTTCTGTAAAGTAATACCACAATAATGACTAAGAGAACAAAGGACTTCCAAAAACGAGGGAGTTATATCCGATATAATAAAAACACGAAAACAATTACTAAAAGATCTGCTAAAAGGACAGGCAATTATACCACCCCATCTTGTTTATGTTTGAATTAAGGGAGATCATTTTAACAAAATCTTGAGTTATCCTTTTTATAGATTTAAAATCTAATTAAATGTTCATTGTTCTATAGATTGAAGGGGCGTAGTAGAAATTGTATTGTATATTTAATTATAAATCCTGGGTGATTTTAGTGATGATTCATCTGTATTTTGGCATCTGTGCATGTGCATCTACTGTAAACATATACAATACCAAGCTAAAACACAGAATAACTTAATTTACATAGTACGTATAAAATGCTATCCCGACTGAAGATAAACGGTATCGCTGTCATTCACACATCATAAATGTCTGATATATAGACAATTTTCCTTCGATGTTTAATGACGTCATCACATCGAAATTGCATCTACAGAATGCAATGTACAAAAAAACATTCTGATGGCATAACTCTGCAACGCTTCAAATGTTGTCGTATATCAAATGTATACTAACTTCAAATACGCATGGTCACACGCACTGAAATTGTAAACATTGCTGTGTTAATTAAATAGTTAAAGTGCACATTTTATTGAATTCTGATTTTATATGAAGTTATTTTTTGATTTTGTTTTGTCTTAACAACCACTAAAAAAGCTCCCAATTCGAAAAAAACTAAAAACTACTATAGAAACGATAGACTTATGAGGTGAATTCAAAACAAACTTAATTGATCCATGTCCAAATCACAATCCCAAATCAAAGTAAAAACTTTAAAACTGACAAAATTAAGTCAAACATGCGAACTTCCACCAGGAAAGTAAGGCCGGATGCTTCAGGTAAATCACAGCCTGATTAGCTAGCTTCATCCGGCAAAACGAGCTTTCCATTAGTCTGGTATTGGTCTGTTTGAAGTATTTGCTCTCTTTTTAACTTGTATATTTTCTATTTTAGTTTGTTGTTTTGCTGGTATTTTACTTCATATCTGTGATATCAGCACAATCCAGTAAGTATTTCTTGTTATTAAGTCCCTTTGTACTGATTTTGTGAATAGTTATCAGTGCAACTCCCCATTGACACTTTTGAAAGCATGGAATTTTCAGAAAAGACATTAATTTTACGAATAGATCAAATTTACCTCAAACCTTCGTTCATCAGGGATATGAAGACTCCTTTATTAGTTTGAGCTAATTACAATGTATACAGCCAGCAAAATGAACCAAACCAAACTATTTCGATATGTTAAAAGTCAAGCTATTTTATTAGTGAACCCATTTCAGATGCCTGGTTTATTACAAGACAAGACAAAAATACATCATATGAATCTGCATGTAGCATATTTGTTATGGCATATCCTGATCATTATAATAACAAACAAAAGTAGCACAGTAAGTTGGGTAGTTAAAACGAAAAAATGTTCAATTATTTATTAGGGAATGTGCGAGTAGAACGTTCCGAATGTGAAGTAGGATGTATTCTCCAAGCAATATAAATAAAGATTTTTGAGAGATTAATTAATTAGATGAATAAGCAGAACAAATAGACGAGTAATATACACACATAACTCGCATATAATCCATTATTCACCAGTATTTAAACAAATGTTCCTTCAGTGTCTTGGTAACAACAACACATGCGTTGCTCTCTGTAATGATTGGATATTTTTAATATTACGTTTTTCATTGGTTTTTTTCAGGGTCTAATGGTTATGGTACGATATTAGGAAGTCGAGGAAGTTCAGGTTAGTTGGGTGAAATTCGTTAAAAGTTGTCTGAATTCTCGGACTTTAACCTTGCGGTTGTTTCTTCTATATCCACCAGCAGTCTGATTTTGGCAAAGAAGTTATTGGTGATAAGATTGGAACAAATGTGTATTAGAGTCCCTGTTATCCAACTAAAATAAAATCACATAAGTGTTTGTCAGTTGCATGGGGTCAAACGTACGACAGAGATTCAATTTGTAAAACGGATTAAAATACACGTAAAATTTTTTATTGTCAAATGTCAATAAATTCCATACATAAAACACAAGTTAATATTCAAATATTCTTCAAACATGTTACGAAATGTAAAATCTCCCATCTCAAGACTATACGAAGTGACGATAGTTACGAATTAAACTAGCATGGAATGCTTTACATTTAGGTCAGCACTAGCTTAAATTCACCAATACTCCCATTGATGTTGTCAAAAAATTATTTTTTGTTTATAAGTGCAATGGTTTTTATTTTTGCTCCCTACCGATGTATTATAATTACATACAAGAGGAAATACGCGACTTAATTTTAACGTTTTTACACTCTAATGGGATAAAATGTGATAAAATTCCACAACAGGGTATGGGGCACTATAAAAATTATAAGTTTCTGATTGAATCATATGGCAAGGTTCACTGGGTTTTCACAGGATTCTCAATACATTGAGGGCAAGAATTGAAGGCATTCTACAGTGTAAATAGTTTTAAATCATATCAAATCATTTTTTAAAATGATTCGTCATTGTTGTTGTAACACGTGATTTTGATTTTAAAAATAATTTTATAATGCTATAAACTGACAAAATACACTGTATTTATTTATTTATTTATTTATTTATTTATTTAATTTAATGGGATTACATTATATTTTAGAGCCTATGTATAATACGAATATTAGTTTTTTCAAAAGCATACCAAAAACACTTTTACAACCGTGCGTACTTAATAAAGAGATGTACATGTATAGATCACAGTACTGTAAAATCTGTCTCAAACCCGTGTGCTCATTATCCCGGCTTAAATATCGTAGAGCGACTGATACGACAAATACTCGACTTTGAATGGAATGTCATTTTATCGCAATGTAAACCCCAGCACAGTTGCTGGTACTAATTAAAATGCAAACTGGATGGACTTGAACAATATGTAACGATAAATGTACTGTTTAGTGACCACACTACTCAGAAAGGGTTCGAACCCATAATCTTGAATCAAGAATCCTCGAACTTAACTACTTTTTATAATGTCTTCACATTCTTGGCATACGTGTATAACTGAAATATGTCGACCAAATCTCAACAGTACTAGACACAACTTCCGATATAGATTAACCAGTATTACACTATAAATAATAATCTTGTTTGTGCTTTATTAGCTTCAAAATGCAATTTCCTGTAATATATTAATACTTAAAATATATTCTTTTCAAACAAAGACTTATTTTAAATTTTGAAATACTTGTGTTAATGAATCATACTATGCACAATTACAAAAACTTTAACTTCACCACTAGACACATCTTATCATAATATGCCGTGTCTAAGAATTCAAACCCAGCTCAGACCACATGAGGGAAAGTAAAGTGAATTTTCCTTGCCGTTGACCTTTACTGGTTCACCTGGTATCAGTATAATGTGACTGGGGAAATAGTAACTTGTCTATGGCGTACTGAATGTGTGGCTAGCACATTAAAGTTGCTTTGAGTGCGCGCTAGTACAAGGCCGACAATACAACACACTTGCTATCCATAAAAATACACGAACTTTTTCATAGATTAATCCCTAGAGAATAATAAAATAGTTCTCGTTCCGAATAGCTGAAAAATTGCTGATGCGACGTTAAGCAACATTTAACCAGTCAACCAACAGTGTCTAAGAAATCAGCAAATGTTTATCTCGTCTTGCTTCCATTGCTTTGTTCTACTGTGAAGTCATTTTTTTCGTGGTGTACTAATTTTCGTTGTTTTCCTGGACACTCTGACCTACGAAGTTACAAGTCGACCGACGAAATAGTTTATATTAAAAAAACCTACCTTAAATGGAAACCACATACCACGAATTTATCAACCCACGAAATGGCATTTGAAGTGGTATATATTATACGAACTACCTTAAATGGTAATCACATGTCACGAATTTATCAACCCACGAAATAGTATTTGAAGTGGTATATATTATACGAACCTACCTTAAATGGTAATCACATGTCACGAATTTATCAACCCATGAAATAGTTTTTTTTTCTGAGAACCAGGAAAATTCGACAATATGAAATATATATGAAATAAATCATTTTACAGTAACATGTTTATGGTTGCTTTGGCTACTGACAAATTTATGATTTTCAGCTTCAAATTGATTGAATCATTTGTTTACTTTCAGGTTGTACAACTTCCTGTAAAACACCAGATAATCGTTACTATAGCCCTAACACAAAGTTTAGCTACAGAGAAGGATGTTTTACTTACAACTGTTTTTGTTACTGCAACGGGACATATGACTGTCCAGACAGCGTATATGAGTGTAATGATAGAGATAGAGACAATGGGAACAGAGGAGGACCAGGTGGTAGCTCCGGTAGAGGTCCACAAAGAGGCGACTGCAGATCGTGTAGACCTGATAATGGCAAGGTCATTCCTTCCAACACTTATTTTACTTACAAAAATGGTTGTTCTGAGTATACCGATTGTTACTGTGGATGTGATGGTTACTGGCAGTGTTCTAGTCAGCGAGTAACTGATCTGTGTCCGAAGGGTTCTGGTCTTGGAAGAATTATCGGTGAAAGTGGTAGAGAAGAAGGCGCTTGTAGAAGGTGTAATGCACATGGAAAAGTCGTTGCACCAAATAGTGACTTTACGTACAGAAATGGTTGTATGGAATGGTCTACCTGTCGTTGTGAATGTGACGGTTCCTGGCAATGTTCCGACAGAGGAAGATGGATATGTGAGAATGTTTGTCAGGAATGTAATATTAACGGTACTATTTATCGTGCGAACACTGATTTTAGATATACTAAAGATTGCTTTGAGTATTTTCCTTGTCATTGTCATTGTAACGGTTCCTGGCATTGTCCGGCAGAAAATGGACAGTGGGTTTGTACTGACCAGTGCCGCACGTGTGACGTCAGAGGAATGATTAAGCAAGGTGATACAACATTCAGTTTCAGAGAGGACTGTTGGGAGTGGGACGAGTGTATGTGTCATTGTAACGGTTCCTGGAAGTGCCCGACTAACAACGCCAGGTGGGCGTGTACATCACGTTGTCTGGAATGTAACGTCAACGGAACAAGATACAAAGGAAATGAACCATTCCAAATCACAAAAGGTTGTTATCAATTTAATTGTGATTGTGGTTGTGATGGAGGGTGGAGCTGTCCAGCCAACAGAACCATTGACGTTTGCAATATGAACGCAACCACTGGATGCTATTTTTGCGATGTACACGGGACTCGCTATCAAGGCAACTCGTTCTTCTCTCATAAGGATGAATGTATAAATTACACTAACTGTGTTTGTAATTGTGATGGTTCATGGGATTGCCCGGGAAGATCGGCCATTGATACGTGCAGGCAAAATACAACAACCGGATGTTACTACTGTGATGTTCGTGGGAGAAAATTCCAAGGCAGTCTCGTTTTCAACTTGATGAAGACTGTTGGCAATTTGAATGTGAATGCGATTGTGATGGAACATGGAGATGTTCGGAAGACAGAGCCGTTTATACTTGCGGTCGGACTGATGGCTGTAGAGAATGCTATGCTGGGGGTAACCGCTATCCCGCGAGGCAAGATTTTGTTTTACCATGGGGTTGTATTAACTATAACTGCCATTGTAACTGTGATGGTTCGTGGATGTGTCCTGCATCAAATGCTGAAATAAGATGTAGCGGTGGATCATTCCAGCAATTTCAAATTTCATCAATCCACAGTACACCAAATTCATGGTGTAAACAGTGTTACTTAGATGGTAATATCTATCCAGGGAATTCACAATTCGAATATGAATCGGACTGTGTCAGACATTCATTTAGATGTTATTGCAACGGGGGATACAGAAAAACATTTGCTGTTGTGGGAAGTTGTACGAAACAAATTATCTCGGGTTCTAGAACTATAAGCAGTACATCTACCGGCGTAATCTCAACAAGCAGAAGGACTTCTTGTTCGTGTATCATCAATGGACAAACGTATCCTCAAAATGCTGAAGCAGTGTTGAAGGTTGGATGTGCGTCATATAGTTGTCAATGTACATGTAGCGGGTTTCCTTCCTGTCGATTAGTATCAAATAATTTATGTAAAACAGTTATTAGCGCTATTGGAACAGTAGGTACCGGTGCGGTGGTTGGTGGTTCTGGAGGATCAGTAACTAGAGTTATCGGTGGAGGCAGCTCAAGTACAGGAGGTGGTAGTAGAACTGTTGTCGTAACAGGCGGTGGGGGCAGCAGTTCTGTCACAAGCACTGGAGGTAGGACAGTTGTAGTAACTGGAGGAAGAAGGGTTGTAACTGAGGAAAGGATTGAGACTAGCGGATCAGGTGGTACAGTAGTCAATGGCGGAACAGTCGTAGTGACTGGTAACTCTGGTAGCACTTCCGGAGGGACTACTATACTCACCGCCGGAGACCAGGGTTGTGGTTTCTGTATCGTCGAGGGAAGACGTTATAGAAGCAATACATCTTTCCAGTTCAGAAGAGACTGTATGCTATTCTCTTGTTCGTGCGCGGCTTGTAGAGCCACGTGTACAACTACTTCCACGGACTGCGTACCTAGGCCTGTGCCCGAGTACTGTAGGGAATGCAATGTAAATGGTCGAAGATACGCTCCGAAATCTTATTTTGAATATCAACAAAACTGTGAGATATATCGTTGTAGATGTGGTTGTGACGGTCGGGAATCATGTACAAGCGAGTATGTACCGAACTGTAGAATTGACACGTGTCGACCATGTAATGTAAATGGTAAGCAAAGGGCGCCAAATTCCGCTTTCGATTTACAAGATGGCTGTCAGAGATACCGTTGTAAATGTAAATGTAATGGTCATCATGAATGTTCTGCACCTACAGATACGTGTGGCGTAGATTCAAGGAGAGAATGTAGAAACTGTGTGTTATATGGAGTTACCTATCCCACTAACACTCCTTTTATGTATGAACGTGGGTGTTGGAGAATGCGTTGTAACTGTGACTGTGATGGTTATCATAACTGCGATCGCACGAACGCAGAATATACATGTGATGTTGATCCCCCAACACGACCAAAACCCAAACAATGTGTTCGATGTTTGTCTGACGGTGTATACTATGAATCCAATAAAAAGTTTACACGCCGACGTGGTTGTCTCGTCCAAAGGTGTCAGTGTTTCTGCGATGGGCGGGTTCAGTGTGTTAGAACAGATTTATATACATGCGCAACAGGGACTGTAATAAGACCTGGTTCTACAGGAACATCTACAACTAATGTGGTCATTACCGGAACTAGAACGTCTACATCTAGGAGTGGAGGGGCTTCCTCCTCATCCTCGACACGGACGAAAATAATACAACGAGATGGAAACTGTACCGCTTGTATGGCTGACAATAAAGAGCGTAGACCAGGAACCACATTTTATTTAGATCGTGGATGTAAGCGGTATACATGCCACTGTCCTTGTGGGGGAAGATTCTCATGTGAAACCGGAACACCAGAAAACATCTGTGATGACACCGGAAATAGACGCTGTAGAAACTGTGTCGTCAGCGATAAAACATATACAGCCAATCAAAAGTAAGTAATTATATAAAACAAGTTACATCACAGCGTTGTTGATAAGTTTGATGTCTCTGTGTCCAGGATTGCCCTGGATATATTTGACGTCACATACATGTAGTTCCATGTTTCTTCACACAATTTTATTACACACGTGGTGGGTGTAGCTAGCTAAACAGGAGGTGTTTACCCTTCCGGAACACCCGGCCTTACTTCCCTGGTGGAAGCTCACGTGTCTAACCTGACTTGTCAGTTCCAAAGTTTTTACTTTGCTTCTGTAATTCGGACATGGATTAGTTTGTTTGTTCTTGATTACGTCGCTTCTATCAGTGTACACTGGGTGTTTCTTAAAGTAAAGTAAGATAATCTCAAGTACATTTATTCTATCACACTAAATAATAAATGGTGATAAATGCATCATTTATTATTACTCAACCTGAAAAAGATGTATTTTGTGTCGCGTAACTAAAATGAAAAAGTCCCTGGTTTGCTGAAAACCAAAACAAAACAAACCGACCCATGCTGAAAACCAAAACAAAACAAACCGACCCATGCTGAAAACCAAAACAAACAAATCGACCCATGCTGAAAACCAAAACCAAACAAATCAACCCATGCTAAAACATATTTATACGTTTTGACACATTCGAGAAACGCATTTGATAAAATGCAACACAAGTGATTCCTTTATAGATGTGAGGAATAAAGTTATAAGAGCCAGAAATTTTAGCTGGAGAATTTAAGGACAAAACACTTTGTATATAAGAGTTTGATGGAATTCCATTCATAAATAAAGTTTTTAAAGCTGATAAAACAATAAACGCGAGGACGGTTATGAATATGTCTACCAAATCATGCATCTAATTTCGAGAACATCCATTTACAAATTAAGAGTGTGCTGACAAAAATGAGTGAAAAAAAACAAAGGGACAATACTCTGTAAATAAGCGAGTGCGGGTTATAAAACTCAAAACTCAAAGAGATGATTCGTATATAAAACTTGAAATGAATTTGATAAGGAAGGCGTTTTGTACTTGGTCACTGTGTACACGACTCGCTGTCATTGGACAATCAAAATAGAAAGTGTTTTGCTTCTTTAGAAAATCTTTGAACTCGGCGGTGTTTCATTGTCGTGTAACTGCACTAGCTTCAAAAAAAAAAAAAAAAAAAAACAAACAAACCGATTCACGTTCAAATCACAATTTCAAAAGCAAAGTGAAAACTGGAAAGTTGGCAAATTAAGTTAAACATGAGAACTTCTACCGAGGAAGTGAGGTCGGGTGTCTCGGAAGGGTAAGCGCCTCATGTCTAGCTAGTTACAACAAATCTGGTTGAAAACGGTTTATTGTCCATATTCATCTGAATGTTTACAGAAACATGATAAAGGTACTTCAAAATAAATAGTACAAGTTGCTGTTGTTATCCAATTACTGAAAAGGGAAAATTTTAGCGTCATTTAATTTTGCGAAAATTTCAAGAGATTCATCCACTTTCATTATGATATAATCTCGGATTACGGTCAGTTAAAATGCAAGCGAATCGGACCAAAATAATATATTCGCTAAAGTTTTATCACTGTGGTACAGCGTACACGGGATATTAAAGCATAAAATGAGCAAAACAGCCAGTGTAAACAACACCAGCGTGAGTCGAAAGGCGATTTTTGACTTATCTGTTCGTTTTAACATGTGATGGTGTATTGGGGCATCAATCTGACACATAAACGATTCTATTGAAATAGTTAACTGCATCTGATACACTGTTTAAACTTTAAAACAAATTGATAAAGCGCAAGTGCTCACCTGTGATTTTGCCGTCGCCGGGAGTTTCTTTCCAATATTTGAAATTTCACCTGATAAATAAAAATTCTGAAGCGTACAATTCCTCTAGGATGTTAAGAACTACATGTCGACCAAATTTCAGCTCAATGTATTGAGATATAAAGGAGCAGGAGACGTTGGAGGATAACATGCGGTGTACTGGGAATTGCAAAAAGGTGTACTGGGTATTGGCAATTAAGGAGGAAGTAGGTGTACTGGGAATTGAGGATTCAAATATCTTGCTAGCTGTGCGAGTTTCATGTTTTAATGAACTTATATAGAATTTTAACTTCTTTTTCAATGACAAACAAAACAATTAATTATCTAGTGAAAATCTTCAACATCTGTAATTATTAATAATGCATTATAGACGAGATGAAGATGAAACATACATAGACCACATCTTTAACAAACATTTCCCCGATATATGTAGATTGAGAGGGATCCAAGTGTTTACTAAACCATTACAAAGGCCCATGTGTAATGTCAAAATATAATCCGTTCTTAAATTGTTAAAGTTTTACAGTGTCATAGCAAATGCAACTAGTGAAAGTAAAGAAAAAAACTTTGTAGTTTGGAACTGAGCAGGAAAATGAAGATTACAATTTGAGAAATCTTTTTAAATATTTAACCTAATGTCATTAGATCAAATCGACCAGCTAAAATATAACTTATTTATATCAAAGGTCAAGATGAGACAGTCGTCGAAAGGAGGTATCTGGTGTAAAACAGATCCACAAATGAGACTAGAGTAAAATAAAACGTCTTGAAACTGATTTATAAATAAAAAGTTTTAACAATATAACACATTTTTTCATTTTTAACATGTTAAACATGGTTCATAGTGTCATATGTTTATTTTGAATTTTCATTTACGAGGGCCTATCAATAAGAAACCAGCTTAACCTTTTTTCCGGATTAGATCCACCTCTTCTTTTTAATGTAATTCAGTGCCCTCTAGTGTGATGCACTTATCCATCACCCCAGATCTGAAAAAGACAGGGTCATTTCCATTGACACACTCCTCAACTGTTTTCATGACTTCTTGGTCAGACCTGAAATGACGCCCTCAGGTATCATTTTTCAATTTTGGGAAAAGAAGAAGTCGCTACGAGCTAGGCAGAATGTAGTATTTCGCCCCACAGCCTTCATTGTAACTTTGCAACTGTGTACTCTTGCGTTGTCCTGTTGCGGCGGTTTCACAGATATCAGTTCTCGTGTGGTCTAGCAAGTTTGCATAATGCACTCCAGTTATATATCATTGTACTTCTCTTTGGTTAAAAGTCACACACAATAACACCTTTTGCGTCCCAAAATACTGTGGTCATCACCTTGCCAGTAGACTAATGCTTTTTAACCTTCTTTGGCCTAGGGGACCCAGGCCCTATCCACTGACGACTCTGTGCTTTATTGTCTGGCTCATATTATTGTACCAAAATCTCGTATACAGTCTTTAGCCGCAAAAGAAAATCATCTTTTGACATAAACGCTTCAACAAGGCGCCGTATACTGATGCTTTGGTTGTCAAAAATCCGCTCGATAGATTTTTTAAAATAAATGTGTTCAGAAAGCAAATATAGTTTTATCAAATAATATAGAAAAATCCTAATGTCAACCGATTCGATTTTCTGCAAATCCACGATGAAAGATCATATTTTATCTACATGTATTCAAAATTTCCAGTTTTTAGACACTGCCATTTTTGGCCTGTTAGTTTATCATAACCATAGCATTTCAGAAATAATGCACTTGGTAAAATATTATATACATTTTTTTAATTCCTAAATATCGGATGTGCAAAACTATGTATTCCGTTACGCTCTGCAAAAAAGTGCCTAAAACTATACTGACACCTCAATACGCGTGTAATTTTGTATCCGGGTATTGAAACAAGGCACAAAAATAATGGCCGTGTCGGACAATCGGAAATGGGTTGGTTGGTTGGTTAACGTCGCATCAGCAATTTTTCAGCTATTCGCGACGAGAACTATTAATTCTATTAATCTATGAACAAGTTCGTGTATGCATGTGAAGTGCAAGTGTGTTTTATGGTCTGCTTTGTACTAGTTCGCACTCATGGCGACTTTAACGTGCTAGCTCACAAAGTCAGTATCCTGCAGACAAGCGTACCATTCCCCAGGCACATTATACTGATACCAGGTAAACAATTTAAGGCCAACGGCAAGGAAAAATCACTTTCCCGCATGTGATCTAAGTGGGACTCGAACACACAGCGGTGAGAGACCCTGGATTTGTTTTGTAGACTGATGTCTTATTCATTAGGCAACCGCGGCCTCTCAATCAGAAATGGGATACTAGGATGGTCCCTCGTAAAATGAGATATAAAAAACTACACATTCTACATACATGTTTTTATAATGCCTATATTGTCTTTTTGAGTCTAGTGGCATTAACGTAAAGACCACCTCTAAATAAGAACAGCTTGTTTATTGAATGTTCTATGTAAATGCAACCTACATACTGAAAAAGATGCACAATTCCGACCACTCATAAGTGATGCTGTTTAAAACGTGATATATTTTACCTTGAATCGACAATTTTTAATCATTCTATAGACAATAACAAGTACTACTACTAATAATAAGGTATTACACATATACCAAGCACCAACTGGCTGCAGTTTCACTATCATTTCCTAAGATTTGTGTGATTTAAATAGGCTACTTTTAGCGGAACAGCACATCTTTACTGAACTTTCCGTCATTTCTTGAATTTAATAATTTTCCGTAACTTCATCATAAGTGATGAATAGTATGTGTCATTGATTGTTTGTCCCTTTTGGAGATAACCTACCACCAGATTATGATCAGCATCACTGGAAGCCGAGGTCATACCCTCTCCAGCTGATGTAACAGTATTGGTCTTTTTTCAGGGTGATCAAGTGTAAACTTTGGCCACTGGGGTGAATTGATAAACCCACGTTTAATCCATAGTAACTTATCTCTGAAAAAAAGCACACAACAAAGTGCACTTGATGTGCTTCTGACCAATTGTCAGATGCCTTGGTAAGTTGGTACCGAACTGAAAGCATTTCTCATTGCAAGATTTTCTGTCAGAATTAAATGTAATACATGTATTCCCTGTGAAATACCAACTGGCTACATACCATTCTGTAACTCGCTTGTCAGTCGTAACAATATCATAAACTTTTTTGACTTTTTCTGGGGTTGCATCAATAACAGACCTTCTAGAACAAGGGCCTTTCTGTTGCGTTTAAATCCCACAACCCACATTTTTACTTTTAAATACGAAGGTAATATTTTCCTAGTGTGGATACCATATTAGTTTGGATATCCTTAAGTGTTAAACATTTTAATGAAACTATGGAATCACTCTATGTCTCTTAATATTGACAATCTACCTAATTCAATTTTGAAATCAAGGTTAGAGCCTTTACTATGAACACCTAATATAAACTTGCACAGTGAAACTTATTTATTATTGTATGCACCATGCATACAAACTGTATCATACATTCGCAATCCCCAATTTCTTTAAAAATTGGGACTTGAAAATAATGTTATACACGATTCCCGGTAACCGTAATTTTGCAATTCCCAGTACACTAAACCGGTGATGAGAATCAATTCCCAGTACACCACGTCGATCTTTCAACGTCTCCTGCTCCTTTATTTCGCAATACATTGAGCTGAAATTTGGTCGACATGTAGTTCTTAACATCCTAGAGGAATTGTACGCCTCAGAATTTTTAATCAAGAAGTGAAAATTGAAATATTGAACAGAAACTCCCGGCGACGGCAAAATCACAGGTGAGCACTTGCGCTTTATCAATTTGTTTTAAAGTTTAAACAGTGTATCAGATGCAGATAACTATTTCAATAGAAACGTTAATGTGTCCGATTGATGCCCCAATACACCATCACATGTTAAAATGAACAGATAAGTAAAAAATCGGCTTTCGACTCCCACTGGTGTTGTTTACACTGGCTGTTTTGCTCATGTTATGCTTTAATATCCCGTGTACGCTGTACCACAGTGTTTATTTTTGTTACTCTTGCAAATTTGCGCGAAAACAGATAAACGCGACAATTTCCCAAATAACAGTATGTACCTTTTCTTCAGACATATTCAGTTAGAGAATTATTGATGATTTAGCAATTTTCGTCACAAAATTAAATCATATTCTTATTCTATATTTAGATTTCAATTAGACTACGATGAATGCAGAAAATACCAGTGTGTTTGCAATTGCAACGGAACATATGACTGTCCAAGTGAGGATATTATTGATACATGTAGAAGGGAACAAAGGTGCCAAAACTGCTTTTATAACAACCAGGCGTACCCACCAAATACAAGGTTTTCATATACAAAAGGTTGTGATAGGTTTAATTGTAGCTGTGAATGTGACGGTATGGTACGTTGTCCAGACGAATTGATAGAAAATACATGTGTTACCGAAAGCCCGCCTAGAACATGCAGAAATTGTATGGTTGAAGGTAGATCTTTCGCTTCAAATCAGAGATTCCAATATGACATGGACTGTCAACGAAAGTATTGTTTTTGTGATTGCGACGGGACGTGGGGATGTACTGGCTCTAAAAACATATGTCAACCGGACAGAGAAACGTGTAAACCATGTGACGTCATGGGAAGAATGTACCGATCAAATCAACGGTTTCAGTATGATGATAGTTGTACCAGATACGATTGTGACTGTATGTGTAATGGTTCCTATGTATGTCCGGCTGAGCGGTCAGTGGATATCTGTCGCGGTAGCGGTATGATTAACTATACCCACGAATGCAGTGAATGTCTGGTCCGTGGAAACCGGTATGCTCCAAACACACGTTTTGCATACGACGAAGACTGCTATAGATTTGATTGTGACTGTAGGTGCAATGGTTCGTGGGCGTGTCCTGGAGAGAGGACGCGGTACATATGTAACAAGGCCCAAACCACAACAGACAGTCCAAACGTATGTAGGCCCTGCACTATTAACAGCAGAGCGTATAGACCTGAATCTAGATTCCAATACGACTCGGGATGCGAAAGATTCGATTGTGATTGTTTTTGCAATGGCTCCTATATTTGTCCAGCTGAACGAACACGTGACTTGTGCGGTGGGCGGGGCAGAGGCACTGATGAAGGACAATGTAGACCGTGTTCAGTAGAAGGACGAACATATCGTACCAATACTAGATTCCAGTATGACTCCGAATGTTTGAGATACGATTGTGACTGTTATTGCAATGGCTCATACAATTGCCCTGCTGAAAGAACACGTGATTTTTGCGGTGACAGAGACAGGGGTTCAGGCGGAAGTGGTCAGTGTACGGCATGTGTTGTAGAAGGACGAAGATATCGACCAAATGCTAGATTCCAGTATGATGATGATTGTAATAGATTTGACTGTCAATGTCATTGCAACGGTAGTTATAATTGTCCCGCTGAAAGAACTCGCGATTTGTGTGGAGGAAGGGGTAAACCATTTCCAGATGACGGACAATGTAGATCATGCGAAGCTGGTGGTCGCTCATATCGAGGCAACTCGAGATTTCAGTTTGATAAAGACTGCTTTAGATACGATTGTGATTGTAGTTGTAATGGATCATACAATTGTCCAGCTGAAAGAACACGCGACATATGTGCCGGTAGAGGAGGAGGACGAGGAGGTGAAAGCGGGCGAGGAAGCGGAGGTGGGCGTGGAGGCGAAGGCGGGCGAGGAAGCGGGGGTGGACGTGGAGGCGAAGGTGGAAGTGGAAGCGAAGGCGGACGTGGAGGCGAAGGTGGACGTGGAAGCGAAGGCGGACGTGGAGGCGAAGGTGGACGTGGAGGCGAGGGAGGACGTGGAGGCACAGGGGGAAGAGGAGGGAGCAGTGGTAGAGGTACTGATGAATCTGGAGGATGTCGTCATTGCATAGTTGATGGCAGAAGATATCGCACAAACACGAGATTCCAATATGATTCTGGCTGTACCAGGTTCGATTGTGATTGCTACTGCAATGGGTCATATGTCTGTCCAGCGGAAAGGTCACGTGACAAATGTGGTGGAAGAGGTGAAGCAGGAGGAGGAGGAAGAGAGACAGGACAATGTAGGCATTGTACAGTAAAAGGGCGAACATATCGTACACAATCTAAATTCCAATATGAAGAAAAATGCTTGCGATTTGACTGTGATTGTTACTGTAACGGTTCGTACAACTGTCCCGCGGAACGAACCCGTCGGGTGTGTAGGAATGATGCCCCTGCTAACGATGACCCTAGTAAATATCCAAAAGTCCTTCCAAAGTCAGAGTGTGTGCAATGTAAAATAAGAGGGAAAACATATGAACCGGAAACAAACTTTCAATATAGCAGACGATGTTATCAGTATGACTGTAAATGTCAGTGCGACGGGTTTTACAAGTGTTCTGCTAAACGGTTAAAGAAAAAGTGCGGGGGTTCTAAACGTTGTAAGAAAAACTGTGACGTAGGCGGAACTACATATCCGGGAAATAGTATATTTGTATTTAGAGAGGGCTGTTTGCAAAAGCAGTGTCATTGTAAATGTAACGGGAAATGGCGATGCAATGAATCCAAGACTGTAAATGTATGCAAACAGTGATAATTATAAACACTATATTATAACGTTTTATTTAGTGACGTCTTCATATTAATATATCAGCACACGAATGGACAGTAAATTCGGGTCAAAGGTCAATTCTGGCCATGGTTTGAGAAATGTTTTCGTATTATAAAATGGTGGAAAGTAACAGTGCAGAAAGACATATGTATATTTAGACGCGCATGTGAATATTCAGTACTTATCATTAGTACTTAGATTTACGTCAAGATGTATCGCAAATTTTAAAATCATATTCGTTAATTTTTTGACAAATTGTTTAATTACTGTCGTTTTAATGTTATTATTATTATTATTTTAACGACTTAATTGTAATAGCGCATTTTCATGTCCGCTAAAATGAATCGGAAAGAATGAATGCATATATTTGATAAATAGCTACTTTTATAAAATCTGGTTTGGTTTTAATTTTAACAACACAACTTGTAGAATTCTTCTCAAGGTATTAAAGGTATTTTTGACACCAGTTACAACAATACATCAAGTTTCAGAATGGCTTCAAAATCCATTACGTTGATTAACGTGGATTGTTTAAAAACATCCGTTCAAACTATTTCGAGCGATAAGCTGACGAACTACGAGCATTCTCCAAAACATCATTTTGTAACAATGGATTAAAACCCAAATAATAGTAAACTTTACATTCCAATACAAAAAAAAAACAAAAAAAAACCACAACAATCCATGTCCAAATCACAATCTCAAAGCAAAGCAAACACTGAAAACTGGCAGATTGAGTAAAAGAAAACCAGGTAGTCTTTACAGGGGAGTGAAGCAGGATGATCCCCCGGAAGAGTAAGCACCTGTTAAGCTAGCTAAGAACGTGTAAAACTCAATACCGCTTAATAACAACTGATCTTATGACCCGTTTCTTCATCTTTCTAGAAACGGGTTCTTTATATACATACATGTTCTAAATTAGGCTCAAAGTTAAAAGCCATAAGAACGGTTCATTTTGGGGCCAATAATTGATGCATATTTACATAACCGGGATAAGTAATTATAATAGCTGGTATAGAAAGGTGTACCTTATACTTAGCTTACGTCATAATGCTGTCTACAATTTTGACAAGAAATTTTAAAATATATAGAACTGAAAAACATGCTTTTGCCATACACAGCATACGCGAACAGAACAACAAAATACAAGTCTGATAACACAATCAAACAAGATAGGACAAATATTTTAGTATAATGGGACAACTTATTATAAAATTCTCTATCTTGAACGTTGTTTGTTACAATACCAGAGCAGATTGTTATTGCTAAGTATTATTCATCTTACTCTCATGGAGAGCGAAATAATAGTGTTTCAACCCAAGTCAAAATTTTTTCACTGATATCGAGGCGATCAGTTCATGGGCGTTGTAGAAAACCGGAGTAACCGGTAAGGTGATGATCACTGGCCTTCGCGACGCAAATTTTTCTCGCACTAGAATCTGTCATCATGGGTGGGATTCGAATCTAGGCTGTGAGTGGTATATGAAGTTAAAATATCAGATGCTTGCATAAAGAGCAGATGAAGCTTGATATACAGTTAATTATCTAGTGAAGAAGTCAATATCTAGTACTAAGTATTTTGGAAGGGTATACTGTCTCGTGGTCCGTTATATTAATTTTTACACAATTCTTCTATATTTTGTCATTATTTTATTCATATATACATTCATATAGGTGAAAATCCAAGTAATATTTATCACCGGAAGACTTGGCTGTTAGTTTGGTCTGAACAATGTTTAATGTAACTCAAGTATACCATTAAGCTTGTCTATTGTACAGTAAAGCCTCGTTATAATACCAGTCACCGACGTTTCAGTCTGATTCATCGCCAAACACTTTGGAAGTCAAAAAATATATTTCCTTTAAGGTCTTCTTAAGAAGTCTCCCTATGTTTATTGCCAAAACTATATAACGTCAGAATCTGTGTAAACAAATTGTGGTAAAGAATCAATGGTTCACTGCAATGTGGTTTTTTACACTCTTAAGTCAATCTTGTAAGAACATAGTTGGCTTATGCTTGTTGAAAAAAATGAATAATTCCTCCTGAGTTCAGAAACAACGCCATGTAACATACAAATAATCCCACCGGTTCCATGTTCTGGTTATATATATCTTTGTACTATATAAACACTACATCTAGGGTCATTCATCTCGTACATGAAGTAATATTTTCCCAATGTTTTGATTAGATTCCATATATTTATGTGCGTCTGATATTTGCTCTAAAGGAAATGTTTTGTCCACTATGGGTTTAACTTTTCCAGATGTAAACAATGGTAAAACGTTCTCTGTGAAGCTGTTTACTAGATCTCTTTTATACTAAAATAAATAATAGTAAAACGTGTAAATCATAAAGATACTGAATATCTCTTCTGTACGGTATTTATAAATAGCAAAACATTGAAAGACCATCCTAGGACGTATATAATTATTATAATAATATAGTTGTTAATGATGATGATGATGATGATGATGATGATGATGATGATGATGATGATGATGATGATGATGATGATGATTTAGTGACATGTTTGAGATGTTCAGCTGAATAATGTGTACTTGGCAACAAACACTCAACAACAACACAAAGGTCAAATATCATGTATATATATAAGAGAAGACACAAAGTAACTCAAAGACCCCTGATTATAAAACGCTCTACTTTGGACCGGTTTAGGACATTTATAAAAATGGATTCCATTGTTAATTATGTAATTGTTAAAATTGCCTGCTAGTTAGTGTGACAATATTACTGTCTCAGGCAAAAGCCGTTTTCCAATTTTCAAGTACTACAGCAAGTAGCGACTTAATAAGCAAAAGCGTATGCTTATTTGCATTAGCTGCGTCATAGTTTTATAAGGCAACTTAAGCTTACCAATCAATAATTGCCCTTTTCACGCTTAAAATAATAAAGATATTAATGAAGTTGATTTTTACACTGGCCCCTTTCAAGCGACAGTTGTTAATCTGGTTTCACCAACTTAGAAAGGCACAATTGCCAGTCAAATTAAATAGTCAAGTATTTCAGGACAACAGATTTAGTTCAAATTCGTTTATAATTTTTTGGAAAGTAGAACGGTAATGGGATAACGATGAAATCTGAAAAGCAACTGCCGCTCCTCAGTCTGATGGGGGTCCTCGGTATCTGAGTAATCTAAAACACCGTCTAATGTGTAAGGATCACAATACCCTTGACCATCCACTGGGGTCAGAAATGGCATGTGTTGAAGGGGTGGTTTTTATAAGGAACTATCCCAGAACTGACTGTCTCAATATAAGTAAAAAGAATTTTGTCTGGAACGTGGAATACCATTGCTACACTCCAACCCAAAGGATGAAATTACCTGCATAAGAGATCTATAACACAAACTAGTACCCAATGTTAGGAAGAAGGCATTACAAACGGTAGGAAATAATTAATTTTGAGTACCGCATTGGCTCATGTAACTTGTGTATGACATACAGTACTGACTTGTCAAAAGTTTAACACTAAGCTAACGATTTAGTACCGAATCGGCAGCCCATTTTGTTCCCTCGTTAGATATATTTCGGCAGCAGGTGGTATCTATTTCTCGATTTCTCTATTGCTTACTTGCTGTCAATATTCCGGCCACTTGGTTAGCCGAGCTTCAACTCATTTTCTTAACCACAGTGTTAAACTTTCGTCAAGTATGTACCCAAAACAATTACCTCTATAGATCTGGCTCGTAATGTAGTACCGGTTATAGTAATTCTCTTCCTTAACAGTTTACTCAGTAAATCACCGTTTACATTACCACCGCCTGCAAAAAGACAGAAACAGTCAACAATTCATTCAAGCTCTGTTTTCTGAAAACTCTTGGCTACATTTATACACACCTGGGTAGTTCGACTAAAACTTTAATGAAATATCAAAACGAGGAAATGGATAAAAATAAAAGAATTTTATCAAAATTGACAAAAATAGAGAAATCCCGAATAAGAAGGTTGTACATGTGTATGACATAAAACCACACAAATAAATATTAATGAATGAACTAATCAATATGACACCTGACCTGTGATATAAATACAACTTAGCTCACGGCTGACATATATAAATTAGCGTAAAATAATTATCTGTTACCACCCCCCAAAAATATCCAACGGCATTTTAATAACCCTACACAGAAACCATCCAATAATGTCAAACAGTTATATGTTTTGATGATTATTTCGAAAAAAAATAAGATTGGAAAGATTTATAGCTCCTTATTAATATCAAAAATAACTATTTCAAATGTGGTATATAAACACTATGATCGTTACAAGAAGGGATGGTTGCTTACTTGAGGTCCTCCAAAAGTAATACAAGTCATTTTGTAAAATAGGTTGTTCTTTTCTTTAATTATTGTCATGTACTTGTTTCATTTTCTTGAATGTTGTGCTTATTTGTCAAGTAGATGTTTGATTCCATTAATTAAATCCACAAATAACTAAAACTAAATGAGGTCTCGTGTAACGGAAGGCGTGACAGGATCACGAACCCCGATGTGTATAATGTCATCAGCGCAACGCACAGGTAAAATTTCTGCACCGTCGCCTGCAGCTGGTGACGTCTTGATATAAGTGAAATGTTCTTGACTGGGACGTTAAATACCATTACTCAACTCAACTCATTAAGTCCTAAAACGCAGCAATAGGATTTTTGACTTGCAATAGCTTTATTCGGAATTGGAATTTGTAAAAAAATTTAAAATGTTTAAAAGTGTTTAACAACTCCAGGTCTAGGTCCAAACATTTATCAAATAGCGATATAAATCGATTTCGGACAGTTCAGTCTACCAATTACAAAGACAATCATTTTGAGTTCAAAGCACAAAGTTGCATCCAAAAACGACCAAAAATGAACCAAACTGAGTCCCTTTCCAAAAAGGAATAGAAAGGGACAACGAATATATCAACAACTAGGTGTTAAGTGTTTTCCATATCACATGTTAATAAGAATATGTAAATGAAAACAATAAGGGCGATAAGATGAAAGTAACAGTGTTTTAGTTGAGGTTGACTAACAAATTAAACGTCAAGTTTTCCAGAGAAAGTACATATACAAATTGTACACGTGTGCAATTTTTATTTAATATGCAATATTTTGCACGTATGAAGGGCAAAATCCAATCTTAAAAAGTTTTTAGACACTAAAGAAATAAATGATGTATTACTTTCTATACATACTATATATATATATCACTTGAACTACCTGCTCCTGTGGCTAAGAGTGGATTTAGAAACTGACATTAAAAGGCTTAAGTGCCTGCATACTTGGACACACCATGTATCCTTGTTTGAAGTGTTAAATAGCCTTTGATGTGAATATTTAAGTTATTACCTTAATCTCTAAAACCCCTTGACTGGTTTTCTAACTGCGATGATATAAAATAAAACATGTACTGATGATGCCTGTTTTAAGGAACCAAAGATATTCCTTAAAATAGTTTTATAATAGACAGTGACTGATGACATAAAAGCAGAATTAGTCAGGTACAATCCTGTCAAAAGTTTAACATCAAGCTAAGGAATAAGTGCCGAATCGGCAGCTCATCTTCATCTATATATTTAGCATTTCAGTAACTAGCTATCCGTATATCGGCCACTCGGCAGCTTATACTCGACTTCTTTTTGTTAACTGAGTAATAGTGTTAAACTTTCGACAGGTCTGTACTTTACTGAAATGATATTCGTCGTAAAATTTCGCTGAAAAACTCAGATATTGATCTGGTATCAGATTTCCTTGTGAGTAACTGAGAATTGGAGCAAGGACATGTTCTCTTCTTGCACTATGATGGCGCGTCCCACACAGAGGGTCGCCAATCGTTACTAAAATTTGAAGTGACCAGAATCTGGAAAATACCAGAAACTTAGTGGTAAAAAATAGGCCTGGGTAAGTTCATTTAATTGCAAGACCGACGTTGTTTATAAATACACGTATTTAGTCATTTATTCTTCTTGGCTAGGAGTATGAAACGTCTAAACGGTTAAGATTTTCATTTCAATCGAAAATCTCAGGTGTTTTTGGTAAACCTTAGTTTACGATCGTTTTCTAGGCGATTTTCACTAAGCAAAACCAAAGCTGAAATTTCTCGTTAAATCTGATTAAAAAGAGTCATCACAACACTCATTGTTAGTAAAAAAAAATTAAAGATATATTTGTTATTATTATAACTTAGGTGTAAGAAGCAAAAGTGTTCGGATTTGCAATCTTCTTCATGATGCACATCTTGATTCAAAAAGAAACCCTGTTAATATTAGTCAATACAGAAAACAAGGTTTATGACATGATGGTCTCTATGGGAATACATCTTACCTAACAGTCCATATACAACCCATCTTCCTTCCATAGCTATAGAGTTAACGTTTTGTTCATAATATGATTCTCCTATACAGTCAAGGATAAGGTTAACACCAGCACCTACAACAAAAACCAATGAGGTACATCTTATAATTAAAATATGGTTGTATGTCTAGGATTTTATTCTTGCACCTGTCACGTGTTACTTATGTCAACTTCCTAGTTACGATTAACTCGATCATTTATTGACATAGTTATTCTAAATAATGATAGCACATGTATCTGTTATTATAATCAAAGACTGCTAATTGTTGCGATTGTGCATTTTGTGTGTATTATCTGCGATTCCTATTGGGCGGATCATCCTATATGAAGAGTCAAGCGCCTAATCAGGAATTTACAAACACAAAGAAAGATAACTCATTTAAAATAAAAACCAACAGCAGACTTAACACCGAAAATAGGAGTAGTCCAAAATATACATATAATAATAAAAATAAATTTTTTTTTTTTAATTTTGAAAGTCATTTATAAGTGTGTACATCGTGTCCAAAATAGATACCTACTTTAGGTTTTTCTTAACAAAAGCTGTATCAACTACTTAGATGATTAAATGTGCATCTACCACAATAAAATCATTTTCTTGCACAAAACATGAACCTTGATGTGTGTAAATGTAAAACAGCTCCTTACCATTTGTCGCATCTAGCACCTTTTGAGTGAAATCTCCTTCTTTATAATTAAAGCCAGTAACAGCTCCCAATGAGATTGCCTTTTCTATTTTCTCTTTACTTCCTGCAGTGACAATCGGCTTGGCTCCAGCAAGTACTGTCAACTGTGTAGCCGTCGTACCTATACCACTACCACCAGCGTGGATAAGCACATTATCGCCCTTCTTCACTTGACCTAGTAATAGGTTTTTAGTAGTTACTTTGTATTAATTAAAATGGTTTTGGGTTAAAAGCATTAAATATGAAATACGACACAAGAAAAAATTGATGTGCCAATGTTCAATGTCTAAACTTTCTTACCAAATGTATTGCTTATTCTCTTGGAAACCACGGGACCTTTATTAGAGCACAGCGGTCGCTAGGGATTTACAAACAAAATAAAAATCTAGTGCATATTTGTACAAATCTATCTTATTACTTATTTGATGATAGTATTACATGGCGAGTATCAAAATCCTTGCACTATACTGTTTGCAAGTCCTAAATCAACATTCTGAAAAGCATTTTGCATGAAAACTATAGGTACTTTTGCTAACATAATTATGTCATTATTAGTTTTTCCTGTTTAAATAGTTTTTAAAATCCATTGCAGATTAATGTTAATCGTTTTTGCTACGTATTGTAATTTACTACTGTACCTATTGTATGTAACAGTTGGTATGATGTCAACCAAACTTCCGGTATGGCGGCTGCCTCTGTAAATTTCATGGTGGCTGGAACAGACATAAGTATATCCTCATGACAAGCCACATACTCTGCATTTCCGCCTCCTGTTTGAATCAAGCATATAAAATAAAATAAATATGCTGAATAAAGATAAATAAGTTTACGAGCATTGAAACTAAGCACGCCTTCCAAAAGGTTTAGCAATATGCAATGAAGACTAACGCTAGCTATAGCAATCGCGCCGTGATATGACAAAAGCCGTTCTGCTTCTACCTTGTACCATTGACCTAATTTTTAACCTAAGGCTTACCCCTATAGGCGACTCATTTGTTTTTGCTAAATTCTTGTTTTAAACACAGAAGTGTGGTTTGTTTTAAACACAGAAGTGTGGTTCCATACATATACACGGGATAAATAAAAAAAGAATGAAATTATGTTCAATTCTGAACTTTCTAGAAATCATTGGACATGCCGGAAAATGGCAGTTTGCAAAGGCTTACAGGTTGTGTACAAAAAATACTACTACTAATATCCGAACAGCGAACAAGTATTAACAATGTCATAATAGAGGAAGGTTACCTGCTAATAGAGCCATTACCCTGTCACCAATTTTCCATTTATCACTACATCCGGGTCCTTTCTGGTTTATCTTACCGGTAGCTTCTAGTCCTAGAATATCACTCTCACCCTTCGGTGGCGGATAACGGCCTTGTCTCTACAAGATTGCCAAGAGACAATTTAATATATAAAAACAAATTTGTGATATACATGTAATCCAATTTACTGTAACTACTTCAACAGACAAATCAACAAAATTGATTCTATACAAGTGTTATGTTATATTTTTTAATTTGTTGCATGAAATATTATACAATTATGTATGGTGTGATATTCATCGTAAAATATTGACAGAGGTCGCCAGCTGTCATAACCACAAAAAAGTCCATAATTGTATAATATTGTATGACACAAATGAGAAGAACTTTTTATGTGACGACAACAAAAACTCTTGGTATCTTTACTAATTTATCTTCTTGCAAATGAAATGACGAGTTGTGTTTCATCAACAAATTGGACACAAAAATGCTAACAAGGGCAGACAAAAAATATATTGATTTAATCGACAATTCACTTAGATCTAAATGAAAAAAAAGAAGCAAACTTGTCAAGCAGTGTTATCCAGACAACAGGTATATTTTTACCTGTAATGTATCGGCTCTGTTTATAGCTGAAGAGTAAACTTCAATCAGAACTTCCTTCTCTCTAAGTTCTGGAACGGGCACCTGTCCTATATACAAGTTATCGGCTCCTCCAGGTTTGTCAAACTTTACCGCCCTCATCATTCTGCTAGCCATCTAACAAAAGACACAACGGGGTATGTACAGTAAGAGTAATTCTAAAATATGACGACATGTTACACCGTTAAGACTGCTTTTTAATATTATTGATTAACTAGTCTACGTAGAGTTCGCCAAATCCAAAGGTGGGATGGTGGCATTTAAGTGAAAACGTATGCTATAAATTGACTTGCCCACAAAAGAAAACGAGGTGATTTGATTGATTGATTGATTGAATGAATGAATAAATGGGGGTTTTACGTCCTTGTGAAGACTATATTACACTTATATCGAGACGTGCTGACCACAAGATGGATCTATTCGATCCTAAATTGAAAGTAGGGTACCACGTGTAAATACTCTACGTTACATATATTGACCGCATTACAGGTCTGTATTCGTATTCTCTGAGAAGGCCTCAACCAGTATATCGTACACGTGTATTTGTAGGTAATATCTACTCGCTCGCCGATGATCGATGAACAGTAGGGCTCCATGGTATATACATGTGTACCTGTTTGAGATGTTAATTTCTGTTGTACATTTCTTACCTTTCTCATACACGCGTCTGTGTGCTGTGATAACACTTCAGACCCGCTCAATGAAGATTCCTGTGTTGTCACAATCTCACAACAAGTATACAACAACAAAATCAACAAACAGAGCCGCATTGACATGACCAGTAGGTCAACAACTAGATCAAATAGTGAACCAAGGGGAGTAACTCCTATATATATATTTACAACTTCAATATACATGTATTGGGAATACAGGAGCTAACTTAGCAAGTGTGAATACTTAACGCCCATACATATTCGTAATATCTAAGAAAGCTTTGGGTTTCGTTCCCTGTTTATTAAATGTGATATCGTTTCTCAGTTTTCTTTTTTATGATTGTTACTATATAACAACAAAGGCCTGTCATACAAAAATAACAAAAGTTAGTCAATAATTAACGAACAAAACATTGCCAAACATATGTACCACACACACATCTGACATTGGTGCTCCGGAAGAGAAAGCAGAATAGGATGTTAATTCAACATATGATACATAATATATACTGTGTGTACTTGTGTATATACACGTAGCAACAGGATATTGTCTGAAGTGGTTCGCAGAAAACTTAAGTTTCTTAGAGAATATAATGGGGTTTAAGATTTTCGGAAAAATGTATTTTACACTAACACTCCTTGAATAATAATAATAATAAAACTAGCTCTACACATGTTATTATACGTGTAGAAAATCACGTCATATTTTATTCCTTAATTACACTCCTATACCTTGTTTTTACCCAACTGCTAACTTTTCATGTCTCTACTGTCCTCCATATATCGCCATGTGTATTTTAGTCAAATGTTAATGATTATTGTAACATCGATCATACTGTCATGTGCTGATTTTGATTTTTTAAATTAAAATAATGCATTAATTTAATAAAAATTTAAAATCAGCACATGAAAATACTGATAAACTACAAGTCAAGTTCTAATAACATTATTTTGGTCAAGAGGGTCTGGAACATGTGCTTCTCAGAGGGGATTGGGTTTTAAAAGTGTCATATACCATTTTTTTAATTTTATCATAAAATACATTCAAAAAATGGTATATGACAAAAGCTTAACGTACTTTGAATAATTTAATATTTAACTTGGGCCATTAACGTATTTTGTTTGGTTATACCTACACTGAACTCCAAAACTGCCTTATGTTTTAAAATAGATTAGTTTAAGTACTTATTTTCTTTTCAAATAGATCTAATTGGTTTTACATAGGCAGGGTTTCCCTGGGATGATACATCGGCGGATTGACTTAATCCCTGTACACTGAAAAAACAATACATGTCCCTGCTTACCTGTGTAACAAACCTAAAATAAAGCCTGTTTGCCATCATGCCTTTACACATCACATACATACAATCTACATAACACGGTGTTAGTTGATTTAATGAATTACTAGCTGATTCATAGCGGAACTTGGCAATTAAGTTTGATTTTTGAAAAATGGAAAGTGAGATGTTTTCAAAAAACGTGTTTTAAAAATTAACCTTGTCTAAAATTTTCAATATTTGCATTTGGTAAAGAATTTACAAAAGACTGTACAATCGTTTTCATTAAGTTATTTATGTTAAATTTAAATGGAATGATAAAAATATTTCAATTTTTAACACGAGGTCCAATTGGGTCTGTATCCCTCACTTGTTATACTTTATTTACACAACCGAAAACAACAAATATAAATCGCAAACGCTGAGAAAATTCTAAGGCGAATTTTGTCTGTTAACCACATTTTAGCTATCACATGCTAAATTGCTAGGAAACTCGCACAAAATTGTGTGTCTCGTCACTCACTAGAGACTTTTAAAAGACTAAATCCACTGCGTTAGTGACTGTTGTTTCGCCAAGCACTCGTCTTTACGAAATGAAAGTCACGTTTCTTTCGAATGGGAACTTAAAATAAACAAGGTCCCATGCCACGGTGGACTTGGCATGCTAAAGAACCCTGCTGTATAATGCCATCAGTGCAACGCACAGGCAAACAGGCAAAATTTCTGCACTTTCGCCTATAGCTGGCGACCTCTCGATATAAGTGAAATATTCTTGACTGGGACGTTAAATACCATTACTCAACTCCAAAAAGATTAAGACTCCTTTGGCCGCTTCACAATTGAATCAAACACACACACATACCGATTCATGTATGTTCAAAAGACAATCACAAAAGCAAGGTAAAAGCTTTGCGTACTAGCAAATAAAGTTAAAAAAGTAAACTCGCTCTAGGGAACTGAGGTCGGGTGTCCAGGAAAGGGCAACATTTATTTTTTAAAAAAGTCCTTAACTAATTTTTTGTCGGCAGATTTCATCAATATACTGTGCAGCTCATTCCACAAAGAAATGTAACCCCTAATACAACAACAGGAGAAAAAATACAAGCACAACAAATTGCATTTCCGATTTAGAATTGGTTTATTTAGAATAAGTGGCATTCCTTGGTATCAACACAAGATAATTTGTTGCTAGTATTTTGTAAAAACATCTCTAGCTTGAATAACAACTCTAACACGACGACTAGTCGAGTAGGCATTTTACCAACCTAGAAATTTTCATTCCTATGAAGTTTTTTTGCTGTTTTGTTTTCCTTATGGGTCCTTGAACAAAACTAACTTAGTTGCCCTTCGGGCAAATTTGGGCAACTTGCACAATATACATAAATCCAAAATGGCCGCTAAACGTCAAATTGAAATAGGTTATAATATATCCTTTTAGATGTCTTCAGGCATGAGAAACTCATTTCTGGTATTAATTTTTACATACGGAACACTTAACTCGCACAATAAGCTATAAACACAAGATGACCGACGGACGCCATCTTGAAATATTGATTTTGAAAAAACAAATTTATAATAGATTATCATATATATTTGCAGGGGTATTTAGGCAGGGGCAACTCAATTCTGGTATTAGTTTAACATTAAATACCACCATGTCTATAATGACCGACAATATGTGTCAAATAACTATTCACCCTTGTGTAAAAATTTAAACACTCCCTTTCTCCAGAACAGTTACAAAAGCATGTACAGGATTATTTTTAGGCAAGCATGCCCTTGTGTGTTGCAATTATGATTTTGTGCCTTACATTGACATAACATGACAAAGAAGTTCTTGGGGCACCGGGTATCCTTTCGCTATAACATGTAATGAGAATTGATCTTTGAATTTCAACCGAAATTGGTTATCATCTCATACTGCTCAGGAGGATCTTGACTGTCGGTACCCTTTCACAACATTAACCAAAGGTGAGACAACAGAAAATGGTGTTTGATACAAAGTTAAAACTATAAGGCTTTGGTGTTCTTTATGAAGAGCCTGAGGAAACGGCACAGTTTTCCCTGCTGGCTGGCAATACAGAACAACAAAGAATGGTTCAGATCCCATAAAGTTATTTGCGATCTTTGTTAACCAAGAACATCAGCTAAATGAGGAGAATAAGAGTTTGTAATTATGATGCTGTATCACAACCACTAAGAACATGCATACATAACAGCTCAAGATATCTCGAACGAAGATCATGTCCCTAAGAGCATGCACGCCTGGTAGTTCAAGACATCTCGATCCAAGACCATGACACTGAGGGCATGCATGCTTGGCAGTTCAAGACATCTCAACCCAAGACCATGACACTGATAGAATGCATGCCTAGCAGTTCAGGACATCTCGAACCAAGACCATGACACTTACAGTGTGCATGCCTGGCAGATCAAGACATCTCGAACCAAGACCATGACACTTACAGTGTGCATGCCTGACAGTTCAAGACATCTCGATCCAAGACCATGACACTGATAGAATGCATGTCTGGCAGTTCAAGATATCTCGAACCAAGACCATGACACTAAGAGCATGCATGCCTGGTAGTTCAAGACATCTCAGACCAATGCCTGGCAGATAAAGACATCTCGAATCAAGACCATAGTTAGTTTCATTGATGTTCAAAACTTATATCCTATCACTCCATCTGTACATCACATTGTTCTCATGCTCATACACCCAATACACTAGGACACCAAAAAATATCTGTGTCGTCAATCAGCACACAAATGATATCATCACCTGTTTGTGCAGCCTGGATAACATACGATACCATAGTTATGCCGGATTCATCATGGCCGAATCCACAATCGTATACAAATTGCTGTAGTGTTTCCTCTGTCCTGGTTTCTAAGAATATATGAGATGGTATTTGTCGAAAAACAAGAATTTCAAATGTCTGGGTACCAATATGACCTTTTTTGGATTGATGCAATGAAATCTGATGGGTTATGTGATCAAGAGATGTGGTAGAAAAACTGTGAATCATTGTGATTTTGAGTTTTGGGTGAACGACCTCCACAAAGCGATTTGACTAGAGCTGACTTCATGCCTGTTTCAATGACAACTATTTTCAACCATTGTCAAAAAGGAACAGAACCGATTTCAAATGCAAGTAGAAGCTATGCTCAAACTGCCCTTGCTGTCCAAACAACGGTAACCAAAGAAACATGATTCCAAGATCAGTAACTGGCTTTGTTTTTTGTATCTTGACAGTGTCGCTTTGAAATGAATCATCTTTATAGAGCTACTGATGCCATTATAAAATTCATCAGGTAGACTGGATTGTACTCTTATTCCATCTTCACATCCATTGCAACTGAATCCACCACATCGACACATTTGAAGCAATTTTGCGAGCAATTGTCTTATGACCTGTTTTTATTTAGAGGGGGTTGGAATAAGCAATACAATCTGGTCATATGTATCCAATAAACATCGAGGATTGAACTCTTTGAGTTATGGTCCGTATCACACTCAGAATATAAACATTCTAATCGATTAGAAAAGCAACAATCTACCCACTAAAATGATTAGGCTAGAGAGTCATGCCTTTAAAGGCTCATTTTGCACCAAACTGGTTAACCAAGACAGCATCCTAATAATCACTATGGTACCGACATGCAAGATCCTCGACAGGACACGCATGTGTTTATAACAGACACTGATAAAGTTTACAGCATATTGTACATGTCCAGCATCCAATAAAATTATTTGTTGGGCGTGTTAATCAGGATACAAATAGTTTTGGTGGTAGACAGTACAGATGTATTATTTTCTGCAGTCCAGTATAATTTATATGTGAAACAGCAGTTTCAGGTCTAGATGTCGAGATGTTGCTTAATGGTAACTTAGGTAAGTTGAGACACCAGAGGTAAACCAGATCTTCACTGTGCATTACCTTTTCACTTATACCACATGAATGAACATGGAAGTCTGAATTCATAACGTGTGTCTCATAGCGGCCATTTGGAGTGGAAATAGTTAATCAAAATATCAAAACTATCATAAAACCAAAAACAATGAGTTCCACTGTTCAACTCCAACTAAACAATTTGTGGAAGGCTGTGCATTATCAGGGACAGATTTTGCTGCAGATTCCCGAAACCATCATAGTGACTTCATTACATGACGTAATGTATCAATGTTTATGTAAAAATCAAATCAATTCACTGCTGCCGTAATAGTGACTTCATTACATGACGTACTTTATCAATGTTTATGTAAAAATCGAATCAATTCACTGTTGCCAAAGATTATGTTTTTGATTTCTTATTAAAAGGAATTGTTCGAGCCTCATTTATGACCTTTTTATCAAAACGTGTCAAGATGCATAGTTAAGTTACAAAGCATTGAACGTGATATGCTGAGTTACATCTAAGTATAAAAAAAACCCTTGTCTGGTCAAAATTGTAAAATGTACTTTCAAAATGTCTCAAATGTTAAAAACAACAACGGAAATGAGTTCGTTCCTCATCCCTAAAACATATAAAACGGTATATTGCAAGCTATTGTAGAACAATTCTTACAAAAGATAGATTTTCAATATGGCGTCTGGCAACCATCTTGGATATATGCAAATTATTCAATTTGCCCAATGTTGCCTCCAGGGCAACTAACCTTATTTTACTCTAAGGACCCTATAGAATACAAAACAGCAAAAAACTAGGAAAAAACATTTCTAGGTTCAAGTATTGAGTATATGGGAGTGCCAACTCGACTAGACATGGTGTGCGGTACAAATTTTGACATTCTGATTTCTTGATCTGACACCAGTGCTTTTTAACAGACTGCCAAAGCTCCGTTGACGATGGTGCCATATCGCGAGAACCCCCGGACCAGTCAAGGATAGAAATGTTTATTGTTTCAACTGCTTTGTCGATTTTGATGCATGAGCAGGAGCAAGATCTTGCTGAAAGATAAATTGTTTTCGGGAAAAAACCCTTCTTTACTACACCTACGCCATTATATGACATACATACCCAAAGATGACCTTGAGCAGGAGTTTAAGAGGAGTATAAGAAACAACGAAATTTCCCCGACTGGCTCAGAAATTCTCCTTATCTAAGTCCAATTGAAAATTTGTGGGGGTCCTTTACAACTAAAAATAACCCGAAGATAGACAGAAATAGTAAACAGAGCTTTGACTATCGGATAAAAATCACTAAATCGGAATGTCAAAATGTGTATCGCCCACTCCATCATAGTGTCACAGCTGTTAGTCAAGCAAGAAGTGCTTCTACAAAACGCTAGCTGTAAATTAGCTTGTGTTGATACCAAACCATGCCATTGATGCTAAGGCAATTACTTCTGAATTAAACGCATATTGTTGTATATTTGTATTATTTGTTATTATTATTGTATTAGGTGTGGCATTTCTTTATGGAAATAACCACTGTGGTATTTCAGTTGGTAGAGTGCTCGCTCCGTAAGTGGGAGGTTGTGGGTTCGAATTCCGACCGGGTCTCACCCAAGACTTGAAAGTGGGTAGTGACTCATTACTCAGCTACTCTTTACAAAATAAGGGGGTGCTGTTTCTTTGTGGAGTGGAATGAGCTGTGTGTTGAATGCATAAATGAGTTATTGTCCAAAACGTAAAATATATTTTTTTATGAATACTTTGACTATAATAATACAGCGCACAAATGAAGGCTCTGAAACGATGTTCCATAATAGTATCTCAAATCTCTAAGCGCGTATTTTAAATGCAAAGTTACTGATGATGTTGATAAGCAGGTACTTGTTTAAAACTTCAAATATATTTGGTGTCAATCATTTCGCTGTAGTGCCTGCTTAGGAGCATGCGAATGAAGGTGATGCAAGATGATCTGCTTGGTAAGTAACGTTTTCAGGCATAATATACGCGGTACAAGAGAAAATATATACATGTATACCAAGCTGAGATTTGCGGAGGCGACGACCTTTGGCCAACTATACTATACAATCATGTAGCAATCAAAAACAAACATACTAATCCATGTCCGAATCAAAACCCAGAAGCAAAGTAAAAACTTTGAAATTTACAAGCTAGGTTAAACACGTGAACTTCCACCAGGGAAGTAATGTAATTAATAACCAGCTTTTAATATCTAACATAGTACCAACTAGTTCTTGTAGAAGTATTTTAATATACAGGTCCGTTCAAAATGTAACGTCACCCCTAAATTTCCAAAATGTAACGTCACCCCCTTGTGTAAAATCTAAAATAATTTGTTTCTTTATTTTACTGCATTAGGTGTTACAAATTAAAATAACCTTTTAATTAGACACTAAATTACGTATACACAACGTTTTATCCACTTGTTGACAAAATAAATCATGATGTCAATTGAAATTTTTAAATTCGAACTGTTTGAAATAAAATCCATAAAATTAAACTATTTTCTTCAAACAGTAAAAAAAACTTAAAATCAAATATATTTCTCATTTCAAAGTTAAATATATTAGAAATAAATGATCTATGATGCAAATTTTATAAAAATGTTGGTATGAAATTTGATTTTCAAAAAAATTGGCAACTGCAAAAGCTCGTCCAAGGCAGAATTCGAAGATTATATTTGAAAATTTGAATAAGGTCAGAGTGATTATAATTTTTTCACTTTACAAACATGATTATTGAATTTGCTCCGTGTTTATTTTTTATCGTGTATTTTTGATGTATTTTCCTTTTCTAGTTTTGGTTGCATGTTTATAAGTTAACACAAATTTTATACTAACTAAAAATTTACCCGTTCTAGAATGGTCTGGTAATTCTCCGGTCATGAATCCCATAGAAAATCTGTGGAATAATTTAAGACAGGCGGCAGCTAAGGATAATCCTAGATAAAATTCTACTCTTTGGAAGTCCATTCAAAGTCACTGGTAAAAGATAATAAAAACAAAGCGCAAAGATCTATTTGAGAGTATACCAACACGAATAATGGCCGTCATCAAAGCAAAAGGAGCATAAACCAAACCAATTAATAACTTAGTTGTATAAAAGCTGTGTAAGTCATCTTAAATCTTTAGTTCTTCTTAAATACAGAAACAAGGAGAATGGCGTTTCTTTTTGGGCATTTAGGGGTAACGTTACTTTTTGAACGGACCTGGTCCCTATTTACAATCATCCCTTAGCTAAGATTTTCCTTAACTTATATCCTGTAAAATTTCAAATCTTTATAATTTTGTTAATTTTGAAGATATTCAGGAATATAAGGAGTCAGTTTTGAGATCATGTCTAGAATAAAACATTTGCATTTAGTTTTAACAAAAATATTCATCAGTAGTTCCAAAAAGAGATTACCAAACTTTGCTAAATTTAAGTTAAGGACAATCTTAGCTAAGTAATGATTGTGAAACCGGGGCCTGTAAGTGATCCAGGAAACTGTAAAACATGACTTAACTTGTTCATTTGTTATATATTGGCTATTTGGTTACATAATGTATTGTCATAGGCATTATTAAATCCTGTGCTTCTCTATTCTCTCTGTTCTATATCACCATTTACAAATACTTCAAACAGATTGTCTGTTAAATTGAATATATCGAACGTTCCTTAGTATATTTGTATACAATTGTACTGTATCAATGGATTATGGATCTTGTTCCAGGAATACTTTCCCAGAATGGTCCTTTTTGTAACGACTGTAAATCGCTGGAAAAAAGAACGACACGAAAAAAAATTAAATAATCACGTAACTGCATTAACCATTTCATTTAGATACAAAAAAAGCTGTAATTTGTCAATAGCTAAACAAACATGCGAAATTCAAATCCCTAATGTTTTTTAAAATAAAACACTATTTGTCAATGTTCAGTAATAAAGTACATTAATGGCTTTTATAATGATTATATCTCTAGGTTATGATCTCCAAACAGTCATATCGTGCTTTACTGAACGATTTGTCGATATGTATTTTATCACGACCATTCTATGACCAATTACATCTTTCGTTGGACAGAGTAGATATTTTTTAATTTATATCTGACATTATCTCGCTCTTAAGGGAATAGTTTATCAGAAAACGTTGATATTTACTTCATGAGACGTTATTAAACATAACAGACAGCAGTTAAAATGGTGGACAATACTTTAAGGGCACCTAGGTGTTTTTCTATTCAAACCGAGCGTTCAGAGATTTCAGGAGGACTATTTCGCTCTTTTGAGACTTATTTCATGGCATATGGTCTTTATGTTAGACAGACGACAGGAAAAAGAAAGCTTAGATATGTCATCCATAACGTATATTGTGCACTTATAATTTTACTGGTGTGGTTTGATATGGCGCGATATTTAACAATCTTCCAGACTTTTAAACAAATATCTGATCGCAAGATGGCAGCATTAACCGTGACCGTGTTTCATATCACTATTTGTTTGAATTCTTCTACTAATTTTTATGCTTTAAGGAAGTATTTCCCAGGATTTGTTAAAGAACTTGATGATTATTTAATTACTTATGGTTTAGATATTAACCAAAATAAATCTAAAGGTCGTATTAAAGGACTCCTTTTGGTTTTTTCCTGTTTATTCGTATTAGGCGCTTTAGGCTTGTCACTGTATTTAGTACTTGTCCCTATGAACAAGGATCTGTTACTGCTTCACCATTACACTCCGTTCCAAACTTTTAGCAATGAAATATTTTACCCAATGATATTCTTATTAAATATTACAAATGGTTATGGAGTTGCTCATTTATTTGGAACTGTATTTCTCTATTGCTACGTCTGTTATGTCATCGGATCGGAATACCGTCGAGTTTCACGCACATTGGACATTATGATTGAAAACGGAAAAACGTCCGAAATTGCTGAAGGCTTCGAAGATCTCCGACGACAACACGAGATGATATCCAAAGTCCTAGATTCCTGTAGTCATATACTTCACCATATTGTGTTTTTCATTTACGCCTCAGGAATACCAATAGTGTGTTTGGCCATTTATGGAGTTATAAGCGGATCCCTTCCAATGGAAGATATTGGATCTTTGATAGAGTACCTTGGATTGGTTGTAATTGGGATGGTAACAATTACTGGAGCTGGAGCGCTGATTAATTCTCTGGTAAGATTAACAAACATACACACGTGTGCATGCGTGACTAGCTTGAAATCTTTATTATTTTTATGTGCGTTATAAGTTTGTTTTAAATTGATATTGTGGATATGGTTTTCATCTACTTGTACAATGATAAATAGTTGATACCGATCGCCGAGTCATATCAAAAAGTAGTATTAAATGACATTATCTGAGTTGTATAAGCATTGGGTTTACATTTATCTCAATGCTAGTATTTTTCAAATTTGTAATGTTAATACTCGTACTTTAACAACTTTTCATTCAGCCTTTAGTTTCCTATACCATCCCCTTCCAGAACTACTAACTTCTCAAATAGCTGAATTTCCCCCTGTATTTGGGAGGATTTCTTTCAAAGGAATATGTAGTTTGTACACCGGGGTATAAAAAATATACAGAGATGCAACATGAGACCGTAGGATGTTCCAAACTGTTGTCGCACAACAAGCAATTACCTCAATCTCTTATGTTGGATTTCATATTATACCAGTGTAAAGTTTAACAGTTCCTTTGATTTTTGTCATTATATATTGGTTCGTGAAAGAAGATTGTCCACAATAGATGTTTGTCTTTACTGACGTTATTTGTATTGTCTTCCTGATAATTATTGTTCCTGCAATGAATGCATCCTTTGAATAAGGGTATTTAATTTAGATGTTAACCAGATGGCAGGTTTCCTTGCCTTTGATGTAGATATAGAAAATACACAGTGTGCCCTATAAATATTTCCTTATTTACATGCACATCATGACACCAAGATGGTTTGGAGGTATCAAAAACCCCCAGCATTGTAGGTTACTTTCTATTTGTACTATTTACCTTTTAGGAACATACTCTGCTAGTTTAAATAATTTGTCTTTACGACGAAGACATGAACGTTTATTTTGGCGGAGTTCGGTTGTTCCAATTTTTATGGAGGTGGTTGGTAACTATATAGATGCACATTTGCATGCCTTAGGGAATTATTCTTGGATTGCAAAACATAATGACGTTTGTCACTAGCACTGAATAGAAAAAAAGTAGTGTTCTTATCTCACTATAATCTGATGTCTGTCTTTAAATTTTCCGTCTCTGAAGGTAAGAAATAAGAATAATCTTCTCCCTCCTTAACCTATAATGTACTGTTATAAAATGAAAGAGAAAGACAAGGTTCAGAAATATTTTGTGCTACAAAAATATTACTTAATCTGTTGGGGGATCAAGATATAAAAATTAAAATATTTCTTAAAACTTCTTTTAAAATTCTTTTTAAACAAGCTATAGGTTAACACATAGATTAAACTCTCTGGAGCATCTGGCCTCATTGGAAGTTTACGCTAACTTAATTTACATGTTTTTTGCGTTGATTTTGGGGTAGTGATTTGGACACGGTCGGATAACTTTGAGTTTGATTAGATGTGAGTATTTATGCATAACTGGTTGTAAACAATTTCCATGGTTGGTGGAACTTGGTGTGCCCACTACAAAAGTATTACATGTATAACCACACCATTGAGCACAGTCATTAGATATTGTAACTGTCGATAACTGGTGAGGTTTATAATGAGTAGTACCAGTATACCTGTGTTATCTTGTCTTGTTCATTATCTGATTATTTTATTGATCGGTTTCTTCCTTTGTTTAACACATTTTGAATGTTAACAGTAACATGTTGTAACTAGGGACAAAGATTTGTTGACATGTTTCGAAGTATTTCCATTTTATTTTAATAAATAATTTACAATGTAGTAAAGCATCTAATGATTCTACCTTTTTATTTGCCTTACGTTTTGCCCTCAAGGATTGGTGTTTTTAATTTATCATCCCAAAAGATTTAGTCAATGTTTACTCTCAGCAACACGCCACATAACAGATGGTTTGAGTCAATTCCACAGTAGTAAAACTTAACATTTGAGCAAATATCGCAGTTGATTTTCAATATCATACTTCATAAAAACGGTAAATAGGAAAACGATTTGTTTGTGTCTCTGTTATTACCATGGAAACTAATGGATCATGCATTTTACAATTATGATAAATGTTTGGAATTCGTTTTGAAATAACTCAAAAGTTCTGATCATGAAAGTATCACCGGACATCATCGGATTGGATAACAATCGTCTAGACATGAAGATGGACCAGGAAACTGTTCCATCTCTTTATTTCTTCAATATACTCAAAAAAGGATTAAAATATATCGGTTTGTATATGGAGAAAAGGATTGCTCATAAAATTTACTGTGTGGTAATATCGGTTCTGGTGTGGATCAATTTTGCAAGATTTATTTCAATATTTTTCACAATGAAAGACACATCGGATCGGATGATGGGAATTGGTGCAGTGGCTTCATTTTTAATAGTAATTCCATTAAACTCTACTGCAAACATGTATGCGCTTACTAAATACTTGGATAACATTTTCAGACTGATTGGAGAATACACAGAACACTATGGAATACATTCCAATATCATTAAAATACGAAAACGATGTCCCGTGTTGCTTGCAATCATGGTCATATTTGGAGTCTGTATTTTCATTGCAATCACATTATTCACAATATTATTTCCTATTTCTGAGGAATCATTACTTATGAATAGCTACACCCCTGCTCAAAACTGGTCTATATACATGTTTTCAATTGCTGTTTTCGTAATCAACTACTTGGCTTTTCACGGTGGACTACAGTTGATGCTACTTACGTTCTTTTATTGTTTAGTTTGTTACTTCATTGGTTCTGAATACAGAATCATTTCTACAGATTTGTTTAACCTTGTTGAAGACGGAAACTTTGAAGATCACGAATCTAAAATTGAGACTATCCGTCAACAACATGAAGCTGTTACAAAGATTCTGGATAGTTCAAACTATGTATTACAAAATGTCGTATTTTTTATATATGCTGGAGCTATCCCACTTATTTGCTTTGTAATATATGGACTAATAAAAGGAGGTCTACCCTCAGAAGATATGGCTGCATTCAGTCAGATCATATGTTTGACTATTACATTGGTAATAATCGTAACGACTGCAGGATCATTAATTAATACAATGGTAAGTATTGTTAACGTATCAAGTTTTGCGGTGTTCAGATTTAAACAAGTTCGCGATGACTTTAAATATTAGCGCTAATTTAATCCACTGCGAAAAAAATGCGTGTATACGTACAAGTTGATCCATGACAATTAAGATAATTCAAATTCATGTCAATTCACCCAAATGAGAATTTGCACATAAACTTGTACACGCTAAATTTCATACATTTACAGTTTGTTATTGTGACAATTTCACATGTATTGAACGTAAAGTTTTTATTTTGATCTACTATGAGGGTCAGTGTATTTCTCACGGTGAAGTATACTTTATTTTTTATAAAAATCCAGTTAAATTTAACAATTTGTTGATATTGTTCACTCACTTAAACTTAGTCGTATGCGTATCCGCGATTGTAATAAAATATTTCATTTGAAAGAAAAAATGTTATCACCGGAAGTAATGTCCTTGGTGGCGTCATATGCACACGAGATTCGCCATTTGCATGCTTTTTAACATGTTTAATTCCTATCGCTCCAACGTTTTACTCTGTGCATAAATAGTCTACACTAATTACGGATGCGCATACATTTTTTCCTCTTACGACAAGTATTAAGTGAGCGAAAAAATCTTTATAAGTTAATTTGAATATCTGTGGAAATAAAGCCTAATTTACTGTAACAAACACATTGACTCTGATAGTACGTGTTCAACAGCGCATTCTAATCCATAATGTGTGCGAGACATAATTATTGTTGATTAATATGAAATCTACTAACTTAATTTTTCCGGTAACTATAACAGGAATCTACGACGTTAACGTGTTGGATATCGTTCATCACTAACGCTATGGTATATCGCTCACATAATGCGTAGGTGAACGCCATATTGTGTTGTTTAAGAATATGTTGTTACCATTCAATTAAACGAAGTCGTTAGTACATAATTTTAACTATGCACTATAGAACAGCGAGAAAAACGTAATTGTGTGTGTGTGTGTGTGTGTGTGTGTGTGTGTGTCCCATATACCTAAACGAAGTTTAAAATTTAATTAAACAAATACTGATATTGATATAGATACTATTTTGACACGGGCAAAAAATACAAAAAACCCATATGACGTCATTCAACTTTAATATCGATATCTAGCAACTGCAATTCTGTAGAATGATGATCACGTGATATACAACCTATAAATATCACAATAAAATACTTAGTAAAATAAAAAAAACTAATTTAATACGAAGAAATAGCATAAAGGATCTTAAAGTATTATTGTAACACTTGCATTTTGGTCTCAATTCTACAACGCATGTTTTCGGGATTTCCTAATGACTGATTACTAGATGAACGCCTCCAATCAAATGCTTAAAGTTCAGCAATAATTTTCAAAATATTTTTTCTTAATTATAATAATTGTATTTTATTTATATAGTAAACAAAAAGAAACAAGTGAATAATAACAGTCAAGTTAAAAAAATAACTTTAAAGTTTTATTGGTATGTTCTTTATGACATTTGAAAAACTTAAATTTAAAATCTTTTTTGGTTAAACATGTAATAATAAAGCAATTGTAACATGTTGATTTCGGTTAATCTATGAAGTATCGCCCTGGGTCGATATTAGGGTGATAAAATCATCACCGTGCTATAATTGTATAGTATTACTGATATTATCTAATCGCGCAGTCAGTAATAAAATCATAATTATCATCAGTATCCAAATAATCAGAAATCGAGGCTACTTAGCAAATCAATGATATAGGAAACTACAGTATTTATATAACTTTAATTACCATGGATACCGATATGCTGATAAACTTACTGTCATAAATGTAACCGCACAGCTACTAAAGCGTCATTGTAGAATTTGTCAAAAACACACTGAAATGTCGTGCCTTCTTGTTGTTTGGATTTTTTATGAAGCAATAACACAAGGAAGGGTTTATTTCTTGTTTTTAAGAAAATGAAACCTTTGACCTTCTACAGAGATCATGAACAAGCAAACATCGAGGACTATTCTAACTCTATATCTAGTGTTTGTGAAACTCTTAAATCTTGTTTAAAATACGTTGGTCTTTATGTAGACAAACATTTTCTTCACAGGATTTATTGTTTTATTTTATGTGTTATTCTATTTGCTGACTTTGCTAGATTTATCACAATTTTTTACACATTTCCTGGAATATATAATCGATTTATTGGTGCCTGTGCTTTGCTTATGTTTCATATTTTGGTGTGTTTCAACTTGATTGTGTTCCTATATAGCCTGCGTAAACATTTGAACGCTTTTTGCACCACTTTGGAACGGTACCAGTTACGATACGGACTTCATTCTAACCCCTATATAATCAAAAGAAGAATTAAGCGGATTGTTGTCTGTATGGTAATTTTTGGACTTTTTGCGAATATTGGAATTTCCATGTTTATGGTTTTTTACCCTGCTTCAGAAGAAGGTCTTCTTTTAAACAGTTACAGTCCTTTTCAAACTTCACCACCACTTATTCTTAATATTGCAATATTTTTGCTTAACATTGTAAAATCCTTTGCGGGTATGCAACTACAAATTCAAATGTTGTTTTATTGTTTCGTTTGCTACATTATCGGATCTGAGTACAAGAGGATATCAAGGCGGGTTACGGACCTCTCAGAGGACATGCGCAATGATCACGCATTGGATAACGTATCTGAATTTGAAAATATTAGAAAGCAACACGAGAGTGTGACACATGTTCTGTCTGCTTGCAATAGTATTTTGAAACATTTTGTTTTCTCGGCCTATGCTGCATGTATTCCTACTATTTGTTTTATCATATACGGATTAATTAAAGACGCTTTACCCCAGGAAGACATGGCTGCATTTTTGGAGGCAATTACATTCACTATTCTAATATTAGTAATTGTTACATCTGCCGGTTCTATGATTAATACTCAGGTAAGATTCAATGAACATTTTGTAATTCACTCTGAAAACCGAACGATGAAAATAATTAAAAAGGAAATACATTTATATGCATTTATCGCAAAGGTTTACAGGTCAAGTCCTGTTTCTGTTCTTAGTTGTCGAAATTGGTATGATTTTTCCAGGTGCAAAACAATACATTAGAATAGACATTTAAGTATGTGCGTGCAAATATAGTATGCAAGGTGAGTGAGTTAAGGATGCATTCTTATGAGGACTCCATTATATCTATGTTAAACTTTTTCTTTATTTTAATTTTAGAAGGATATGACTATAAAACACATATATCATCAAAAACAAACATACTAATCCATGTCCGAATCACAATCGAGAAGCAAAATTAAAGCTTTGGAACTGACACGTGAACTTCCACCAGGGAAGTGAGGCCGGGTGCTCCGGAAGGGTAAACACCTCCTGCTTAGCTAGTTACACCCGCCACGTGTGTAATCAACATTGTGTGAAAGGAACATGGAACTATAAGACGTCAAATATATCCAGGGCAATCCTGGGCACAGAGACGTCAAACTTATTAACAATACTGTGATGACGGCCATAAAACTTTTTGAGGGCCTTGATAAGCCTAGGCTTGCAATATCCCTGAGTCAACAATTTATTTGCAAGCAGCCTACTTCGTTGTACAAAGTCCCCGTAGTGGGAACAAGCTCTACCATAGTGTATTAATTGGAAAACAAATACACCATAAGCAGGAGAAGCAGGTATATTGCTGCATAAAAAAGGAAAGTTGACAATAGAAAAATTGAAGTCATCACACACACACACACACACACACACACACATATATATATATTAATACGGCCATAATATTTCTTCAATTCGTTTACAATTCCCACTAGTGTTATTACATTATTTTAAATATTATTTCCAAACGCAATTTCAACGAGACTAGAATATCAGAATAATATATCCTTGAATGACATTGACATGGCAGCTAAGTCAATTATCACATGTCATCGAAAATGGGTGGTGACGATGAAAACTGTCAAAATAAGATGCTCCATTTGCTGCTTACAAAGGAAACGAGCAAGATCAGTATCTCTGTTTACTTAGTTATGTTATTAGTATTGTGTGACTGTCATACATACAATTATTAATGCATTTTGTATTTGTAATTGGTAAGGAACTGTTTATACATTGACGTAGTGATAATGCACGCCTAGGCTTATCAGGGCCCTCACAAAGCCACTACTGTATAACTTTGCCGCTAGTTAAAATGTATAAATCCACAAACAATAGGATATGCTTCCTCATGCAAAGTATTTTTTCAGCTAAATTTGGTTCAATATATTTTGGTCCTTTAGATATTTTTCAACATCTAAAAATTTTACGTTTCACAATTTTGGTCCAAGCACTACTGATGAGGAATTGTATTACGAAACGGCCGCCTAGTACTGTAAACTAAACACTGGTATAACATGTAATGGTCGTCATCTTAATGTTGTATGACGTCTCTGTGCCCAGTGGTCAGGATTACCCTGGGCGTCCCATAGACCCATATTCCTATCTCGTTTAATTTCGGATTACACACGTGACCTCTTGCATATCCTTCCGAAGCACCCGGCCTCACTTTCCTAGTGGAAGTTCACAAATTTAACCTGAATTGTCAGTTTTAAAGTTATTTCCTTTGCTTTGCTTTGGGATTGTGATCTGGACATGAATTAGTATGTTTGTTTTTGATTATATAATACCATAAATTGTGCGACGAAAACTGTAAGCATAGCAATGGTTTGCTGTCTCTTGTATAGTTTGATTAGTATAAAAAAATTTTAAGTCGAAAATAATTACCTAAATGTTAATCAAATTCTTTTTACCTCTTCTTTGTATATAGGATGGAAATAACATAATACGTTTCAAAGTTTTTACTTTGCTTGCAATCGTGATTTTGGCATGGATTAATATGTTTGTTTTTGATTATGAAGAAAGATGCCATTTATTCAATACTGAAAAATTTAAAGCATAATCAATGGTATGCTGTTCTTGTAAAATTGGTACAAGAATAATATTGAATTGATAATAAAATTGGCATAAAAATGAGAGACGACAACGAAAAAATAAATCAAAATCTACATCATCTCCAGTATGAATTTCAGCGGTATTATAAAATTTTAAAAATGTTAACACCGCCGTATATAAAATTGTGGGAAGCCAGAAACCATTTATGAAAAAGACATTTTGTAACACACAGTTAATAACTAACCATATAGGTTATTAGTTTGTTTAAGATATCGTCGATGATAAAAATGAAACACCCTGGACGGCTCCCCGAAATAACATCTGATGATAAAACACCTTCATGGATCTCGCATAGGTCTTGACTGAAAATATAATTGACTTTAATTCTTTGTAAAGTAAGATAAACCCCTTTTAAAGATATTAGCGAAATACACATTGGATCCGTTGGTATATTAGGGAAACAAACTAATAGCACAACATTAGATTCGATACTTATATCAATATTTATAAAAATAATCTCAAACCAGTTAAACAAAATTGAAAATGCGCAGTCTTCGACACAGTAAAATATACGACAGTGATATGAAGGTATCATAAGAAATATTATCTTTAATGGAAAACAACTCTTAATTAAAGAGTTGATGACCTAAAAGTCGAAAGAAAATGAAGCATTAACATAAATAAAAACGCACACGATATAATTTGAGGTCATTATTGGCAAATAGCGACTAAAACGTGCATTGTTCTTATTCATCAAAGTTTATCGTTTGTAAATTAACCCTTATTATTACAAAATGTTTAAAAGTAAAATTGAATTACACGTATAACCAATGTGAAATGTGTTCAACTAAACAAAGTTAAAAGTTAATTTACAATTCATGATTTATATTCATAATTTAAACTCAACTCAATATTTTTAAAGTTCCAGTTGTATTTTTAAATAATTCTTGTGTAATTTGTTGTACGACATATGTGTTTAGATAGCTACAAAGTCTCTAACCATTCAACTTAAAATGCTAGATGGAATATATTACTTTTGAGTTTACTGAAAATAACTCAGTGACTGATAAAATAACATTTTATTTAAAAAGAGCGTCGGTAAATTGTTTGCAATTCTTGGGTATGCTATGGTTTTGATCCATTACATTTTTCTTCAGTGTTTCAATTTTTATATTGCAGGCCCACGCACCAATTTCAAGTCTACACCGTATGGATCTAGACGGCCTCCCAGCAAAGACTTTACAACAGGTAGTTGCAAATATCTTGCGCATACTGTGTATTTAGAACATGTCTTCTTATAAAACTTTATCGGCTTGACTCAGGTTTTTATACATAAGATAAGTATTTTCAATCGAATGGTGTCACAGAAACAATGGCTCAAAGTGTATTTTAACATCTTAAACAATTATATTGTTTATTATTTTAATTGTGATTGAATTCTGTGCTCGTTCAAAGTCGGTTTTTTAAAATTGGTGATCAATAATATTGTTTTGTTTACATGTTTTATTCGTTTATTGTTTCGATTTCTTGTTTGTGTCATGTTAAATTTTACGAAGAAAAAATATTCCGGACAATAACGTTGTGTTGGATCTTTGAAAGTTTATGTTTTCATCTCCCGCATTTTGAGGAAGGATTGGGATATTAATTCGACGTCCGTCCTTTGCTCATCCAGGCACTTCCTGTATGGAGAAATTTTCCAAAAACTATGAATCACCATTTTACAAAACTTGGCACAAAGCATCAACATTGATAGGCGATGTACACTCATTAGCTCAAGTTGGTTTGTTTGTTTTCTTGGAGTTGTGCCCCTTTAAATTAAGTGCAAATTAGTACCTTCTTGTGGGTTCCAAACTCACAGAAATTGCTTGCTTGTTTCAACAAATTTTATATCCTCTCTTAATTTTTTTATGTTTTCAGATAAACATATTTGCAGTTCGTTTATCAGGACCCCCGATTGGGATTGACGTGTATGGTTTATTTGTTGTGGACAAATCTACTGTACTTATGGTAAGCGTTTTAGCCAGCACTCAATGCATTTTGAGACATTACTGTCAGGTTTCATTTTCATTAATGCATATTATATTCTTGGACGCGTAGAGTTTTGTAAGTTATCTGTATTTGTTGATTGTGCGCTATATGATATGTTGGTCGCCTATGATCAATGTTAAATTCGCTAGAACGTTTCAACTGGGCTCCATTTTATCATTATATCGGATGCTAATAATTCTTTTATATGATTAATGTTCTTAATAGCACTCTTAAGTGTAACCTGTAATCGTACTACATACAATTTCTTCATCATACCAGGTGGGCCTCTAAACTAAGTTTTTCAAACATATGTTTATCTTGTTTTTGTCCGATGGTTGGTTTGTTGTTGGTTTTAATAGTGACTGGTTTAATAATTCACTGATGTTTCCGTGTATTTACAGCTATTTGGAACAATTTTGACATACGCCATTGTAGTTTTACAGATACCATCCACAATAAATGGAGGGACATCTACAGAATGTAATTGTACGGTTACCTGACTGAAGCCTAAGAGTTGGGAGGTATAAAGACGTTGCATATGTTTTCTCGATGTTTGATAATGTTTGTGGTGTTTTGTCAATAACATGCAAGACAGTTTTAGCCCATCTGGAAAACACGTTGAAGTGAACGCACGGATCAGCAGCCAACGTTGAACAACATGTTTTAATGGATTAGATTGAAGCCCATATTTTATATGTTGTGACTTTAATCAAATCTCAAATCCACCTTTTTACCTTTATCATGTTTGTAATATTCATACTTATATTTTGTTTTGATGTGTTGATAGTGGCCCCGGCTTGTCTTCAGTCAATTATCTATATTACAAATTTTATTTAATACACTTAAACATTTACACAAAACGGTTGGCCAATACCTAGTTATTTTTTTCATTATTATTTATAATTAACATTAATATGATAACATGCATGTCATTTAACTGTAAAATTATTTCGCTAGAATTACAACGGTCAGGTGTTTGTTGCTACCCACGTGTAATAAAATACATACAGAGGTCTAGTTACTGGCACTACGCGTCTTTTCCACAAATGGAACCATCATTTTTCTCTGGCCATTCATCCATTTGTATTTTAAATGATTTTCTGAAAGAGATTAAAAATAGGGCACAGATCACAGCAGATTAGTGTTAACCAGAGGCAATGTTTCTGTATTTAGATCGAACCACTGTGATTAGTGTTAACAGGAGGAAATGTTTCTGTATTTAGATCAAACCATGCTAAGTTATATAACACATTATTCCTCTTATATTTTCTCAAACTGAAACAAACCCAATCGAGCAAATAGCGCATCATTTTTAACTGTTTCCCAAAGCTATTGATGCATGATCTTTAAAACAGTTTAAACTTATACCCGTCACCACCAATAACGCAAGCATAGGTTTATTTTAAAACATACCACTGTACTGTTTGTTTGCATATGAATCTGGCTGAAAGTAAGGAAAAACAAATTTCCTTAAACATCGGCTGTCGCATTTTTTGTCAAAAGCGGAGTCTATTCTATAAAAAGAACTTGCAGATAATATCCGTCTTATATTGTATAAAAATCAAATAATTATAGACTGCCTACCTTGATTTAGTAATATCTTCTATTGTCTGAGGTAGGCGTTTACCAACGGTTTCTGGTATTATTAAAGCCATAAATCCAGCCAAAATTGACATACCGCCAAATATAATCATAGGTAACGGCATCCAAAATGCGTTCAATTCCAATACCTGTGGTGCTAACATTCCTCCGATCCGAGCTGACATAGACGAAACGCCAACACCAGCATTTCTTCATAAAAATAAGGTATTTTACCGGAAATTATACATAAACTCCCTACGTCACGCCGGTAACATAACATATATTATTATCTGCATTAATAATAAATGCCATCAAAGTCGGCCCGGAAGAGATTAAGGCTCATGATAGATATAACAGAAAGTAGAGTGAAAACGCTTAAATAGCATAAGAAGTGGTGCTGTAGATAAGCAGAACTAAGTACTTCTTGCCAATTAAATACTAGTTTCATATGTTAACATATGAGAATTATTGTCTTGGCTTATTGTTCAATACTTCACTCCATTCAATTTAAAACTTGCAGTTTTCCATTGCTCAAGAGGTTATGCCATTTACCGATATTTTTCCAACTTTTATTTCTAACCCGTCAGATCATGGAATGCAATTTTAATGCGTCATTCGACTGGGAAAAATGTTTAACATATTCGTTACCAATAAAAAAGAATGCTATGTGCGAAAGACGTGTTCAGAACATTTTACCGAGCAAATAACAAATGTAAAGTTGAACGTGTCCTGACTGGGTAAAAACAACGGGAAATAACAATGAATGTAAAAGCATCTTGTTCAACGTGAAACAAAGAATCGATTACGATTATTGATTAACATGCGGTTACAATCCGGTCGAAATAAAGAGTTTAGTTGAAGGAAACATGTATAATTTTGCTAAAGTCTTAACATTGAAAACAAATACACAATATCAAGAAACACTGAGAAAAAGCTTACCTGACTACAGTAGGGAATACCTCCGCAGCACACAGGTATATTATACCATAAGATGCAGCATTCATAAATTTACCAATCATCGCCAAAGTTATCTTCAAAGCTAACAAATCTGAAACAGTAACCAAAATTGAGCAATTACAAATCTATAGGAAACACGTAATCATTTAGCTAAAGGTTTATTTGGAAATAGACGCCGAAAAATATCTTCGGAAGGAGAACACAAAAATATTAAAAGGGTGAAATTTAGACTGTAATGTATAAATCAACACAAAGAACACGGATGGCGTTTAGAACGTTGCAGTTTTGTTTCAGTATTTGGTGTCATGGTGCTCCATTTTAAGACATATTCTGGGTGTACTAAGAATTACCTTTCGTGACAAATCCTGAAGCGATACAAGCTATTCCACCAGTAACCATGGTTACACATAAAGGTAGCCTCCTACCAAGTCTATTTAACAGAAGAAGACACAGTATATCCGCTGGAATCTGGACAGCACCAGCAATACAGAAGTTAATGTAAGGATTTCCTCCTAGATACTCTGTCCCGAGTCCTAGTCCATAATATACAAACGAATTTACCAGCCTACAAGGGAACATTTTGTACAATTAAAATATATCATGTCATCAACGAATTTATCAGCCTAAAACAGACATTATATGAAATTAACATCTTTTATGTCATGAACCTTTAGCGGACATTATGTACAATTATAATGTATTATGTCATCAACGAATTTACCAGCCGACAGCGGACATTTGGTACAATTAAAATGCATTATGTCGTCAACGAGATTTTTGGTGGAATTTCGATTTTTAAATATCCGATACATTTTTTTACAGAAATACATGTTGTTAAGAATGTTTTTTTTTTTTTTTGTATTTTATTTATACGTATTCGACCGTAACCAAATTATAACACAATGATTTATATATGTATCGACACTACTTCAGCTATTTTTCATGAAACAATTAAGACATACATGTTCTCAATTTGTTGAACTGGAATCAGTAAGCAGCTCCTTTAGTCAAAATACATAGTTATAGAAAAAAGGATAAAAATATAAAGCTTACCAATTAAACCAAACATTAAATGATAGAATAGCCATTTGAAGTGGACGAACTAAATCAATCGCTGTATATTTTCTATCCTGTGTCGTCTTCTCTACATAGTCATTGATTTGTTCTTCTTTGTTGAGTAGTGTTTCCGTTTGTTCTTCTGTTATTTCTGGTTTGTTTGTTGCTATCAACTTTCATTATTTTTGCAGCTTCTTTGTTTCTATCTTTTGATAAAAGCCAACGTATTGATTCAGGCAAAAAGCTGAAATAATTAATATAAAATGTGGCCACTTGAGAAAACCAACAAGCATATCATCAAGATAGATTAAACCCCACGACATCACCCGGCATCATTTTCCTGATGAAAATTAATTTGTCAGTTTTCAATTTTTCCTTTGCTTTTTTTTTTATTATCATTTGAAAATAAACATGAATGCTTGTGTTTAATTAGGAAGAAATCGATTATAATTAAAATCTGATACGCACAGATTGTGAAAAACTCCCTCAAGATATAATTCATAAATCCAATAGAGTATAACAGGAAGGAAAGGCCCAAATGTTTCTCTAACTGTTATCTATGCAATAAGAAGCATTGTTTAGCATTTAGGTCCACTTTGTTTCGCCTTTATACTTTCTTGTCCACTGTTTGAATCAACACATTTCACTGTATTTATCAAACCAGCGATGGTAATATTCTATTTCCTTTGATGGATATATGGTTTGGTCCAACAAATATTTTCAGGACGTTTATTTTACGATATCAACGATACATTCTACTTACCAAATATATAAGGAGAAGGCTATAACAGGCAATGATATAGTAAGTTCTATATATCTCCATCCCTTGACTAGGTACCCTATCAATGCTAACATCATATAACCAACAGCATAAAACCCGTGTACCAGGAATCCAGCACTCAGTCTGTACCGAGGCCCTACTAATTCTGTACCTACAATAAACAGTATAAAACTCGTGAACCAGGAAACCGGCACTTAGTCTGTACCTGGGTCCTACTAATTCTCTACAATAAACAGCATAAAACCAGTGTGTCAGATAACCAGCACTCGGTTTGTACCTTGGTCCTACTAATTCTGTACCTACAATAAACAGCATAAACCCTGTTAAACCAGGAAACCAGCACTCAGTTTATACCTGGGTCCTACTAATTCTGTACCTTATACCCGTGTACCAAGAAACCAGCACTCAGGGTTAGGGTTAGTATTCTGTATCTGGGTCCTACTAATTCTGTACCTACAATAAACAATAATAAACCGGTGTACCAGGAAACCAGCACTCAGTCTGTATCAAGGTCCTACTAATTCTGTACCTACAATAAACAATAATAAACCGGTGTACCAGGAAACCAGCACTCAGTCTGTATCAAGGTCCTACTAATTCTGTACCTACAATCAACAACATAAAACCCGTGTACCAGGAAACCAGCACTCAATTTGTACCGAGGCCCTAATAATTCTGTACCAACAATAAACAGTATAAAACCCGTGTACCAGAAAACCAGCACTCAGTCTGTACCTGGGTTCTACTAATTATGTACCTACAATAAACAACATAAAACCCATGTACCAGGAAACCAGCACTCAGTCTGTACCGAGGCCCTACTAATTCTGTACCAACAATTAACAGTATAAAACCGATGTACCAGGAGACCAGCACTCAGTCTGTACCGAGGCCCTTCAAATTCTTTACCTACAATAAACAGTATAAAACCCGTGTACCAGCACTCAGTCTGTACCTGGGTTCTACTAATTCTGTACCAACAATTAACAGTATAAAACCCATGTACCAGGAAACCAGCACTCAGTCTGTACCGAGGCCCTACTAATTCTGTACCTACAATAAACAGTATAAAATCCATGTACCAGAAAACCAGTACTCAGTCTGTATCTGGGTCCTACTAATTCTGTACCTACAATAAACAGTATAAAACCCATGTACCAGAAAACCAGCACTCAGTCTGTACCGAGGCCCTACTAATTCTGTACCTACAATAAACAGTATAAAACCCATGTACCAGGAAACCAGCACTCAGTCTGTATCTGGGTCCTACTAATTCTGTACCTACAACAAACAGTATAAAAGCCATGTACCAGGAAACCAGCACTCAGTCTGTACCGAGGCCCTACTAATTCTGTACCTACAACAAACAGTATAAAATCCATGTACCAAAAAACCAGTACTCAGTCTGTATCTGGGTCCTACTAATTTTGTAACTACAATAAACAGTATAAAACCCATGTACCAGGAAACCAGCACTCAGTCTGTACCGGGGCCCTACTAATTCTGTACCTACAACAAACAGTATAAAATCCATGTACCAAAAAACCAGTACTCAGTCTGTATCTGGGTCCTACTAATTCTGTACCTACAATAAACAGTATAAAACCCATGTACCAGAAAACCAGCACTCAGTCTGTACCGAGGCCCTACTTATTCTGTACCTACAACAAACAGTATAAAACCCGTGTACCAGGAAACCAGCACTCAGTCTGTATCTGGGTCCTACTAATTCTGTACCTACAACAAACAGTATAAAACCCATGTACCAGAAAACCAGCACTCAGTCTGTACCGAGGCCCTACTAATTCTGTACCTACAATAAACAGTATCAAACCAGTGTACCAGGAAACCAGCACTCAGTCTGTATCAGGGTCCTACTAATTCTGTACCTACAATAAACAGTATCAAACCAGTGTACCAGAAACCAGAACTCAGTCTGTACCGAGGCCCAACTAATTCTGTACCTATAATAAACAGTATCAAACCAGTGTGCCAGAAACCAGAACTCAGTCTGTACCGAATCCCTACTAATTCTGTACCTACAATAAACAGTATCAAACCAGTGAACCAGGAAACCAGCACTTAGTTTGTACCTGGGTATTACTAATTCTGTACCTACAATAAACAGCATAAAACTCGTGTACCAGAAAACAAGCACTCAGTTTGTATCTGGGTTCTACTAATTTTGTAATTACAATAAACAGTATCAAACTAGTGTACCAGGAAACCAGCACTCAATCTGTACCGAGGCCCTACTAATTCTGTACCTACAATAAACAGTATCAAACTAGTGTACCAGGAAACCAGCACTCAGTCTGTACCGAGGCCCTACTAATTCTGTACCTACAATAAACAGTATAAAACCCATGTACCAGGAAACCAGCACTCAGTCTGTACCGAGGCCCTACTAATTCTGTGCCTACAATAAACAGCATAAAACCCGTGTACCAGGAAACCAGCACTCAGTCTGTATCTGGGTCCTACTAATTCTGTACCTACAATAAACAGCATAAAACTAGTGTACCAGGAAACCAGCAATCAGTCTGTACCGAGGCCCTACTAATTCTGTACCTACAATAAACAGTATCAAACCAGTGTACCAGGAAACCAGCACTTAGTTTGTACCTGGGTCCTACTAATTCTGTTCCTACAATAAACAGCATAAAACTCGTGTACCAGGAAACAAGCACTCAGTTTGTATCTGGGTCCTACTAATTTTGTACCTACAATAAACAGTATCAAACTAGTGTACCAGGAAACCAGCAGTCAGTCTGTACCGAGGCCCTACTAATTCTGTACCTACAATAAACAGTATAAAACCAGTGTACCAGAAAACCAGAACTCAGTCTGTACCGAGGCCCTACTAATTCTGTACCTACAATAAACAGTATAAAACCCATGTACCAGGAAACCAGCACTCAGTCTGTATCTGGGTCCTACTAATTCTGTACCTACAACAAACAGTATAAAACCCATGTACCAGGAAACCAGCACTCAGTCTGTACCGAGGCCCTACTAATTCTGTACCTACAACAAACAGTATAAAATCCATGTACCAGAAAACCAGTACTCAGTCTGTATCTGGGTCCTACTAATTCTGTACCTACAATAAACAGTATCAAACCCATGTACCAGGAACCAGCACTCAGTCTGTACCGAGGCCCTACTAATTCTGTACCTACAACAAACAGTATAAAATCCATGTACCAGAAAACCAGTACTCAGTCTGTATCTGGGTCCTACTAATTCTGTACCTACAATGAACAGTATAAAACCCATGTACCAGAAAACCAGCACTCAGTCTGTTCCGAGGCCTTACTAATTCTGTACCTACAACAAACAGTATAAAACCCGTGTACCAGGAAACCAGCACTCAGTCTGTATCAGGGTCCTACTAATTCTGTACCTACAATAAACAGTATAAAACCCGTGTACCAGGAACCAGAACTCAGTCTGTACCGAGGCCCAACTAATTCTGTACCTACAATAAACAGTATCAAACCAGTGTACCAGAAACCAGAACTCAGTCTGTACCGAGGTCCAATTAAATCTGTACCTACAATAAACAGTATCAAACCAGTGTACCAGAAACCAGAACTTAGTCTGTACCGAGGTCCAATTAAATCTGTACCTACAATAAACAGTATCAAACTAGTGTACCAGAAAACCAGCACTCAGTCTGTACCAAGGCCCTACTAATTCTGTACCTACAATAAACAGTATCAAACCAGTGTACCAGGAAACCAGCACTTAGTTTGTACCTGGGTCCTACTAATTCTGTACCTACAATAAACAGCATAAAACTCGTGTACCAGAAAACAAGCACTCAGTTTGTATCTGGGTTCTACTAATTTTGTACCTACAATAAACAGTATCAAACTAGTGTACCAGGAAACCAGCACTCAGTCTGTACCGAGGCCCTACTAATTCTGTACCTACAATAAACAGTATAAAACCCATGTACCAGGACACCAGCACTCAGTCTGTACCGAGGCCCTACTAATTCTGTACCTACAATAAACAGTATCAAACTATTGTACCAGGAAACCAGCACTCAGTCTGTACCGAGGCCCTACTAATTCTGTACCTACAATAAACAGTATAAAACCCATGTACCAGGAAACCAGAACTCAGTCTGTACCGAGGCCCTACTAATTCTGTACCTACAATAAACAGTATAAAACCCATGTACCAGGAAACCAGCACTCAGTCTGTACCGAGGCCCTACTAATTCTGTACCTACAATAAACAGCATAAAACCTGTGTACCAGGAAACCAGCACTCAGTCTGTACCGAGGCCCTACTAATTCTGTACCTACAATAAACAGTATCAAACCAGTGTACCAGAAAACCAGCACTTAATTTGTACCTGGGTCCTACTAATTCTGTTCCTACAATAAACAGCATAAAACTTGTGTACCAGGAAACAAGCACTCAGTTTGTATCTGGGCCCTACTAATTTTGTACCTACAATAAACAGTATCAGACTAATGTACCAGGAAACCAGCAGTCAGTCTGTACCGAGGCCCTACTAATTCTGTACCTACAATAAACAGCATAAAACCTGTGTACCAGGAAACCAGCACTCAGTCTGTACCGAGGCCCTACTAATTCTGTACCTACAATAAACAGTATCAAACCAGTGTACCAGGAAACCAGCACTTAATTTGTACCTGGGTCCTACTAATTCTGTTCCTACAATAAACAGCATAAAACTTGTGTACCAGGAAACAAGCACTCAGTTTGTATCTGGGCCCTACTAATTCTGTACCTACAATAAACAGTATCAAACTAGTGTACCAGGAAACCAGCAGTCAGTCTGTACCGAGGCCCTACTAATTCTGTACCTACAATAAACAGTATCAAACCAGTGTACCAGGAAACCAGCACTTAGTTTGTACCTGGGTCCTACTAATTCTGTACCTACAATAAACAACATAAAACTCGTGTACCAGGAAACAAGCACTAAGTCTGTACCGAGGCCCTACTAATTCTGTACCTACAATAAACAGCATAAAACCCGTGTACTAGGAAACAAGCACTCAGTCTGTACCGAGGCCCTACTAATTCTGTACCTACATTAAACAAACAAAATAAAATCCTTGCATCCAGTCTGTATGTACTATGTAGGCTCCACTATTTCTTTACTTAAAATAGAAGTATTTTGCGACATCAAAATTTTAATTTTAAAAATGAATTTTAAGTCATAAGTTTCTGGTCGAAATCAAAATAACTTCCCAGCTGTTCTTTTATGGCCAACTGAAACTTGATTGTTTAATAAACATATAGTTACAGTAACATTATTAGTTGCATTTGGAAAATACACAATTACTTTTAGGGATGGACATGAAAAGCATAAAAATCGTGTTTATACTACTTACACATAACAAAACCAACAAGAAATAGACCAGTTTGTGCTGCACCCTGTAATATGTAGAATGGTATGAACACGTAGATATTAGGTGCCGCAGAGGCCACACAGCCAACTATTAACAGCATAAACAAACCCACGAAAAACATGATACGGCGGCCAAATCTGGAATATAAAATACACACATCAGAAACAACAACAACTAAAGTTGTCTGTAAAATACATGAAAACAAAAGAGCTATCCTTGTCGCAAAAGGTGAAACTCTTTGCCAAATGCCTTAGACAAATGTTAAACTGTTGGTACATAGATTGTTGATTATGTCATGTGCTGATTTTGAATTTTTATTCAAAAATTCAAAATCAGCACATGACAGTTGTATAAAACGCAGTCAGTAAAACTTGGCTGAAGTAAATATAATTTTAAGCAACCTAATGAATAGTGTTATATTTGTCCGCAATCGCCGACACCCGTGGTATGCTTCAGGACCAGGAAAAGGAATATTAGCTTTGATGCTGTAATAATTATGTAAGTAGGTCCTTCGCGATCTGAACAAACACGGGTGAGTCTAAAACATGAACAGGTTAATTATGTATATATTCATGCCTATCCTTTTGTTGACACTAACCTTATTTAAAAATATACAATGTCATCAGAATTTATACCATGTAGTATCAAGAACAAACTCACATATCAGCTAACTGTCCAAATACAATGGCACCCAACAACCTTCCAAAGAAATACAGCGTCTTAGATGTACTAGTCAGCCATTTTTTGTCGCATACTAAATCAAACTGAAAATAAACACATGAATACATGTACCAGATTAGATTAATATTTTGAAGACTTATTAAGATATCCTGGTTTCTGTAGGTTTTTTATGAAATGCATTCATAAAAAAATGTTTGTTTAATTGATGTGATTAATGCCGTACTCCTGAATCTATGTCTTTCACTGGTTACCATTCGCAGCAACTTTTTTTATTCCCTGGTGGAACTTTACGTGTTGATTTTAATTTGCCAAGTTTCAAAGTTTTAATTTTGTGTTATTATTTTAACATGGATTAATATGTTTGTCTGTGACTATGAATATCGAGGCAGTCTAGAAAAATGGACACCATAAATTAAACCTGCTGTTTAAAATTTGAACATCGTATTGTTATACTAGTGTACTAGTATTGGTTTTTTTTTTAGTTTTAGTTTAATGGTGTTCGCCAGTGTCATACCACGTGATAACCCATAACTTTATGCGAAACTTTTATTATTCGATATGTGTTTGTATAAGTTGGCGTTTATCTGTGAAAGATGTATTCTTGGAATGAGCAACGTAAACGTTTTCCAAAACGTTCTGTACAAACCTTAAAGAGTACAGTGACAATCCCCATTCTTATGTGTTAATTGTAAATCACGGCTGCATGATTTATCTATACAGGTGCCATATACCATTTTTAACGTATTGAATGATAAAATTCAACAAATATACATGTATTGAACACAGACGGTCTATCTGGTGGTATTTACCGCCATTTTGTTACATCCTGTACCAGTATACTTTCTTGTACCACATATACAAATCATACCTCTGACACGATTGTAGATCCGTAGATTTCTGTAGAATATGTCCACGATGCACAACGTTCTGTAGCTATTGTTACGTTTTTCTTTGATTTTAACTCTTCAAAACTAAACTCTCCTGATTCTATCAATTGTATTGTCTCTGCAGGACTTCGGATACTACATCCAACGTCTTCCGGTACATCTCGTATAAACAAATTAAAGTCACTCTGTGTAACATTCTTCCAAAAATCTCCAGAAAGGTTAACCGGGTGTATGTTACAGTACTGAGCCGGCCTGGCTCCAACAAATACCATGTTCTGAGCGTGAAAGGCACAGAGGAGAGACACCAAACATATCATACAGAGTCTTATCTTTTGATATTTGCCGAATTCGCCAACAATCCTTAACAAATCGTCTAATGGTTTAGTTGTAAGACAATTCAAAACAATATCCCTCCTGTAAAAACAACAATGTACTACATAAAACGCCTTGGATATAACTAACTCCTATATAAAATGGTAGTCAAATCTGTGTCGTATATGAAAAGACGGCTTAATAAGACCATTACCTCAGTAGCATTAATTTCTTGAAAATAAAATTGCATGCATTAAAATGAATTACATACTTTTTCGATGTACATAAAATTACATATTATACCAGTTTTAACTTACAACACTAGATGGTCGTTTCGGAATACAATTCCTCATCAGTAGTGTTTGAACAAAAATGTTGAAACCAAAATATTTTTCAAGATATTGAAAATATGCCCAAAAGACCAGAATATAGTTTACCAAATTAAGCTAGGACAAGTGTGTTTTTAATTCAAGTATTCAAGTTTATATGGGCGTTCAAACATTCAAATACTAGACCGGAGCATCACCTTTAAACTTTGAAAAGAATTGCTTTGAATTACGAGTTATGTTCTAGAAAGAAGAACCAAACAGATACATGCATATCTTAACAATATTTAAAACATCCAAGCACATACCCAAGCAAAAAGCATAATAAGATAAGGACAAATAATAAGCGACCGTTATTACTAAATTTATCTCGCTTTTCCAAATTTCTTTCAAATATATACTTTTTACCTTTCTTTGTTGTTATCCATTTTAAAAAGTAGTTCAAATCTTTATGTGATAAAAACTAAATCTTTATCAATGTTTCGTTTACGTTATAATTAAAATGCAGACACATGAATTAAGATCCCGGTTATTGATGTCGGTACCGTGGTGGTATGGGATATATATCAGTGAAACTGATAAGAAACTATAACTGAATTTTTTCTGGATAGGACGTCTTTAGGGTAAGAAGTTTCTTTCTCACCAGCAGTCTAATAGAACCATACACCGTTAAGATAGAGATGACTATTTTTCCGGGTATTTATAGAGAAAATATTAATCATCATATGAGATATCTCTATCTCACACTGGTACCAGTGCAAGTTTTTTCGGCGAAAATTGTATATATTTAAAATTGAAAAACAGTTTAAATCTAACAAAAGAAAATTAAATATTCGGTCTCAGATTATTCTAAATATCAAAGTAAGAAGGTAATGAAATGTTTGGTCGCTCAGTGCACCGCTAATGGTGTCAGGTGAAAACAATAAGCTTATAGTGCACGGGCTGGTTCGATTGAAAATAAAATAAAATGTTCAAAACAGTGGATTACAAGCGAGTAGATGCCACGCTTTGTAAGTGAAGCAGTAAGCATTTAAACACACAGTCCAACCTGCCTTAAAGGTCGACTCTATATAAGGGTCGCCTGCTTATAAAGGCCAGTAAAATTCTATCCAAATTGTACTTTATTCATATATAAAGGCCACCTATCTTTATCTGGTTCCCTTGGGTTTCCTTTATAGACAGATTTGACTGTTACAGTACTAGTTTTTGTGTAGTTGGTTTTCTTTGGTTTATAGATGGAGGTAAAAATAACCTCAGTGTAGTAATAACCTATTTAATGCCCTTGGTGAGGGGAGTATTGAATGTCTAGCCAAGGGAACAATGAATCATTATATCTGTAAACGGGAAATTTGTCGCGTTCGATTTATTTTTTAGCGACATGCTATAATAAAATTTTCGTGAACATTTAATTTCGATTTGATTCACTTGATTTTGTACTGACCATCAACCAACGACATTTAATTAAACGTGTGTGAATAACTTCTCGCTTCTCGCGCAATTACCTGAAGCGAAAATGTTCTTTAGTTACATATTAAGGAGTTAGGTGAACCCATCCCTTTATAGAAAGGGAAAACAAAACACCAATTTGAATCGAATCTGTCCAAAAAAGAAAGTGGCAAAAAGCTGCCCCGGCCCTGATCCTAATACATGTTGTATCTAATACATGTGTCATATATGATCATTTTTTAAATGGTATATGACGTGTGTTACGCCATGTTATGTAATAAATATCAAGTAATGTAATACCTACATTGAAGTGTAAGTTATTTTCGTGTAATGTAAGAACGCCTTCTTATGTAATAAAAACAACGTGTAATGTATTAAAACAAGGTTTTGCGTTATGTAATGAAATTCGATGTAATGTAAAAAATGAAATTGGGCGATGAAAGGGTCGATGGTTTTTTTTTTCAAACCACTGACATTGACTTTGACCTTAAACCGAATTTGCCAAGAGCAAGGATGATGTGTAGACTAACTTTGACCACAGTCGAAAAATATAATCTGTATTTAAATAAATAGGAACGAGAGGACTCCAGACATAACATACTTCATTTAGCATCAAGAAGAAAGGTATTACGTCATCACTAACCGAAAATTACCTTGACCTTAAATATCAAGTGACGTTTCCTTTTTAATATAGATGGGGATACGATATATTAAACACTAAAGCGCAAAAATGCAAACTTCACTCGATACTTAAGGTCAAGGTAACTTTGGGTCAGTAATGTCCCTTAATTTGACCGATTTCAATTTTACTTTACACGGAAATTTTACTACGTAACGCGAAATATTGTTTTGTTACATTACACGACGTTTTTTTATTACATAAACAAGGTGTTCTTACATTACACGAAAATAATTTTTACACTTCGAGGTAGGTATTGCATTACTTAACATTTATTACATAACCCGGCGTAATACATGTGGCGTGCCATTCATACGATAGATACAGTGTTACCTTGGTAGTCCATGTGGGACTTGAGACCAACAACAATTTAAGTTATATTATATATATATATATATATATATATATATATATATATATATATATATATGAGATATTACTATTAATGCAATAGCATGTTTGCCTTTAAATAATAGTATATGTTTCAAGCAGTCACCGATCCTATTTCAGCACGTAATATTTTCATCTTTGTGCATATTATCAAGTCTACAGTTAAGTTTCAACTCTTTATACAGTCCTTGCATTTGACAATATTATTTTTGTGAACAGGACTACAACATACCTTTAATTGGTTTTCCGTGGCCCTTGAGTTTATTATTTTCTCACAATTTCCTAAGAAGCGATGCATGATTGTTTGCACCTTTTTGAGATATTCTACTATCAGAATACCAACAGCATCCCCCCTAAAAACGAGACCTTAACCCTTTCCAGCTGATGAAACAGTCTTTGTCTACTGACGTTAGAACCAGGTTGCTTCCATTATTTAGACTAGATTAACACGCGACAAAGTGCACCTGACGTGCTTCTGACTAACCGTCTTGGTACGGACTGAACGTTTTCTCGTTGCAAGTTCCTCTGACAGAATGGAATGTACTCTTGCCTTTAAAATACCAACTTATTGACTAAATATATTCTGTTACTTACTAGTCAGTCATAACAATATCATAAACCTTACTGACCATTCTTGGGTGCAAACCGACAGTCCTTCAGGACAGGGTCATCCTCACGGGTCTGCCTACCGCGTTTAAATTCCGCTACCCAACATTTTACTGTAGCATACGAAGGGACATCACTCGCTGGTGTTGCTACCTTATCAGTATAGATATCCTCAGGTGCTAAACCTTTCTTATGAACATTTTGGTTCACTATTCTTTTACTAATTTTGTCCATTTTTAAAAGTCATTTGCCTTGTTTGCTTTGGAGTGCCAATATAAACTGACCAAATGGAACTAGTCTTCGGGCACATTATTATAAATAGTTGGGGTATAGTAGGGCTGAAAAGAACATCAATGCTAGCCTCCTTCATCACAAGGCTCTCAATATATCAATCAGCCTTCGTATCAAAACAGTGAATTCTATAGTACCGTTTATAATAGGTTTTTAATACAACACACTTACAGTACAATGAAAATTATAATTATTGTTACATTACAATCTTAAAATTTAAAAAGCAAATTATACTTTTGTCCAAAATTAAGTTCTAAAAATGTCCAAGATAGAGGCTACAAAACTGAAATACATGACATATGAGCGTTAACACATAACATGTAGAATAATTAAGCACGGAATTATTAAAATGTCTTGTTATCAATACTTGGTATCTTTTCGCAATTTAAATTCGATTCCATAGCGTCTGGGGTTATTTTCGACATTACTACTATTTTCCGACACTTTATTCAAAGTATGATATGTCGTCTGCCAGGCTTTTCCCCGTCTGATAGGAAGTTAACTGGACATCACCTCCGGCACTAGGAAGCTTTTGCCATATCCTCAGATGAACGTAGCTGTTATCATCCGTTTGAACCTAAAACAAAAACAACAATTGTTTTCATAAGGAAAAGTTTCATAATGAAATCTAAAAGTCCACATGAATCAGAAATCAGAATGCATGAAAAATAGTTAGGGCTAGGGGGAACAACGAATTAGATTTTTCACATGGTGCTCCGACAAAATTCAACATTATTGTCAGTTAAAAGAATATTTATCTAGGAACAAAATGACACCAAGATCACGATGATCGGACACGAAGTAGAAATTTGTCAGAACACTTACAAGTGAAAATACTGATTCGTTGTCCCCCTTTACTCTTTTTTTCAAATTTAATTATGAAACTGGTCCCTGTGCTTGGAATCAATACATTAATGATCAGAAGGTTTTGGCTGACTTCACGATAGTCCAAACTTTCGAAAGCAAACAAATGTGTACACGAGGCGGCCTTTAGAAATGAGTGTGTGTACTTCATGTTATAGTGTGACGTGATGACAAAGTCACAAGGTTGTCTGGTTATCAATATTTCATGTTCCGCATATTAACCATTCAAACTGTTTAACCCGATTATCTTAACTTGATATATATACTGCAAAAGAACCTTGACACCTTTTTCTAAAGATAAGAATTTAAACAAATGTGTTATTGAGCAATGTTGTCTTTTCTCGTTGAAGATATTATCTTGATGTCACTGATCGACATTGAAAAACAAAATTCGATATCACCTTTCAGAAATATGTTATCTACGTTTCTATGAGGAAGGACGGCCTCAATGACTAAAAAGGCTACTAGTATATGAAATTTCATAAGAGACGACAATTAAACAGATCCCAATATTAATTTCACACCTTGCCGGTGTAACTTTGGAGACAGGTGATTATTCTTCCTGAGCACCCTGAGCACTACCCTTGTAGAAGATGCCATGTTTAACTTAAATTTCCAGTTTTTCTTTGCTTTAGGGATTGTAATTTGAACATAGATCATTATGATTGTGTTTGATCTACAGAACTTGAGATATAAGTTTATTACAAAAGTGACATCTACCTTAAAAATAACTGATATAAATTAAAACAGACTGAGATGTTACCTATGTGACTAATGTTCTTAATGACAAGAGTAGTGCATAAGTACCGAGACATACCAAATGGTACCAGACTGGAGTAGTGCATAAGTACCGAGACACACCAAATGGTACCAGACTGGAGTAGTGCATAAGTACCGAGACATACCAAATGGTACCAGACTGAAGTAGTGCATAAGTACCGAGACATACCAAATGGTACCAGACTGGAGTAGTGCATAAGTACCGAGACACACCAAATGGTACCAGACTGGAGTAGTGCATAAGTACCGAGACACACCAAATGGTACCAGACTGGAGTAGTGCATAAGTACCGAGACACACCAAATGGTACCAGACTGAAGTAGTGCATAAGTACCGAGATATACCAAATGGTACCAGACTGGAGTAGTGCATAAGTACCGAGACATACCAAATGGTACCAGACTGGAGTAGTGCATAAGTACCGAGACATACCAAATGGTACCAGACTGGAGTAGTGCATAAGTACCGAGACACACCAAATGGTACCAGACTGGAGTAGTGCATAAGTACCGAGACACACCAAATGGTACCATACTGGAGTAGTGCATAAGTACCGAGACATACCAAATGGTACCAGACTGGAGTAGTGCATAAGTACCGAGACACACCAAATGGTACCAGACTGGAGTAGTGCATAAGTACCGAGACATACCAAATGGTACCAGACTGGAGTAGTGCATAAGTACCGAGACATACCAAATGGTACCAGACTGGAGTAGTGCATAAGTACCGAGACACACCAAATGGTACCAGACTGGAGTAGTGCATAAGTACCGAGACACACCAAATGGTACCAGACTGGAGTAGTGCATAAGTACCGAGACACACCAAATGGTACCAGACTGGAGTAGTGCATAAGTACCGAGACATACCAAATGGTACCAGACTGGAGTAGTGCATAAGTACCGAGACACACCAAATGGTACCAGACTGGAGTAGTGCATAAGTACCGATACACACCAAATGGTACCAGACTGGAGTAGTGCATAAGTACCGAGACACACCAAATGGTACCAGACTGGAGTAGTGCATAAGCACCGATACACACCAAATAGTACCAGACTGGAGTAGTGCATAAGTACCGAGACACGCCAAATGGTACCAGACTGGAGTAGTGCATAAGCACCGATACACACCAAATTGAACCAGACTGGAGTAGTACATAAGTACCGAGACACACCAAATGGTACCAGACTGGAGTAGTGCATAAGTACCGAGACACACCAAATGGTACCAGACTGGTGTAGTGCATAAGTACAAAGACATACCAAATGGTACCAGACTGGAGTAGTGCATAAGTACAAAGACATACCAAATGGTACCAGACTGGAGTAGTGCATAAGTACAAAGACACACCAAATGGTACCAGACTGGAGTAGTGCATAAGTACCGAGACACACCAAATGGTACCAGACTGGAGTAGTGCATAAGTACCGAGACATACCAAATGGTACCAGACTGGAGTAGTGCATAAGTACCGAGACATACCAAATGGTACCAGACTGGAGTAGTGCATAAGTATCGAGACACTCCAAATGTTACCAGACTGGAGTAGTACATAAGTACCGATACATACCAAATGGTACCAGACTGGAGTAGTGCATAAGTACCGATACATACCAAATGGTACCAGACTGGAGTAGTGCATAAGTACCGAGACACGCCAAATGGTACCAATTTGTCATTATATTTAGTACCCGCAAAAAGGTTTTGAATTTAACAATCGGTTGGCTGTGTATATATACGTTTGTCTTATTTTGCTTTCTCGATTCATTATTCCATTTTGATTGTTATTAGTTCTTTTTTTTTTGCTTTTTGTCTCGCTTTTTATCATTTTTAAAATCCCCATATGTCATTTTGTAGATCGAGACGTGTGAATTCCCCTACCAGTGATAAAAGTGTTGTATATATCCAACTATATCATTCGAACATACCTTAGCAAAATAGTTTGTCCCTGCAACCACCTGTGTTTTGTAACTCACGAGTTTAAACATGGACACATTTTCCCCAGATTTGGAAACAAAACTGTCTTTCACCTGAAAAATATATTGACGTTTTAATAAGCGGGATGGATACCATGTTATGAAAACCAGTGCTCGTCCAAATATTAATAATCAGTGCTTTGTCTTGATATCTTATTGTAATAGTTATCAATGTGTTATTAGCTGCTTGGTGATAGCCTAGTAATGTTTTGGTTCAATATTTCTATATATTCCTTATTTATAATAATAGTATTGTGGACTTAATTAATTGAATGACACGTGCATATGGATGACCGTGACCAAATGGAGAAGGCATTGTCTACAAACACAGATATCCCTGCAGTTTTTTCTCCGTTGATCACCATCTGCTGGAATACCACTGATCAGTCCATTGGAAGAAAATGATTATATATAATTTTGAAAGGGCAATTGTTATTAACATTTTTATGTTCACAACATATAATCATTTCAGAAAGGAGTATTTTACCCTATCTAAAAATAGATCAATTAGTGATGATGTAAATTGTTACAGCATAAAAGCAGAGCCAAATCAGTAATAGTTATTGTGATGGATATATTTGTTTACATAGGCAATTTAAATACATTTGTTACCTTGTCAACCAAGTCTTGTGTGTCCTTATCAGCTGTCTTTAGCTCAGAAAGTCCTCCAGTTTTTGTATCAGCCATTTTTATTGACAAACACTTTCAAAGAAACTAAACTGAAACAGGGCCAATAAAATAACTAAACTGAAACAGAGTCAATAAAGAAACTAAACCGAAACAGAGTCACTTTATAAAGTACATGTAGACTACGTAGGTGTAAATCAAGGAAGTTGTTTAACTACTTACTTCCTTAAATTACATCAAGTCATGCATTTTGTAACAGATAAATACAGACATATAAATGCTTGAAATGCAAACGGACAAATCGCAATCCTGGTTTGCATTTACAAATCGTAACCAAAAATTAAAAAAAATAATTACAATTGCTTATATCAATTATACAAGAAATCATTGTTTACGCTTCGTAAACACCAGTTACATTTAGTACACATTGTTTGAAGCCTAAATGTTTTCTGTTTACCAAATCTATCATATATTCAGGGGCGGATACAGGATTTTTTGAAAGGGGGGGGGGGGGGGGGGTTGAGAACCATTCAGAGGATTTTTTTAAAGGGGGGTTGAGATCTATACAGGATTTTTTAAAGGGAGGGGCGAGAATTATATCAATGCTAGATGCGAGCGCCGAAGGCGCGAGCTTCCAGAGACGATGGGTCTAGGGCAGATCCCCGATGGGGGCCAAGAAAATAATTTTAATCAGTCAATATCTCACTCTCTTTCTTTAAATTTTTCAAAGGGGGGGTGCAACCCCCGCAACCCCTCCCCTAAATCCGCCGCTGATATATTGTTAAAATCCATGTTGGCATACACAATGTGAATGCATGTGGATTTTTTGGATTTACCGTGAGTGCAAAACCCATTTATTTTTTAAATTGTAAAATTTGTGTAACAACATTGTCCTGTAAAACATTATTTGTGTCATTTATTTCTGAAAATTCGTTTGATCATATATACTTTATGTCAAAAATTTTATTATAAAATACTTTAAGAAAATGGAACGTGACAACATGATACACAAGTTACGTCATTTGTTTCAGAAAATTACACCTTTTTTAAAATCTAAACATAGAATATTTTTAAAAAATGGTATATGAAAACAATATGATAGCATCACAATATACTTACAATGATACCTTACCGTGAGTTCGACCCTCTACCAGCCTAGCTAATTAATAACCAATTAACAAATGTATATCAAACTACACAACTTATATAATAATGATAATGACAATCTGGCGATAATAGACGTGTGATCCTTGATAACTTATTGTTTGAAGTTTTTAATAATCACAAGGACTGTACCCCTTACATCATCAAAATGACAAATGATACAATTATGTAAATTTTTATCATTTTCATGTGACAACTCGGCTGATAAAAATGAAAAGATAAAATTTATAATTATATTTATATATATATATATATATATATATATATATATATATATAGTCAAATCTGTCTATAAGGCCTGATCCCCAGGGGCCAATTTCATAATAAAATTTTTAAAATACCCTTAAGTATATAAAAAAGTAAATGGGAACAACGAATCGGATCTTTCACTTGTAGGTGTTCCGACAAAACTCTACATTACTTTTTAAATCTGTGTCCGATCATCGTGATCTTGGTGTCATTTTGTTCACCGATAAATATTCTTTAAGTTGGCGTTCAATTTTGGACATAATTTAAAATCTTAATAAAATGTTTAAACGGAAAACACAGAAAAACGTTGTAATTTTGCTCGATGTTGCTAAGTCCGTCCATGTAAAAGAAGCTTAAAATTCGCGTTACGACCATGTTTTTACTACTAGCGTCCGTGTCAACTACAAATGCTGATGTGGATCGAAGAAATAAATAAAAAGCAAGAAATTTCAAAGGTAACACCCTTTTCCCCTTATAGTATCCAAAATCTTGATTATGGTTGCATTTTTCGACATTTGTTGTTTCTCAGGATTTATTTTTTTTTTTTATTATTTTTTTTTTTTTTTACATTTTTTTAACGACTTTTTGCTTCCATTTTGCGTTAAAGATTGACAAAATTCTACGATTTTTACGATAATTCACAGGTTACCGGCAAATCGTTACAGAATACTTGTATAGATATTTTCACCCATAGTTTTCCGATTTAGAAATTAAATAATTTGAATTTTATTTCATTATGAAGTCTTTGTTTAACAAAAACAAATTAGTAATCATAGTAATAAAAATAAAATTAAAATTAAAAATCATTTTAAGAATATAGTTCAAACATCTATAATTGTCGCTGGTTCAACGTCACAGAATTTTATTTCATGTGCTTTTCAACTTCAAGTTTAGAATGAATGAATGAATGAATGAATGAATGAATGAATTTATTTATTTATTTATTTATTTATTTATTATTTATTTATTTATTTATTTATTTATTTATTTATTTATTTGAATACACAGTCATTAACTCCGAAGTCATGAAATTAGAAGTATTAATTCACGGCAGTTTTAAAACTAGTGTGGGTACTGGTAATTCAGAATCACAATATTCATAATAAATCAAGGTAATTAATTAATCCTTTAATGAGATTAACACCATTTAGGTACATTTTTCACGTAGTATATACTATCATCTGATTCAATGGGAATTTGGAATTTGCTTCCGTTATCAATAAGTTACCTCGTCTGTTGATAAGGTATGCAGATTATCAGCATTAATCAGCAACCTTTACCTGTGGATAAAATTATGTAATTTACACCATCGTACATGTAATACTAAATGACAAATGTCATTGTAAATGACTGAATGAATCTCGGTTGCAGTAATTTTCTATTACAGAAGTTCCGACTTCGAGAAATATTTACAGAATGAAATTATGATACATGTAATAGTAATTCTATAGAAGCTGAAATTCATTTCAGTAATTTTGACAGATGATAGAAATAAACTATTTTCGGCTGTAATAAATGCATTGAAATAAATGCTTTAATAATTAAAACTCTTTGACAAATTTTTGGATTTTAAGTTGTGACGATTGTGATATACTTAAGACTTTAGTACAACCTGGGGTACAACAATAGTCTTTTTCCTCGTTTCAATCGTCATATTCTACGCTGCAACTATACTGGACGGATGTAGCTTACCCCTACCCCCCCCCCCCCCACCCCGTCTCGTTTTTGTTGAAAGGTGTTATCTCCCCTAGCCTGTCATGTTTTCGAAATGGTGAGTTATTGCGCTAAGTAGTTCGAAGTTTGATCGTTATTTAGGGTCTTACACATCGCCGATAGGGTTTGTTATTATAAGGATTGTTTGTCATTTTGTGTAAATTTATTGAAGTATAACAGTACGCTACGCGGTTTTATACAATTTGTTATCCGTCATCGTGCTGTTATACTTCGAGTCAATAAATTTACACAAAATGACAAACAATCCTTAAATACAGTAGGCACGATTGCAGCTAAATTATTCCACTTTATTTGTCTTGATAGATTATTTAAAATGTTTAAAATATGAAAAAAATATTCCATGGCCAAGCTGAATAAATAAAAAAGACACCTCTTTAAACCGAAAAGGTGCGAAAATTGCATTACAAATACCAAGCAATTATAAAATGTGATTTTAAAGAACACATATACATATACTCACCAACTTTAGCACTGGTGTTTTACCATTCTGTATGTGAATTACGTCAGAGGTAATCAAGAGGCAAGAGGTCAGTGTCCGAATTATTTGTACTGACCATTGTGTGTTAATGAGGTAATAGGTCAGTGTCCGGAGTAATGACCATACATAGCCAAGTCATTGATTAGTGCTTATTAACACATACAGACTAATATATGTTAAGGACAAATATAATATAATAATAAATCTACAATGTATTTTGAACTTGTAATTCTGTTATTTATTTATGTAGACAACATATTACAGGTTGACCAATTCGATGAAAATTTCCGTTTTCGACATTAAAATTCAAATGAAAAAAAAAACTGACGAAAAAATAAAAACTTTAAGTTATAACCGACGTCTTCAGATTAACTTGAGTTTACTCTTGTAAGAATACGGCCAGTATCCTTGATAGACCGTTAGCTTTTTTATAAACATTGAAACCGGGAAGAAATTCTTTTTCATTTTCATATATCTCAGAGGAGCCTCTGTAGTGCACCACAGACTTGCCTCATAGCGTTTATGTCTGATTGAACTCAAACCGATAATGTATTAATCCATTATGAACCTCTCCCGAGGGAACTGTTCTCTTAAAGTGTTGTCTGGAGAGGTATAGTGTCCGAGCGCATAAGTGAGGTCACTGTACCCCCTCCAGACAGCACTATAAGAAAAATGTTCCCGAGGGAGAGGTCCATAATAGATTTAGATACCATATGTCTTTGTTTTAATTGTATTCAACATCTTTGATTTCTAACTGTTATAAGCAATAAAAAAAAATTCAACATATTAAAACTGCAATAAATCTCAATAATAACGTCTAAAAATAAAAACTATAGTCCCTCGTGTCAGGGACTATACATAATTCTAACATGATCTGCGTTTTCTTTCATATGAAACACGAAGAAAGCCAGCCGTGGTTTATTAAACGACTTAACCATCGCTGTTTTAATAACGTACTCCCTTGCTTATCTTATGACGTCATGCTACGTGTCGCGAACAATGGTTGTGACGTAATTTTCATTCATAATTTTTTTTATTTCAATGGAGGTAATCTCAACAGCCGAATTGTAACAATGGGCCTTTTTGCAAATAGATAGTAAAATGTACTTCCGAGGAAAAAGTTCGCAATGTTTATTGCAAACAGTTTTATCTAAGTCGTGTAAGAATTGGAATGATCAACATTAACCCGTCGTTAACATGCGGTTAATATATCACTCGGTGGCACAGCCACCTCGTGATATATATATATATTATGGACGATATACCACGGGTAAATGTTGATTATTTCTTAAGTATAGTTGCTAATCATTGTTAATTGCATATACCATTTTTATTGTATTTTATGTTACATTAAAAAACGGTATATGACATCAAGGACAGATGGTTTTTACATAAAATAGTATTGTGTATTTATCTAATGAATTTTCAACAAATTAACACGTGATGACTAATATGTTTCCCCCTCATATTTTGCATATACTTTTACTCTCAACAAAGTTAAATATTAGTTAAGTTATATTTATTATCATGAACTCAGTATTGAGGAAATAAATAAATGATATCACGGCTTATATTAGCCCGAAGTGGCATTATTAGGAGGACCTCGTTCAATCTTCAACTATAAACTCACTAACTGAATACTCTCCGCATTAAAACGTAACCTAAGGATACATTCATATTTATTTATTTGTTTGTTCCTAACAGGAGGTGTTTACCCTTCCGGAGCACCCCGCCTCACTTCCCTGGTGGAAGTTCACATGTCTAATTTAACTTGTCAGATCCAAAGTTTTTACTTTGCTTCGAACATGGATTAGTTTGTGTTTTGTTTATTTTTGTGTTTGTTTGTAGGACGTATGGGCCGTTAGGGTAAAAACATTCCATATATACTGTGACGTCATTTAAGTATATAATGACGAAAATAAAATGGGTTTGGCTGCAGAAATAGTTCAGGTCGCAGTAATTCCAGGTCAGACCACTGATTTGAGTTCATTGAAATAAGCAAACTATACGCAATGGTGATTAAAAAAGAAAAGAAAAGAAAGGAAACTTGAACAAAATATAAAATCATTGGTAATTTTGCTTAACCTGTGTCGATGCATAGACTGATACAGTATCGTGTCATAATTCCGTCTAATATTTTACTTTACTAAACCGAAAAAAAATGAAAAAAAACCCACTTATAATTTGCATGTAGCCTTGTGCGAAGAACTTATATTCTTTATCTGTTATATATAGAAACGATCATACGACACTAATGTGTCTGTATAAAGATTAAATCATACATAGATATGCAATAACGTCAAATAAAGAAAAACACAATCACAATAAACAGACACAACAAATTGATTAAAAATAAGGTAAACGTATCACAAAAGGAGATTATATATTATGTAAAGAAATACAATTCATAAATCTGGTTCTATGACATCTTAAGCCTTTACAATTCTGTAATTTAATTTGACTGGAAATAGCAGTCTGGTAACAGATTTTAATCACTATAGTAACAGCTAACCTATTCATTTATTTGATCGCTATTAAAAATTATGTATCGTCTCTGTAGATTAAAATGTTTCTGTCCGCTTTTATTTTGAAGCATATAAATTGTAGTTACTGTTGGTTATAGACTAGGCACATTTTCAGAAAAGATGTCGTTTTAAAGAGGAAGAAGCATTTTTAGTAAAAGCAAACCATATAATCTTCTTACCTAATTTGGGTGTGCTGATTCTGAAAATGGCGGATACCAAGCTAAAAAATTGCTCTAAGTAGGTCAAAATTTTAATACAAAATGACCGCAAAAATCAAACTGCTTTTTTGCATTAAAGTTGATATAGAAGTTGTTTCAGTAGCAAGAAACCACTGTTAATCAAAGATTGTAACATTTTCACATATATCTTACTTGGGTGTAAATTAGCAGAACATTTAAACAAAAGGCCTATGGACCTTATTGCTCACCTGAAAACATTTAGAAGATTTTAGGGGCAACAAACCTTCTCCGATTATCATATACAAAATTTGCTACGGAGATGGATCTTGGAATGTTGATTGTTTTTCAACTTGGTGTTTTATCTATTTATAATACTTTTTGAAACAATGGCCAAATACACAAATTAGCAAAAGGAAAAGCCAAGTAAATTTGACTCCACTAGCCTTCAAAACCTATTTAGAGGTGCTAAGTCATCACCAAGCAACTCTAAGCTGACTTTTTTGCTAAAAAGGTGAACTTGCATTGCAAAATGTTGTTGTAAAGTTAGTTTGATATTTAACAATAGCAAAAGCAACACTGTATTGGTTTTATTAACCTGGTAAGAAGTACGAAGGCTGAATGATATGTCGTGAGCCTTCTGTTAAAGGAGATTAGCGCCGATGTCCCTTTTTAACCCTTCTATTTCATGACTATTTAAATTCGTGTATCAAAAGACCAGTGTCATTTTGTAAGTTAATATCAACAAGGTATTACTCCAAAGTAAATAAGGCTAGTGACTTGGCAAATGTGAAAAATGATGAAAGAGCAGGATCCAATGTTTGCACAAGAACTATTAAGCACCTAGGGCTATCCATACTGATATGAAAGCAGCACAAGAGAAAGATGTCCCTTGATAGGCAATAGTGAACATGTGGGTGTCGGATTATAAACCGGACAGGCAGAACATATATGATGACCCCAGTCCTGAAAGCCATGCCAATGTTGAAACCCCAGAAATGGTCAATAAATCTTTGTTTTTATTCATGGTAGCCGAAATTACCATTGGCTGGTCATTTCCTTTCAAAAAGAAAACTGTGTAAAAAAACACTTTCAAAAATTTTAGAACATTGGCCACTTATCATTTTAAAATTGTTGAAACAAAGATAAAAGCCATGATATTGTTATGACTGATAATGAGTCATAGAAAATATAAGGGCACTGAGTTGGCATTTCACAAAAAGAGGACACTCCATTCTGACAACCTGCAATGAGAATGCTTTTAGCCCGTTGGGCTTCTGGCAATTAATCAGAAGCATACATGATGCACTTTGTCGCGTGTTAATCTAAAACTTTTAGTGGTAGATCCTGGTAGATCCTGCTAGCTCACATAAGAGCTTTGTTAGTATGGAGGGAAAGTGGGTCCATTATTTCATCCCAAAGCCAAAACATTAGTCTAAACAATTGAACCACACTGGTTCACCTCCACCAAAGAAACAGAGAAAGACACTTCCATTATCTGGAAAAGTTATGACCACAGTTAACTTAGATACTGATGGTATTTTGATGGTAGATTATTTCCAAAAAGGACAAAATAAGTGTCACATAATTTAAATTACTTGTGAGGCTGCTACGGAAAATATGCAACTCAAGTGCTGTGAAAAAACTCAGTAAGATGTCATGGTCCACTAACACAGTTCTACTACTGCCTTGACCGCAATTAACGATTGTGGCTTTAGATTTTAAATTGATTGAGTTGGCAACTTATTGCTTAAGCTTGCACATTAGTCTTTCGTCTATTTCCAACACTGAAAACGACCATCTACTTTACCCAGTTTCATATATTCATTGGAGAACTTTCCGACTTTCAAGAAATGAAATGTTGCATTGAGTTCCTTAAACATCGCTGGCAAAACTGTATAAACCGTTACAATGTTTAAAATTAATGCAATGTTACCGGCAAAGTTTAAACCATTGCAATTTGGTATTTTGACATTTACAACCACGGGTTCTACACACTATTTTGCAAGAACATGTGGCAAACTCTTTATAAAAGACTGTTCTGGAATAGGCTCTTTTTGCATCCCATCACAAATTTCGATTTTGACTATTAATTCCACGCCATGCTCTAAATTATGCAGTATTTCAGTATGGTTTTGGTTATAAACTTAATTTAATCATGTATATTTCATCAGTGTACTATGCAAAAGGCACACACAATTAACAAACACTTAATTATAGCCACCACTTTATTTTTACAAACTGTTTTAAATTTGGTTTAAACATTTAAACTCCAGTTTAGGCTCTTTTAATTAAGCAAAGTTATGCTGAAATGTTAAAAAGAACAAAGTACCATCTTTTGCTAAACGTACAAATTCAGTAACACTGATAAATTATATTCATTATTTGAAACTTTCGCCATTTTGGTTTTTGAAATAATGAGTAAAACATTACCTTCTGAATTACCTTTGCAAGTTTTGAATTTAGCACGTTTAAACTATTTTTAAAAACATGTTATCAACTTTTGCTAAAATTTACCACCCCAAGTAACAGTTTTTTGGTACACTATAGATTTTATTCGCCATTTTTTTTTTTTTTTGGAATTATGGCTTCAAAAACTTAAAACTTAGCTTGGTATCACGCTCGAATTATGTTGAATAAAGCATGCTACTAACTTTTACTAAAATTTGTCAACCCAAGTAACATTTTTTGCGTTAGTACACAATCAATTTTAGTCGCCTGGTATCAATCATTTTTGAAATTCAGCAAACTCGAATTTTGTTAATGTAAGCATGTTACCAACTTTAACTAAAATTTGACACCCAAATTAACATTTTTGCATTGGTACATTATTAATTAGTGGCCATTTTGATTTTGGAATTATGGGTTCAAAAACTGAAAATTGAGCTTGGTATCCGTCATTTATTAATTCGACATTCTCCTATTATGTTAAATAAATCATGTTATCAACTTTAACCAAAATTTGTTAACCAATGGTACACCATTTATTTTAGCCGCCATATTGTTTTTAAATTATGGGTTGAAAAACTCATATTTAAGCTTGGTATCCGCATTTTTGAATTCAGCGCCCTCGAATTATGTTACAAAAGCATGTTACCAACTTTTACTAAAAAATGCCGCTTCAAGTCACATTTTCTAATTTCTTTCTAGTCTAATAAAATAAACATTCAACACTTTACGTAAAACTACGGGACACAAAAATGGCATTTGTCCCATTGCTTGCTCATGTAAATGTTATTGTGTCGTCACACAAAATCTATTGCATGTTTACGGTTTAGCTATTGGTGCCCACGCAATAACTATTGCGTGCTCACGAAAGACAGATACCATTCGTGTGAACACTTAAAAGCTTTTATGTGATTACATAAAACCCCACTACGTGCCCACACAATATCTTTCATGTAAGCACACAAACCCATTACGTCCCACACAATATCTTTTATGTGAGCACACAAAACCCCACTACGTGCTCACACAATATTTTTATGTGAACACACAAAACCCCATTACGTGCTCACACAATATCTTTTATGTGAGCACACAAAACCCCAATTCGTGCTCACACAATATCTTTCATGTGAGCACACAAAACCCCACTACGTTCTCACACAATATCTTTATGTGAGCACACAAAACCCCATTACGTGCTCACACAATATCTTTAATGTGAGCACACAAAACCCCACTACGTGCTCACACAATATTTTTATGTGAGCACACAAAACCCAATTACGTGCTTACACAATATCTTTTATGTGAGCACACAAAACCCTACAACGTGCTCACACAATATCTTTTATGTGAGCACACAAAACCCTACAACGTGCTCACACAATATCTTTTGTGTAAGCACACAAAACTTTCGAACATGAATGCAATATATCTGTCAATAACGTTTACGTGAAAACATGGTAGGTTTCGCGTGCGCACTATATACTTTGGATCTTGTGTGGGCACTTGATAATTTTTGCGTGAGCCGCAAGATAATTTTTTCATGTTGCCTTTGTGTATAAAATTCTAAAAAGATTATGGGAAATATTTTTCTCATCATAAGTTAGATAAGGAAATTTTTGACGTCATAGATTAATTATCAATCCGGCACATCTTTCAAAAATTTTAGTCAACCGTTATGGACTTTTTGAGTAATTATATTGTTGGACAATGAAACAGACGTACACAAGATGCACTTTGTCACGTGATAATCTAAACCTTTTAGTGGTAAATCCTGCTAGCTCCCTTAAAAACTTTGTTACTAGATGGGTCCATTTTTTCATCCCAAACCCCAAACAACAGTCTAAACAATGGAACCACTCTGGTTAACCTCCATCAAATAAGGTAGAGAAAGACTCTTCCATCATCTGGAAATGTTATGACCATGTTTAACTTAGATACTGATGGTATTATGATAGTACATGTAGATTATTTTTGAAAGGGAAAAAATAAATGGCACATAATTTATATTACTTGTGATGCTGTTACGGAAACATATTCAACTGTGGAAAACTCAGTAAAGCTGTCTTGGTCCACTAGCACAATCTTACCATTGCCTTGACTGCAATTAACGATTGTGGCTTTAAATTTTAAATTGAGTGGCCAACTTATTGCTTAAGCTTCCACATCAGTCTATTTTCGACCTTGAAAACGGCAATTTACATTACCCAGTTGTAAAAGTTGCATCGAGTTCCTTAAATATTGCTGGCAAAACTGTAGAGACCGATATAGTTGAAAAATAATGCAATATTACCGCCAAAATTTAAACCATTACACATGAGATTCACAACGTATTAATCACTTTATATTTTTAAGTAATGATTGTGATTCTACCTATTCAAGCAATATTCTTCTTAAACGTTTGACGCATGATGACATGCAAAGTAATTTTGTATTATTACATTTACAACGACGGGTTCTACATACTATTTTGCAAGAACATGTGGCAAACTCTATAACAGACTGTTCTGAAATAGGTTCTTTTCCATTGCAAACACAAGTTTCGATTTTGACCGTTAATTCCACACCATGATCTGAATAGAGCAGTATTTCAGCATGGTTTTGGCTATGAACATAGTTTAATCATGTAGATTTCATCGGTGTCGATGCAAAATGCAAATATAATGAACAGCCAAAACTTTATTGATATAAATTGTTTTAAATTGGGTTTAAACATTTAAACTTCAGTTTAGTCGCTTCCATTTTAATTTAGCAACCTCAAGTTATGCTGAAGTGTTAAAAAACACAGTACCATTATTTGCTAAAACATGCAACTTCAATAACACTAGGAAATTATATGCCAATAAATTGAAACAGTCGCCATTTTGTTTTTGGAATTATGGGTACAAAAACTTAACAATTGAGCTTGGTAACCGCCAGTTTTAAATTCAGCATCCTCAAATTATGTAAAATAAGTCATGTTATCAACTTTTACCAAAACTTGTCAACCCAAGTAAAATTTTTGCATTGGTACACCATAAGTTTAAGTCGCCATTTTGTTTTTTGGAATTATGGGTTCAAAAACTCACAATTAAACTTGGTATCCACCAGTTTTAAATTCAGTATCCTCGAATTATGTGAAATAAGTCATGTTACCAATTTTTACCAAAACTTGTCAACCCAAGTAACATAGTAGTGAGTAAAAAACTTTTGGATGTGTGGCACCTTGTGGCACTAGCAAATTTAACCTCTGACGTCAGAGGTCAATCCGTATAAGGAAGTTGACCTTTGACGTCAGAGGTCAATTCCTTATTTGGGAACTAAAAATGTGGCACTTCTTATTAAATATGCATGACGTAAGGTTAAATTTCCATATATATATATATATATATTAACCCATATTTGAATTAACCCATATTTAAATTGAAACCAGTCAGCCAGTCAGATGTTTAAGATAAATGTAAAATGTATATCCTTTAGCAAACACATTGATTTTCCTCCTATTTTATCTTAAACTCTTGTTGTGTCTATCCGCTTTTTATCTCAAATAGTTTTCCTGTGGACATAACGATATTAACATGAAGAACAGGTGAGTTTGCGTTTAGATGTTCTTAATTATAAATAATATTCAATTTTCTGACAAAAAAATTATAGAATAATGCTATTTCAAATATTTCTGCTACATGTGAAAAGAATCTTGTCTTATCAATGACCGTGCTCAAAAAGTGGCGAAAATCAAATCATATCAAATCAAGGTCTATGAGGTTGTGTATTCTACTGGTACATTTACTATCCCCTATAAGATTACTCAATTTACTAGTCTATTCTTTTGACCATATACAGGACACTTGTATATAAAGCATCTTTGGTGTCATGGTCAATTATCTCAATACACAAGTGTTCTGTTTTCTGGAGAGTCGTGAGTGGTCATCAAGGTGTACGGACGTGTCTCGGAGATCTGCATCTGTATGTGCTATATTTGCTACGTTGGAGCTGTAGGAGCTTTAGGAAGACTTAAAACATAAACAGTGAGTTTTTAAACTGTTCAGAGAACATTTATAGAAGCTGAAAAATTAGTTTAGTGATAAATTGGGCACAACATAGTAGACATTTTACACGACACTCACTCAACATATACGTATATACACGGCCATTGAACTGTCCTGTGGTTAGCCACGCGTGGCTTTTATTTACTAAGTATACCTGTGAATAAAGTCATGAGTACTGATATATCAGATGTTATCTCGCTCGCAAATAATGTGATATTTGACGATGAAATTCACAATGTAGAGACAAATGAAATGTCATCAAAGCGCGAGTTTGAAGACATTAAAGATAACGATCACGAAATCATTGAACAAATAAGTGAAAATGACACTGCTGAGACAAAACGCGACAAAACCCAGAAAAAAGAAACAAAAAAGTGCAACGAGAACCGACCTACCGACCTGAGCCGAGATGATAAACGGACGGTCCACGTAGATGTACACGCCGAATCCGAACTTTCAAACGATAGTTTAGTGCTTCGTAACTTAATCGGACAATTGTCCGATGATATGCGACAATTGTTTGGGCAGGTAAATGACAGAATTAATAAGCTCGAAACAAATATTGAAGAAAAGCTTACCAAAAAATTGAACGAAGTAATAGACAAACGATTTAACAAAGAGGTTAGTAAAATAAAGAAAGAAGTAGATACGCGCATTCATTCGATACGATGCGAAATTGAAGCCGAAGTTAAAGAGATCGACGAAAAACTTTAAGACGTAGACGATAATTTCATACATGTCAGTCGTCACATTTCTTCGTTAAATGAAAAAAATTAACAAAGATAGAACTGTTGATGATAGGCGTTTGAATAAAGGGATAAGAAACCTTGCCGAAACAGACAAAGAAATTTGTCTGAGAAGGTTAACACTCTATTTAAAGACGGGTTAAACCTCAGAAACGTGAGAGTAGAAAGCGTAACCAGGAAAAAGCACAAAAATGAAAATAAAAGTGGTGTTATAATCGCGAAACTCGAATCCCTAGAGGACAAGAAATCAGTTTTGGCGCGTAAAAAAGATCTACAGAGGAATAGGCGGTATCCGAAGGTATTCATACATAGTGATCAAAGTGTCGAACAGCGTATCTATGATTCTAATATGCGGGTATTGGTAAACGCGATACGTACAGTCATACGAATGACATTCATATTATAGGATCGAAAATGACAGAAGCCAAGAGAGAAAATATAGGACAACACGATGAGGATAGAAATACCAATTATAATGATAGAAGTGATTGTAGAAGTGAAACACATTACCGAAGTAATGAACATAACCGCTCAAGTGACCGTAGAGGTGAAACACATAACCGTAGTTATAAACGTAATCGCTCATCATGGGAATCTGCAAGAGGACTGCGACATACATATAACAGAGACAATAAACATTAGATTACAGCCGGGTTTTGGAATGTCAGGGGTTGGAACAGTGACATTAAAAGTGACAATGTAGTTCTTAGAACAGCATGTATTTTTAATCTTAATTTAGATTTGGTTGCTTTAGCAGAGACACATTTACTTGGTAATGATATTATCTTACTAAATGGTTATACATGGGTAGGTCATAATAGACAGGGTATACACGCCAGAGCCAAAAAAGGTTCTGGTGGTATTGGAGTTTTTATGAAGACTCATTTATATGATACATTAAATATAGAAATACTTGATAACTCAAATGAAGGTTTTTTATGGATAAGTTTTCTTCATACAAATACAAGGTTGCAGTTTAATGTATGTGTATGTTATTTACCCCCTCTAATTCTACCAGGTATGTTGATGAACACGTATTTTTTGACACTTTATTAACCCAGATACATGAATATCAAAGTAAAGGTCTATTTTATATATGTGGTGATTTTAATCGCAGGATAGGAGAAGAATACGACTTTATAGCGGGTATTGATGAGGTACCAGCACGACAGGTTATAGATTTTAAAACAAATGGTTATTGTCGCCCCTTTATTGATTTTTTAATCTCTAGTAATTGTTGTATTTTAAATGGTAGAAATACTTTACATAATGATTTTACTTTTGTATCACAAAACGGTTGTTCCGTGGTAGACTATTGTATAGTTAGTCACGAAGCTTTAAACTTGTTTAGTAATTTTGAGGTAGTCAGAGCTACTGACCTGGTATGTAAATCCGGGTATAATAAAGGTATAGAGTCCTCACTTATCCCAGATCACTCATTTTTAAAATGGTCTTTTAATGTAGGACACATTTTGCCATCAGTAGCAAGTGATAGAAGTCGATCGGGTGCGGAATTTCTTAAATATGACGTCAGTGTTATACCGGACAATTTTATGTGTTCTGATAGCGTGAGAGAACAACTCCAGAAAGTGATGTCTAAGTTAGAAAATGAAGTTAATTTAGACACCAATATAAATAATGCATATAAAACATTCTGTGACTTGGTGAAAAATGAAATGAAAGACAAACTTCCATTTAAAACAATAAAAGCGTCGGACAGTGTAAATAATAAAAAGAAACGTTTAAAAAAGCCATTGTGGACGGAAGAGTTAACAGGTCTATGGAATGATATGTGCAAAGCAGAAAAACAATGGTTAAATTCTGTGTCATCGAATATAAAAGAACTGAAGTCTTTTTTTTATTTCAAGACGGAAAATATTTGATAAAGCGGTACAGCGCACTAAGCGAAAAGACTGGTACAAAATGCAGACCGATATAGTTAATGAAGACGGACAGTGGCACATTTTGGAAAAAGATAGGTAAAATTGGAATTAACGAAAATCGCAGAGAAAAAATACCAATGGAAGTAATTACAGATAAAGGTGATATAAGTAATGATCTGAACGATGTTCTCTGCAAATGGGAGAATGAATACAGTAACCTGTTAAACACACAACGTCCAGAAGATAATGCATGTCAAGATGTTTTGAATATTGACTCTCACCCAGATGACGATAATATCTTATATAGTGCCATATCGTATTCAGAAGTCGTTTATGCTCTCATAAACATAAAAGGTTAAAGCATGTGGTGCTGATGAGATACCAGCTGATGTACTATGTAATCAAATTGTCTTACAGTTTTTATGTGTCTTATTTTCCAAATCCTTTGAGACGGGTACAATTCCGAGTATTTGGGGCCAAGGTATTATCAACCCCATCCCAAAGTCCGGAAACTTAGATGCGAGAGACCCCCTTTCCTTTAGAGGAATTACGCTAGCATCGTCATGCTATAAACTCTACAGTTTTATACTTAATGAGAGGTTGACAAAGTGGGCGGACAAATATGGCGTCCTCGCTGACGAAAAAAATGGATTCCGAAAGGCCAGGAACACGGTGGACCAAATATCGTCTTTGACAAACTTGATTGATGTTCGTAAAAAATGTCAAAAATCTACGTTTTGTGCATTTATTGACTATTTTGTCATGTCCATTGTATGAAGATTTTAGAAAAATTTTATTTTTAAAAGCATCAGAATGTTATAATGGTTTTATGATTTTATCTAATGAAGAAAAAATGAAAGTTTTATTCTCTGATCTAGAAATTTATTGCTTTTTTTTAGTTCTTCGATCCACATCAGCATTTGTAGTTGACACGGACGCTGGTAGTGAAAAACATGATCGTAATGCGAATTTTAAGGTACTTTTACATGGACGGGCTTAGCTACATCGGGCAAAATTACAACATTTTTCTGTGTTTTCCGTGTGAACATTTTATTAAAATTTTAAGGTATGTCCAAAAATTCAATGTCAATTTAAAGAATATATATCTGTGAACAAAATGACACCAAGACCACAATGATCGGACACAAATTAAAAAAGTAATGTAGAATTTTGTCGGAGCACCTACAAGTCAAAGATCTGATTCGTTGTTCTCCTTTACTCTTTTCTATATACTTATGGGTATTTTTTAAATTTTATTATGAAACTGGCCCCTTTGGTTTTAAAAGGTTAGACGTAAATAAAATATTGAATTGAATTGTTTTCTATATTTTTTTGTGTAATTGCTGCGATGTAATGTTGTACTTGTTGCTTTGGTCATTCACATGACGTACATTAGTGTTGTATTGGTCACCTTGGTCAATGACATGACGTGCATTTGGTGTTTTATTGGTTGCCTTGGTCAATCAATGACATGACGTTCATTGGTGTTTTATAGTTTGCTTTGGTCAATGACATGACGTACATGTACATTGGTGTTCTATTGGTTGCCCTGGTCAATGACATGACGAGCATTGGTCTTGTCCGTGTTGCATTTGGCAATGACATGACGTAAATTAGTGTTCTGTTGGTTGCCTTGGTCAATAACATGACATACATTGGTGTTCTATTTGTTGCCTTTGTAAATGACATGATGTACATTAGTGTTCTATTGCTTGCCTTGATCAATGGCATGACGTATATTGATGTTCTCCGTGTTGTCTTTGTCAATGACATGGCGTACTTTGGTGTTCTATTGGTTGCCTTTGTCAATGACATGACGTACATTTGTGTTCTATCGGTTGCCTTGGTCAATGACATGACGTACATTGGAGTTCTCCGTTTTGTACGGTTAATGACATGACGTACATTGGTGTTTAATTGGTTGCTTGGTCAATGACATGACGTACATTGGTGTTTAATTTGTTGCCTTGGTGAATGACACGACATACATTGGTGTTTTTCTTGTTGCTGTAGTTAATAACATGACGCACATTGTTGTTATATTGGTTGCCTAGGTCAATGACACGACGTTCATTGATGTTCTGTTGGTTGCCTTGGTCAATGACGTGACGTACTTTGGTGTTCTCCGTGTTATTTTGGTCAATAACATGACGTATATTGAAGTTCTATTTTTGCCTTTGTCAATGACATGACGTACATCATGTACATTGGTGTTCTGTGGGTTGCCTTGGTCAATGATATGACGTACATTTGTGTTCTATCGGTTGTCTTGGTCAATGACATGACGTACATTGGTGTTGTCCGTGTTGATTTGGTCAATGACATGACGTATATTGTTGTTCTATTGGTTACCTTGATCAATAACATGACGTACATTGGTGTTCTATTGGTTATCTTGGTCAATGACATGACGTACATTGGTGTTCTATTGCTTGCCTTGGTCAATGACATGACGTACAATGGTGTTTTTCTTGTTGCTTTGGTTAATGGCATGACGTACTTTGGTCTTCTATTTGTTTCCTTTGTCAATGACATGACGTACATTAGAGTTCTTTTGGTTGCCTTGATCAATGGCATGACGTACATTGATGTTCTCTGTGTTGTCTTTGTCAATGACATGGCGTACATTGGTGTTCTATTGGATGCCTTTGTCAATGACATGACGTACATTGGTGTTTAATTGGTTGCCTTGGTCAATGATATGACGTACATTGGTGTTTTTCGTGTTGCTGTAGTTTATGACATGACGCACATTGTTGTTATATTGGTTGCCTAGTTCAATGACACGACGTTCATTGGTGTTCTATTGGTTACCTTTGTCAGTGACATGATTTACATTGGTGTTCTATCGGTTGCCTTGGTCAATTACAAGACGTACATTGGTGTTGCCCGTGTTGATTTGGTCAATGACACGACGTTCGTTAATTTTCTATTGGTTGTCCTGGTCAATGACATTACGTACATTGGTGTTTCTCTTGGTTGCCTTGGTCAATATAATGACGTACTTTGGTGTTCCATTTGTTGCCTATGTCAATGACATGCTTACATTAGTGTTCTATTGCTTGCCTTGATCAATGGCATGACGTACATTGATGTTTCCGTGTTGTCTTTGTCAATGACATGGCGTACTTTGGTGTTCTATTGGTTGCCTTTGTCAATGACATGACGTACATTTGTGTTCTATCGGTTGCCTTGGTCAATGACATGACGTACATTGGAGTTCTCCGTTTTGTACGGTTAATGACATGACGTACATTGGTGTTTAATTGGTTGCTTGGTCAATGACATGACGTACATTGGTGTTTAATTGGTTGCCTTGGTCAATGACATGACGTACATTGGTGTTTTTCGTGTTGCTGTAGTTTATGACATGACGCACATTGTTGTTATATTGGTTGCCTAGTTCAATGACACGACGTTCATTGGTGTTCTATTGGTTACCTTTGTCAGTGACATGATTTACATTGGTGTTCTATCGGTTGCCTTGGTCAATTACAAGACGTACATTGGTGTTGCCCGTGTTGATTTGGTCAATGACACGACGTTCGTTAATTTTCTATTGGTTGTCCTGGTCAATGACATTACGTACATTGGTGTTTCTCTTGGTTGCCTTGGTCAATATAATGACGTACTTTGGTGTTCCATTTGTTGCCTATGTCAATGACATGCTTACATTAGTGTTCTATTGCTTGCCTTGATCAATGGCATGACGTACATTGATGTTTCCGTGTTGTTTTTGTCAATGAAATGACTTACTTTGGTGTTCTATTGGTTGTCGTTGTCAATGACATGACGTACATTGGTGTTCTATCGGTTGCATTGGTCAATGACATGACGTACATTGTTGTTCTCCTTGTTGCTTTGGTTAATGACATGACGTACACTGGTGTTTAATTGGTTGCCTTGGTCAATGACATGACGTACATTGGTGTTTAATTGGTTGCCTTGGTCAATGACATGACGTACATTAGTGTTTTTCGTGTTGCTGTAGTTAATGAAATGACGTACATTGTTGTTCTATTGGTTGCCTAGGTCAATGACACGACGTTCATTGATGTTCTGTTAGTTGCCTTGGTCAATGACATGACGTACTTTGGTGTTCTCCGTGTTACTTTGGTCAATGACATGACGTACATTGGTGTTTTATTGGTTGTCTTGGTCAATGACATGACGTACATTGGTGTTCTGTTGGTTGTTTTGGTCAATGACATGACGTACATTGGTGTTTTATCGGTTGTCTTGTTCAATGACATTAAGTACATTGGTGTTGTCCGTGTTGATTTGGTCAATGACATGACGTATATTGTCGTTCTATTGGTTGCTTTTGTCAATGACATGACGTATATTGTTGTTCTATTGGTTACCTTGGTCAATGACATGACGTACATTGATGTTCTATTGGTTGTCTTGGTCAATGACATGACGTACATTAGTGTTCTATTGCTTGCCTTGGTCAATGTAATGACGTACAATGGTGTTTTCCTTGATGCTTTGGTTAATGGCATGACGTACATTTGTGTTCTATTGGTTGCCTTTGTCAATAACATGACATACATTGGTGTTCTATTGGTTGTCTTGGTCAATGACATGACGTAAATTAGTGTTCTCCTTGTTGCCTTTGTTAATACCATCGCGTACATTGGTGTTCTATTGGTTGCTATGATCAATGACATGACGTTCATTGGCGTCTCTGTGTTGCTTTAGTTAATGACATGGCGTTTATTGTTGTTCTATTGGTTGCCCTGGTCAATGACATGACGTACATTGGTGTTCTATTGGTTGCTCTGGTCAACGGCATGACGTACATTAGTATTCTATTGGTTGACTTGGTCAATGACATGACGTACATTGGCGTTCTATTGGTTACCCTGGTCAATGACATAACGTACATTGGTGTTCTATTGGTTGCACTGGTCAATGGCATTACGTACATTGGTATTCTATTGGTTGTCCGGGTCAATGACATGACGTACATTGGTGTTCTGTTGGTTGTTTTGGTCAATGACATGACGTACATTGGTGTTTTATCGGTTGTCTTGTTCAATGACATTAAGTACATTGGTGTTGTCCGTGTTGATTTGGTCAATGACATGACGTATATTGTCGTTCTATTGGTTGCTTTTGTCAATGACATGACGTATATTGTTGTTCTATTGGTTACCTTGGTCAATGACATGACGTACATTGATGTTCTATTGGTTGTCTTGGTCAATGACATGACGTACATTAGTGTTCTATTGCTTGCCTTGGTCAATGTAATGACGTACAATGGTGTTTTCCTTGATGCTTTGGTTAATGGCATGACGTACATTTGTGTTCTATTGGTTGCCTTTGTCAATAACATGACATACATTGGTGTTCTATTGGTTGTCTTGGTCAATGACATGACGTAAATTAGTGTTCTCCTTGTTGCCTTTGTTAATACCATCGCGTACATTGGTGTTCTATTGGTTGCTATGATCAATGACATGACGTTCATTGGCGTCTCTGTGTTGCTTTAGTTAATGACATGGCGTTTATTGTTGTTCTATTGGTTGCCCTGGTCAATGACATGACGTACATTGGTGTTCTATTGGTTGCTCTGGTCAACGGCATGACGTACATTAGTATTCTATTGGTTGACTTGGTCAATGACATGACGTACATTGGCGTTCTATTGGTTACCCTGGTCAATGACATAACGTACATTGGTGTTCTATTGGTTGCACTGGTCAATGGCATGACGTACATTGGTATTCTATTGGTTGTCCGGGTCAATGACATGACGTACATTGGCGTCTCTGTGTTGCTTTAGTTAATGACATGACGTTTATTGTTGTTCTATTAGTTGCCCTGGTCAATGACATGACGTACATTGGTGTTCTATTGGTTACCCTGGTCAATGACATAACGTACATTGGTGTTCTATTGGTTGCTCTGGTCAATGGCATGACGTACATTGGTATTCTATTGGTTGACTTGGTCAATGACATGACGTACATTGGCGTTCTATTGGTTACCCTGGTCAATGACATAACGTACATTGGTGTTCTATTGGTTGCTCTGGTCAATGGCATGACGTACATTGGTATTCTATTGGTTGACTTGGTCAATGACATGACGTACATTGGCGTTCTATTGGTTACCCTGGTCAATGACATAACGTACATTGGTGTTTTATTGGTTGCACTGGTCAATGACATGACGTACATTGGTATTCTATTGGTTGTCCGGGTCAATGACATGACGTACATTGGTGTTCTATTGGTTGTCCTGGTCAATGACATGACGTACAATGGTGTTCTATTGGTTGCCTTGGTCAATGGCATGACGTACATTGGCGTTCTATTGGTTGCCATGGTCAATTACAATTACCAGTTAAATGATCTAATTACTGCTTTAGATACTTAAGACCAGCTATGTAAACTCGTCCATATTTCATAAACAACATACATAACAGACTAAATACAAAGAGCTTTAATTGCTCTAATTAATAAGTAGTCATTTATATTAAAAAAATTAAATGTTGGAGACAATAAATTTTAATATTGGTAATGCAGTTTATCATAATATAAGGGTGGTAGCTGAAGTTTATTATAACAATACTACTGATGTGTTAAATAGTATTACGCCTATGAGTGGACTAGTGCATGGTTAAAGGGTATACCGTATCTATTTAGGTCATCGGTTTAAAATCAGTTTTATATGTAAATGTTGTAATTCTATAGTCCGATCAGTTTTTCAGTAATGAATACTGATGTGGCCTTAAAAAGATCGTCGAAAACTTAGCTCAAATTTCATTAATGTTATATGTAGATCTGTTATTTTTTTAACATGTGTTGAAACAATTCGGTTAAATTTTCTATATTAAGTCTAAAAATCAAATAAAACCAGTTTTTACCAAGCGCACATCTAAGTTCAGACGATGTGTAACACGTAGTAAAATGCTTTATGGCCAATAACTTCATCTTTTGAGAAAAAATCTCAGTTTTCTTAGATGAGCTTAAAGGTTTTGTAGTTTTAAAACACTAAATTAAATAACAATGTGTCGCTCTAGGCCAAACAAGTGTAATAAATGAATTTTATTCTTTATTTTCATGTTTGTGCTGTTTTACCTGTCGCTCATTCATAAACAAGTACAATAGGCTAGTCCGTGACGTATATTGGTTAGGAATAGGAACACCTGTATAAACCCGTATCGCGTAAATACGTATTAGCCAATCAGAACTCAATTCTGAAAAGGTTTAAAAAGCTGAGAATATTTGCAAAAAATATTGAAAATATGTAAAAATATGTTTTAATAGCACATGTGAAATTTCAAGTCTATTGATAGTGTCCATTGATAACTGATAACTTAAATGGTTGCCAGTGAATGGTTTATGAAAAATAATGGACATTGTCTTTACAAAACACGAAATAAAATATATAAAGTTCAAGTTCTTTATTCTCATAAATTGCACATTAACAATGTAACAGAGAGAAGGAGAGAGAGGGGGGTACAATTGCCTCAACTAATGACGTACAACCTAATAGGGGGTTTAACAATTTTATCTCCCTTGATTACTCTCTATGGTTAGAGGTAAGAAAGTGTACCGTCTGCAAGCCAGGGGGCATTCCCTTTTTACCTACATAATGTGCCAGTATGAAACTTAGTATATGTGTAATGCATATAAAGTATCTACATTATATTTTATTTTCTTAAACAATATACTTTTAAGTGTTTCGTCTGAAAATAAATAAATAAATAGATAAATAAATAAATAAATAAATGAGACTGAAAAGTAATCTTGACCCAATAAGTACCCACAATGTAATTGAATAATGATGAATAATTATTGATGCAAGGTTGAATTATAGTTTTAAATAAATAAATAAATAAATAAATAAATAAATAAATAAATAAATAAATTTTGAAACATGAACTTGAATGCCGCATCAATATACACTTTAAATATTTTAAATCTTTATTTATTTTTTTTTTTTATTATTATTTTTTTTTTTTTTATTTTTTATTGGCACACGGTGTCATGTCTATCAATTAAATTTATTTATTTATTTTGGAAAGTATCTTTATAAGGGAATGGTTAATTACTTTAGTTAAAACGTTTGAAATAAATAGGGATTTTTTTCTAAAAAGTAATGAATCGTTTACCATTTCATATGCCATTTTTATGAAATCAAAATAAAAAATAATAATGGCAATCAAAAAAAAAAAAAAAACGGATAGAATTATTGAAACCATACAGATATTTAATGTTAAATTTTATTTATTTTTTATTCACATTCTAAATACTTTTACAATATTCTCTAACATCCATACATTTCATTTATCAGTTTATAAGTTTGATATTATCTTGTATATTGAATAAGTTTGATGAAGTTTGTGTAATTGATAAAAACGATACTTGTAAATTTTTAATGTTATCGATGGATGCTGACCATAAAGGGGTTCATTTGTCGTTTGTCGGTACGTGTCATGTATTGAGTCGTCCGGTAATGTTGACAGGTGTGCGGAGGTATGTGAATTACGGATACTAATTAACGGATTAAGACTTCAACACCATAATCTTGGTAATACATTACGGGATAATCAATTCATCAACGAGAAACTTTTTAAAAAACAGTAATGTAATATGTAGATATGAGGAGCATCATATTTCTTGGAGCAAATATGGGGTAAGGGAAAGAATAAAATGTAATTGTAATCGCCATCATAATTTTGGGTTCGTTTAATTAATTAAAATTTGTTAAATGTAATTCTGTCAGAGGCAATTATATACATGTATACAGAATATACCGATTCAATTTTCACCCACATCGGCGTAAACTTTATAAGTTTTGATACTATTTTAAGAAAAGAACAACTGATAAAGTTCTTCCACAAACGTGTATGTATGCAACTTGTTTTTCTAGCTATAGACTGCCTATTAATAGTATCATATCTTTGTCCTTATAGCAAACATAACCATTTTATTTTATTTTTAAAGTTTCAAATGCTAAACAAAATATATTAATTATACTTCTTTAATTTGGTTTATTCATTTTTATCATCTTTTAATTCTAACTGTTTTTTTAATTCTTGATAGTTTTAATTTCTAAAATATTAAAAAAAAACATATTTGACTTTAAGAAAATATAAATTTATTAGTAAGAAAACGTTTTGTCACATAAAATATATATTTATTCATTATAGAATTTAAATATATCCCATTTACGGCAATGTTTAACCATTTTAAAGCGTTACCAGCCTTAAACCTTTATTACGACTGCCCCCTCGATTGCAAATCACGTTCAATCACGTCCAAACTCGTAAGGTCACGGGACTTGCGCATGCGTAATAAACAATGTTAAACTCCTCTATTGGATTTTTACTACATGACATATTTACCCATGTACCTCGGCAAGTTAACCAATCGCTATGCGAGAAATTTCTTTGAAGGGTGACAATAAACGATATAACCATCGCTGTTTTAATGACGTACTCCCTTGCTTATCTTAGGACGTCATGCTACGTGTCGCGAACAATGGTTGTGACGTAATTTTCATTCATAATTTTTTTTTATTTCAATGGAGGTAATCTCAACAGCCGAATTGTAACAATGGACCTTTTTGCAAATATTATTGTATTTTATGTTAAATTAAAAAATGGTATATGACATCAAGGACAGATGGTTTTTACATAAAATAGTATTGATGTATTTATCTAATGAATTTTCAACAAATTAACACGTGATGTACTAATATGTCCCACCCCCTCATATTTTGTATATCTCTATATTTTTACTGTCAACAAAGTTAAATATTAGTTTAGTTATATTTATTATCATGAACTCAGTATTGAGGAAATAAATAAATGATATCACTGCTTATATTAGCCCGAAGTGGCATTAATAGGAGGACCTATTTCAACCTTCAACTATAAACACTCACTAACTGAATACTCTCCGCATCAAAACGTTAACCTAAGGATAGCATTCATGTTTATTTTTTGTTTGTTCCTAACAGGAGGTGTTTACCCTTCCGGAGCACCCCGCCTCACTTCCCTAGTGGAAGTTCACATGTCTAATTTAACTTGTCAGATCCAAAGTTTTTACTTTGCTTCGAACATGGATTAGTTTGTGTTTTGTTTATTTTTGTGTTTGTTTGTAGGACGTATGGGCCGTTAGGGTAAAAACGTTCCATGTATACTGTGACGTCATTTAAGTATATAATGACGAAAATAAAATGGGTTTGGCTGCAGAAATAGTTCATGTCTCAGTAATTCCAGGTCAGACCACTGATTTGAGTTCATTGAAATAAGCAAACTATACGCAATGGTGATTAAAAAAGAAAAGAAAAGAAAGGAAACTTGAACAAAATATAAAATCATTGGTAATTTTGCTTAACCTGTGTCGATGCATAGACTGATACAGTATCGTGTCATAATTCCGTCTAATATTTTACAAAGAGAAATGAGGATTTGTTTATGTTGTGCGTTAAACTATATTGAGACCGAGTATCACTTCGTCCCTATATGTCCTACATTCCGTTTCATACGTTATCAATATCTACCGAAATATTACTGTGTTTGGTCGAATATCCATAAATTTTTATACACTATTAAAAGCCGACTCTGAATCTCTCACAAGGAAACTCTCTCAACTTCTCAACTCCTGACTGTTCTCTGTTATTTATTTGGGGTTTTTTTTTGTCATGTTGTTACATAATTCAATTTGTTTTGTAATGCTATAGCAATGTATTGTTTGCTTTTTGCAATAAAGTATTATTATTATTATTATTATTATTATTATAAAAATTTAATCATACAAAGATATGCAATAACGTCAAATAAAGAAAAACACAATCACAATAAACACAACTAATTGATTAAAAATAAGGTAAACGTGTCACCAAAGGGAAATATATATATATTTTGTAAAGAAATACAATAAATTCGTCAATCTCGTTCTTTGACATCTGAAGCCTTTACAATTCTGTAATTTAATTTCATATTATAAAAAGACTGGAAATAGCAGTCTGGTATAACAGATTTTAATCACTATAGTAACAGCTTTCCTATTCATTTATTTGATCTCTATTAAAATTATGTACTGTCTCTGTATATTAAGATGTTTCTATCCGCTTTTATTTTGAAGCATATAAATCATAGCTGGTTAAAATAAACATTTAACACTTTACGTAAAACTACGGGGACACAAAGATGGCATTTTTTACATTGCTTGCTCATGTAAATGTCATTGTGTCGTCACACAAAATCTATTGTGTGTTTAAAGTTTTGCCATTGGGTGCCCATGCAATAACTCTTGCGTAGCTTACGCAAAACAGATACCATTCTTGTAAACACAAAAAAACTTTTATGTTAGCACACAAAGCCCCATTACGTGCTCACACAATATCTTTTATGTGAGCACACAGACCCCCATTACGTGCTCACATAATATCTTTCATATGAGCACACAAAACCCCATTACGTGCTCACACAATATCTTTTATGTAAGCACACAAAACTTTCGAGCAAGAATGCAATATACCTGTCAATAACGCTTACGTGTGAACATGGTAGGTTTTGCGTGAGCACTATATAATGCGGCACTTGTGTGAGCACTCGATAATTTTCGCGTGAGCCACAAGATAATTTTTTTCATGTTGCCTTTGTGTATAAAATTCTAAAGGATTATGGGAAATGTTTATCATGAGTTAGATTGGGAAATATTTGACGCCATAGATTAATAATCAATCCGACTTGGCACATCTTTCAAAAATTTTTGGTCAACCGTTATGGACTTTTTGAATATATATATATATATATATATATATATATATATATATATATATATAATATATATCTGTGCCCTCTTCTAAAATCACAAATTCAACAAATATATAATAATAATTATAATGAATAAATTATAATGAATCAAACACGACTAATTATTACTGTCATAAAGATAAAACTTTTGATCTAAAACAATTCTGTCCAAATTAGGACCTAAAAACATATAAGTTTATCACACATTTTCACTCTTTTTGTTCATAAAATCAAGATATAGACCGCGAACGCGATATAATGCTTTTTGTTCGACTGACTTTCGTTTAAAGTGTATAAAAGGCATTTCAGTTTCCGGTAGTGTCTCGGCGCATGTCGGGGGTTATTTTTTCGAATACCCTCTAAAATAATTGTTAATTATATAATTATAGTACATGTATGTATTACTCGGAGGTGCTTTGTATTTGATGTAAACTGTGTACGTATTCAACTGATGGCTGTTCTAGCGATTGGAACTGTCTAGGAATTGCGTTAATAGTGCTATATATCTTCAACTGGGCAGTGCTAAACAAACTGAATACTAATATGTTAGCAATTTCTAGACATTTCAATGAATATATTTGAATTTTGCATTTTTAAAATCTTAATTCGGTTTCTTTAATCTTAAAATAAATTAAAATACTGTTGTGCACGACATGCATTTCCAATCGCTAGAACAGCCAATCGATGACGTTACGCGTAATTAAGTAATGCGGGACGTAATTTTGGCAATTGGGTAATTATAGTCCAACACTTTGTAATAACATCATCTGAAGAACTAAGAAATAATCAAACTGTCATTTATTTTTAAGATAAAAATATTTATCAAGTCCTGTGACCTATTGATTGGATTTTTTTGTACATGTGTACCTTTTAAATTAGACCACGATGACACACACACAGACACACACACACACACGCACACACATTTTCTTGAAAATTTCTTTGAAGGATGTAAACGTTAGCATTAAATCAGTATACTTTTCTTGTGAGTTACATTTGCAAGGAAATTTAAATAACTTACATACATACATACATACATACATACATACATACATACATACATACATAAACCCATATTTAAATTGAATCATTCGTCGTATTACCAGTCAGCCAGTCAGATATTTAAGATAAATGTAAAATGTATATCCTTTAAGCAAACACATTGATTTTCCTCCTATTTTATCTCAAACTCATGTCGTGTCTATCCGCTTCTTATCTCAAATAGTTTACCTGTGGACATAACGATACTAACATGAAGAACAGGTGAGTTTGCATTTATATGTTCTTAATTATCAATAAAGTTTAATTTTTAGACAAAAAAATTATAGAATAAAGCTACTTCAAATATTTCTGCTTCATGTGAAAAGAATCCTGTAGTATCAAAGACCGTGCTCAAAAAGTGGGGAAAAGGGGTAGGTTCCGACAATCTCGTCAATGTGAACAACTCAAATCAAGGTCTATGAGGTTGTGTATTCTACTGATACCTCTAAGATTACTCAATTTACTCGTCTACTCTTTTGACCATATACAAGACACTTGTATATAAAGCATGTTTGGTGTCATAATCAATTATCTCAATACACACGTGTTCTGTTTTCTTTTTTGTGTATATTGCTGCGATGTAATGTTGTACTTGTTGCTTTTGTCATTGACTTGGCGTACATTAGTGTTCTATTGGTCACCTTGGTCAATGACATGACGTACTTTGGTGTTCTATTGGTCGCCTTGGTCAATGACATGACGTACATTGGTGTTCTAATGGTTGCCTTGGTCAATCAATGACATGACGTTCACTGGTGTTCTATTGGTTGCTTTGGTCAATGACATGACGTACATTGGTGTTCTATTGGTTGCCCTGGTCAATGACATGACGTGCATTGGTCTTGTCCGTATTTAATTTGGCAATGACATGACGTAAATTAGTGTTCTATTGGTTGCCTTGGTTAATGTTATGACGTACATTGTTCTTCTCCTGGTTGCCTTTGTTGATGACATGATGCACATTGGTGTTCTATTGGTTGCTTTAGTCAATGACATGACACACACTGGTGTTCTTTTGGTTAACGTGGGCAATGACATGACGTGCATTGGTGTTGTCCGTGTTGCATTTGGCAATGAAATGACGAAAACTAGTGTTTTGTTGGTTGCCTTTGTCAATGACATGACACACATTGCTGTTCTCCTGGTTGCCTTTGTCAATGACATGACGCATATTGTTGTTTTGTTAGCTGCCTTTATTAATGACATGATGTACATTAGTGTTTCTGTTGATTGCCTTGGTCAATGACATGACGTACATTGACGTCCTATTGGTTGCCCTGGTCAATGACATGACGTACATTGGCGTCCTATTGGTTGCCCTGGTCAATGACATGACGTACTTTGGTGTTCTATTTGTTGTCTTTGTCAATGACGTGACGTACATTGGTGTTCTATTGGTTGCCTTGATCAATGACATGACGTACATTGATGTTCTCCGTGATACCTTTGTCAATGACATGGCGTACATTGGTGTTCTAGTAGTTGCCTTGGGCAATGACATGACGTACACTGGTGTTCTCCTTGTTGATTTGGTTAATGACATCACGTACAATGGTTGTTCTATTGGTTGCCTTGGTAAATGACATGACGTACATTGGTGTTTTATCGGTTGCCTTGGTCAATGACATGACGTACATTGGTGTTCTTCGTGTTGCTTTAGTTAATGACATGACGTTCATTGATGTTCTATTGGTTGCCTTGGCCAATGACATGACGTACATTAGTGTTCTATTGCTTGCTTTGGTCAATGACATGACGTACAATGGTGTTTTCCGTGTTGTTTTGGTCAATGACATGACGTACATAATTTGTGTTCTTCGTGTTGCTTTAATGACATGACGTACATTGTTGTTTCATTGGTTGCCTTGGTCAATGACACGACGCACTTTGGTGTTGTCCGTGTTGATTTGGTCAATGACGTACAATGGTGTTCTATTGGTTGAGTTGGTCAATGACATGACGTACATTGGCGTTCTATTGGTTGCCCTGGTCAATGACAATAGCCAGTTAAATGATCTAAATAATGCTTTTGATACTTAAGACCAGCCATGTTAACTCGACCGTATTTCATAAACAACATACATAACAGACTAAATACAAAGGGCTTTAATTGCTCTACTTAATAAGAAGTCATTTAAATTTAAAAAATTAAATGTTGGAGACACTAAATTTTAATATTGGTCATGCAGTTTATCATAATATAAGGGTGGTAGCTGAAGTTTATTATTCCAATACTACTGATGTATTAAATATCATTACGCCTATCTATTACCTATAGTATACCCGTTATCAGTGCATGGTTAAAGGTTAAAGGGCATATCTATTAAGGCCATCGGTTAATCAGTTTTATGTAAATGTTGTATTTCTAATTGTATTGAAAATGTTTTGGTTTGTCTATTATCTGTAGATTTAAGAAAAATACTTAAAAATGGTTTTGTCGTGGGCCAAATATGTCTAAATTTGTTAATTTATTATCTAGTAAACATGAAAATATTATTATTAATTTGGCAAAATATTTATATTATGCATTTAAAAGAAGAGATTGTTTAAATATTAAATAATATTGAACGTGTATTTATTATGTATATTATGTATTTGCCGCCTTAGATATTTGTTGTATTTGTTCTGGCTATACATGTATAGATTTATTATAATGTATATAACAAAAACCCGTTTCCAGATTTTACCATTTTCAATATACTTTCTATGGTCATCGTTTTACAACGGTAATTTCACTAACATTACAAACACTTGTCAGAAACACAGTTCAATGGCTTATTCAAACTTCAAACAGATTTCTCGCACAGTGATTGGTTAACTTGCTGGGTTACGGAAATCTGCCAAGGTACATAAACGCACGCGATGTTTACCGGTAAAAAGGGAAGTAACTCGTCGTTGCGGAACTCGGTTACGGTAAACTGTTTAACTATAACTTTTGTATCTGTAGGTATATATAAGAATTATAGACTAGTACAGATACACCATTCATGTAACAACAACATGTTTAAAAAATGCATCACGTTTACTTTGATCTTAAATAATTATTGAAATGGGGCATTAAATGTAACAGAGAGAGAGAGAGAGGGGGGGGGGGTACAATTGCCTCAACTAATGACGTACACCCTAATTGGATTTTTACTACCTGACATATTTATAACACCACGTGTCCATTGATAACTGATAACTTAAATGATTGCCAGTGAATGGTTTATGAAAAATAAAGGACATTGTCTTTACAAAACACGAAATAAAAAATATCAAGTTCAAGTTCTTTATTCTCATAAATTGCACATTTACAATACAGAGAACATATAATCGTTATAATATGCATAATAAACATAAGCTTACAAAGGGACTGAATCTAACTGATAACACTGATAAAACATAAGTTGTTAAAACAGAAATCTTTGTGAAGCAAATCATAAAATCGTAAATTTGAAAAAGAAAGTAAAATAAGCATAAAGTATTTTAAATAACGACATGCGCAAACATTTAGAGTAAAATAAGCAAAACGTGCAATTTGATTACGGCGGTTTAGATCAGGGCTTTGTAACTCGAAGCTCTCTTGGCAGTAACGAACACTTAACTCCGGCATTAAGTGTTCGTAACTGCTAAGAAAGCTTCGAGTGAACCAGCCAAGACACGAATCTCAGGTCCCGGTTTCACAATCATTTCCTAGCTAAGATTTTCCTTTCTTCATAATTTTGTTAATTTTCAAGATATTGGGGAATTTAAGGTGTCATTTTTAAGATCACTTCCAGATTAAAATATTTGCATTTAGTTTTAACACAAATATTCACTAGTAGCTCCTAAAGAGATTACAAAAAATTACTAAGTTTAAGTTAAGAAGAATCTCAGCTAAGGAATAATTGTGACACTGGGACCTGGTGTCATAAATTCTGTGTATTGTGTCTTATTTTATGTGTTGATTGCAACTAGTATGTAACAACTCGGGTGCATCTTTTCATACTTTATCGAATGGATTATAACATGGATATCACAGTACCGTAACTAGAGCCTTAAACCGAGGCAAGAAATAAAGATCAATACATATTATATAACGACAAACAGTACCATTTTACATCTTTCACATGTAAGAGGGTATTTTGATACAGTATAATAGAGAAGCTCAAAACTAGACCAGTTGTTGTAAAATAAGTGAGATAGCTTTGTGTCAAAACTAGTTTAACCACACTACTAAACCTCCATACGCAGAAATCGAGGCCCGATCTGAAGGGTTATCTGCCCCTACATTAGAAGTCGTCCTATACTGACCATCTCAGGTGTGATATACTTTACAGTTATAAAGGTAGTTCAGTCGAGCGTGACCTGTCAGATAATTCCAATCTGGGAGAGCAATAAGTGATTATAGATCAACAAAAATCCAATCGGGGTTTTTAGATGTCTCTGGCTAAACGCAGACGGATTATAATCAGTATTTAGACACTAATGACCTGAATGCATCTCGTAATGAAATGATGAAGAAAAATTAACATGCATATGTACTAGCTTATTGAATATTTGCACGAAATCATAATTTTATAAATGTTTCAAGTATTTGTTTTAAATACGTTTTGTCGGAGTCTTATATGCTTACTCCAAGTTTAAATAAAAATTAAATCAGCGTTTTTAAATATTCTATTCTAGCTATATTAATGTTTTATATAAATACTAAATAAATAAATAAATAAATAAATAAAAATTTATAAGATGTTTTCTTAGCATCAACAATGCAATATAGCAGAGATTTAAATAATAAATCTTCGTTTTTTAAAACATTTCATTTTAGCTTGATTATAAATAAATAAATAAATAAATAAACAAAAATTGATAAGATATTTTCTTAGCATCAACAATGAAATCTAGCAGAGATTTAAAAAATAAATCTTCGTTTTTTTAAAACAATTCATTTTAGCTTGATTATAAATAAATAAATAAATAAATAAATACTATGATTTTTCTTATGTTTATTTTTATAATTAGATGATTTGATATTCATCTAATTGAACCGACAAATCCAATGCTGAATAGTATTTTATTTTATTTATTTTATTTTATTTTATTTTATTTTATTTTATTTTATTTTATTTTATTTTTATTTTATTTTATTTTATTCATCGACCTGAACTGTGAAAAGAATGCAACATAAACCTGGCACTGGTAAGGACAAAGGCATGTGTAACGTTTTGGAGAGAGAGAGAGAGAGAGAGAGAGAGAGAGAGAGAGATATCACTCTCAAGTCACAAATATTGTTCAATAAATATGATCAATATACAATAATATTACTTTTTATTTAACAATCAGGACATGATCGGGACATGGTCAAAATGCGATATAATATTCTAAAAGTTCATGAGAACTTAAAAAAATCTGAACATAACGTTCCTAATTAACAGTAGGGGCTCAAGCGTGACGGTTTACCTACTTGTTTCATTAATCAATTAATTTCCCAATCAACAAAAAATCGAACCTAACCCATCACTTTACCTAGATCATGTTATTTGTGTCATGGCAGGCAACTAACATCACTGCTTTATTTAAATTAGATGTAGTAACTGCGTGGTGTTATAGTTAATATTATTATTATAATTATTATTATTAAAAATGATAATTTTATCACGAACCGTTTGCAAATCTAATAAATATTAGTTTAAATTTATTTTCGTCACCCTGTTTTGTTTATTTGAGTATAATTAAAACAATTTTAAATCAGTTCAATAGACAATTATTTAAATGTAAATGTTAATTTTAACTAAGTCATCTTCAATGTTGTTTCCTAATAATAATAACATGGCTGGGAATAATCATGTTGTATTTCATTTAGGGTTAAACTGTGAAATGTTTTATGGCATTGATTACTTTTGAAACTTGAATAAAATAGATATTATTATTATTATTAGTTAAATGAAATATAATAAATAAAAATGTACATTTTTTTCTGAACTTTTCTTATTTTAACGTCCCATACGCTATTATTTAAATAAATAAGAATTATAATAAAATGGAAAATAAAAATGTGCACGTTTCATTACTTCCTATTTTTTCTAACTTCATTTAATTCTTTAATAATATTTTAAATAGAAAAGAGCACAATATTGCATTAGATCCAGTAGGCTAGTATTTAACCATGATAGTCTATACATATCCATAGTATATACATACCGGTAGTCTATCATATTGGCCCTTATCCACTGACTGAAATATTGATACAAATATTGTACCACCTAAATTTCAAATTAAAAGTGGAATGGATTTTTTTAAAGGTACCACAAAGATTTTTATAACTGAATTTTCATCACGATGTGAACTTTATCATGAAAACCAGACATTTTCACTTTTCTATATCTTTAATAAAAAAAAAAGCTGTTTATAAAAACAGTGCTGTGCACTTTCTAATGAGTTTCATAGGGAAATTAAGTAAAATGTCACCATATTTTAAATCAAAAAGTGGAATGGATTTTTTCAAGATATTTTAATCATTTTTATATTTGAATATTCGTGACAGTATGTATTTTTCACTGAGAACCAGACATTTTTAGAAAATAATATTGTTATTGGTGAAATTTAAATTTGAAAATCGGGTATATCTAGTTCCCATTGTAACTTAACGGGCTGGCGATCGCACAGGTGACTTAATACAGGTGATGAGACCATCGTCTTAAACGCATCAATGGTTTACGGTCGGACCTCGATTTCTGTACATGGTTATCCAGGTTATGTACAGAACAGTTTAAAAGTTTAAATTGTATTTGGGCAGGTGTCAGACAAAAATAGGTTGATCAATTAGGCTGGATCTTTCATAATATTTCTGCGTTTTTATAAGCAAGATCATTGATACATTTTCACAAGACAAGGCGCTAAATGCAGTAACCAGACAGTATCGCAATACAGCTAGTAACCAAAATAACGAATTAAATAATAATGCAAAGGTTTTAATGTGACAATCACATGTTCATTCATTTAGATACCCGAGTCTTACATTGGGATTGAAGTCTTGGAACACCAGTTCAATTCTCCTGGTCGGATTCCCCGGACCAGCCCATTGCTTCAAGAAGTCTAGTGGTTTAACCTGTCCGGCGTCATCATCTCTGTGGATATATATATATCATCCCGAGGTCAGACAGTCTGTTATCTGACATATACTGCTTCTCTGCCATGTTTTCAGTCTGTGTAGTGATGAGAAGGATCACTCGTAGCTGCACGATCCAATGGGCAAAGTCGCAAAAAGCTCAATAATTCGTTCGTGTAAAACTTGGTTAAATTTTTACCGAGGCAATTGCCTCGATTGCCTCATATATAGGTACTTAGAGTACTAAAAATTAACGAACATTTTATGTGAACTTTGATCCACCTTTCCATATTTATTTCATTGCAAAAAACAAACATACATGTATTTATTTGGTTGCACCTTTCCATTTTTTATTCTTCTTAAATGGTTTCTATCGTAAAAGGCTCCAGTTTCGCAATCATTTCTTAAATAAGATTTCCCGTAATTCAAATCTGCTTATTTGATATATTGTTAGTTTTTAAGATATTCGGGAGATTATGGTGCCATTTTGAAGATCAGTCAAAGCTTACTACATCTTTATTTTAATTTTGTCACAGTAAAACTTTTTACATGTAGTACCACGAAATGTTGCAAAAAATTACCAATTTTATGATAAGCAAAATCTTCGTTAAGGAACGGACAGATTTGTTCAATGTTATTTCTATTTATTTATTTATTTACTTATTTATTTATTTATTTATTTATTTATTTATTTATTTATTTATTTATTATTTATTCTTTTAGATCTACATACAGACTTCGAATGCTGTTGTTGGCTCTTATCGGAATTTCATTCATCGGGGCAGTTCTAATTGCTGGTAGATGGTCAAGAATTTATTTACGGGATTATGATAAAACATTAATTCTACATGATATAATGCCGTCAATATTTCACAATTCTTCTAATCTTAGTATGATTTCAACTGAAGAGCCTACACTATCTCGTACGAGTAAATGGAATCAAAAATCGTTTTCTACCAGAAGCCTACAAGTTAATTTAACATCGACTACTGCAAAATTAACGCCACAAAATGATAATAAAGATACAACATTTAAAAACAATGTCAAAGAAGAGAATAAAGTTAAAATAATTCTACATTATAATCCACCCGGATGGATGACGTTTTCGTCACGTGATTCGTTCGATTCATGCGAATATAAAAACTGTAAGTTTTCTACAGATAGAAGTGATTTTGAAGTAAGTGATGCCGTTGTTTTCACAGGAACACGGTTACCAGAAAAACCAAAGAAAGTGAAAGATCAGATTTGGATATATGAAAACATAGAATCACCTGTACACACCACGGTCCCCAGTGAACGATGGAGGAACGATATTAATTGGACGTTGACATATAGACGAGATTCCGATTTTGTAGCACCATACCGTTTTGTAGTAAAAGGTGCATCTCTAAAATTTGGCAAATCTTTAGATATTTCAGAAATTTTCAGAAATAAAACAAACTCTACGGCATGGTTTGTCAGTAATTGTGTGACGTCATCACGTAGAGAAAATTATGTTAATGCGCTTAAGGCACATACAGATATTGATGTCTATGGTAATTGTGGTTCGTTAAGGTGTATTGGGGGTGAAGAATGCAGACAAATGCTTACTGAAAAGTACAAGTTTTATATAGCTTTTGAAAATTCATTTTGCCAGGATTATATAACAGAAAAAGCTTTAGTAAATTTAAGACAAATAGTAATACCTATAGTCCGTGGTAGTGCATATTATGATCTGTATATGCCGCCAAAATCATTTATAGATGCTAGAAAATACTCATCTAAAAAGTCATTAGCATTATATATGAAAGTACTGGCTAACAACTTAACATTATATAACCAGTATCAAAAATGGCATAAATATTACCACATACAAGAAGACCATATGTTCCATGATTCTCTAGTGACTTGTAAACTATGTAAACATCTAAATAATCCGCAAAAATATCCACGAGTTTATGAAGATATTCACGACTGGTGGCATGGCAATGAAAATAAAACTATGTGTGAGAAGTCGGGCGAATCCTAATGATAACTAGAAAAAACTGTGAGCCACAAGCTCACTAAAAATACCCCCGCTCCCAAAAATCCATCGGATCAAATTTTTAAATAGAAGGTACACATCTACATTATATCACAAAGATTGTGTGAAAGTTTCATGAAAATCCATTGAAGGGTTCAGGAAGAGTTGTGGATAAGAGATAGGTATCCTAAGGTGTAACGGAAGGACGGACAGACCGCTATCACTATATACCCCCCACTTTTTAAGCAGGGGGTATAATAAAACATATTTAAACACCGGTACATATTGTTAGTTGTCTATTCGATGATTTAACTTCACATTAAGTTGGTTTGTTTTTGAAGTTTACGTCGCAACTACAATGCATTTGCTATGCAAAGATTCCAGCGCAATTTTCTAGAATTGCGTCAACCTTCAAGTTAGGAAAACATCAAGCCATATATCGAAAACAAACATACCAGTTCATGTTCAAATCACAATCCAAAATAACAAAGGAAAAACTTGCTGCGCTGAGGAGGGTATTAAGTGTATTTTCAGCTAAATCGTGCGATTTTTAAATGACTATGTTAGTCACTATGCTACATTGAAAGCATCATTACGAAATGATATCAATATATAACAATTCGTAGGTTTTCAGCATTCTTGTGAGAACTGTATGATTTTAAATATATCATCGTAAATTTGGGGACCATGTGACTGTCATCTATCTAAAGCCCCATTTATACGGCGAGAATTGTAAACCTATTTTTACTCATATGTAAATTTACTCACATATGCAAATTTTGTCGTATGAACAACTTTGGACATACGCAAATTTTACTCATGTGAGTAAGTTTGCACCTAGTATAGTCCGGTCTGTTAGCACATAGATTGTGCAAAATGTGATACCAGCATGAAACTTACAGGAATATTAGTTGGCACTATTGCAATCACAATTAGATATAGACCCAACTTGCTCGCACCATATTTCTCCGTATGACGTCATTTTTCAAAATGGCTGCCGTCGAAAGGAAACACAGTTGAAAATATCACATTTCAGTGGATATAGAATGTTTTTCCGCTTTATAGAGTGTTTCAGGATTGTTAAACAAAGTTATTTTTAACAAAATTTTAAACTGGTTGTATCTAGGTACTTCCTATACTTTAGTATGACGTCATAATTCAAAATGGCTGCCGCAAAGTTAATAATTGTTTACGACTATCGTATTTCGATAGAAAATGCAGACTTCTTTGACAAAGTTTAATAGTACAAAATGATGTTCTTAACCATTAAAAATATTGACTTAAATAAATGCGCATGCGAGATTCTAATCAAATTGTTCTAATAAAACAATTCTGTCCCTGACAAAGACATAGTTTTTGGAATGATTTTGCCTATTATAGTTATCAAATATCACAAGTATGAATAAAAGAACATATAGTTAGAAAATGTAAGCATCTAAGCAGGTAAAACAGATAACTAGACAAACCAGTACTTTTAGCAACTAAAGATTATGTTCCACATGGCTAATCCCATACTAAATATCATCCTCTTGAGGGCCACAGTCACGCAAATGTATGCACTTTAAAGAAGATTTGATGCATTTACACCTTTTTGCACATCTTACTTTGCAATAACAGTGTATAAGTTCTTAGCAGTGACGAGAAGCTTCAGCTAGATCTGTCCACGAGGAAACAAACCTTTTATCGCCTTTATTCAAACTCCAGCAGCATAAATCTGGTATTTCTGGCATTCTCACAAGACACCGACTCCAGATAAAACCTGTTTGCAAAATGGCTTACTTCGAATGTTGCAAAAGAGCTGCTTTTGTTGGTGGTATGTTTTCGATTGCACGATTCATTTTTGACTTACGTTTAGCAACATTCATTTACAAATCAGATGAACTTGTACTACCGTACAACAAGACAATGTGTTTTCCAACAAGGTAAATAATTGATTAGATATTTTATGCGGACAGCTACACAAAGTCATGAACAGAAATGTTAGTTCAGGAACAACTTCCCACACATCCCATGCTGTGTTTCATGTGGACAGCTACACAAAGTTATGAACAGGAATGTTCTTTCAGGAACAACTCCCCACACATCTTACCACGTCCAACAAATGAAGACAAAGTCTCACATCCAGTAAATGCATACCGGAATAAAACTGAGGAGCAGTTAGTGTATGACAGGACAGATGTATTAGCAAATGCCGCCTGTGTTTTCCGGTACTAATTTCGATCCATAGTTCTGTTACATTTAACGAATGGAATGCATACAGTGCTATTGCAACTACATCAGAGTCGACTGAATTTATGAGAATTTTATTGTAATAATAGCCTCGTGTCAGCCTTCCTGTGTCCACAAGATGATGAAACTGAAGTGTCAAGCGTTTAATGAAATAACTTTATCAAGATATGTGCATACAATTATCTTGTTTTCAATATCTATCTTTACTAAATCTTCTGCTACCAACTTAAAAAGTTTTCCTTGGTTCTGTTAAACTTCAGAAATGCATTCTAGTCTTTTGGTATTATTGTTGTTGGTGACACTTTAATTTCTTCCTGTCCCACGTCGTTCCTTTGTCTCAGATTTAGGACTATGGTCAAGTTACAGATCAAAAATGATATCCACTCTATCAGCATTTCTCAAATAAGTCAAAATAAGGGACTGAAAGACATTCTTGCTATAGTTTTTGAAACTTCACATGGTTTTAGGCTTTGTCATGTGAACAATTGCTGGCCCGTCAATAATAACAACAGATGTCGCTGGAGTAGTAAATTCAGTTTTACCATAGTTTTATAGACAAATCAAACAGCTGATTTATTCCTTTTTCTTATTTTTTCATATTCAGATATAAATGGTGGATATGGATGATTTTCGTGACTGAAAAAATCGCTAAGATCACCTTGTCTGGTTTGGCAAGCAATTAAGAGATGAGAAAAAACTTGGCAGTCTTTTCTCAATGGAAACATTTTTGCATTTCCTTTGCTCATTCCTAAGGTAGTTTTTTTTCTGAAAAATTGAACATTGTTTCTTTTAATGGATCATGGATAGATGTTTCCCTCCAACTGTTCGGTTTCTGTAATATGACAAAAACTCTTTTTGCCCGAGTTTTGTGGCTATTTTTACGGAATCACATGCTTTTTCATCTACAATTCTTTAACAGGCAACTGATAGCAGAGAGAACCTTCTTCGAAAGAATTCCTTCATCAGTCATTACCTCTTCAACTTTTAAAACATGGTTTTGGAATCTTTTATCAAAAGCCTCGTGATGGTGTTGGTATTCGTCATTTGGTATATCCATCCCTGCTCCTGTTTCAAATTCAGAAATAATCTTGCCAATTTCTGACCCATCAACCATCCATTGTAGCAGAGCTTGTGGATTGCTAAGTAATCCTATAGCTCCTCCTTCTGATTTGACATTTCTGTTATTTTGTTCATGTGCTTGGCCATCTAACATGGCAGAAAACGGTCGAACAGTTGTCTGAGTGACAAAGTGCCCTTTCTTGAACATTTCAAATACTGCTGGATGTCTAATGTTAAGTTCATTGAGTGTTTTGAGAAAAAATGGTATCTAACCATCTAGCATAGTTAACATGGCAAACATCCATAGTAGCTATGCCATACACAAGACTATTGAAGTCTTGTTCACTTTAACAACTTTCTTGTACTTTCCATAGCCTATTATAGAGACCCATTAGACACACTTTGTGATATTATGTAAATATTGAGATCAGAGTCACTTAAATTGTGTGCGCCATGTATGACAATGGTGGATATTTTTCGTTGTTTATTATTATTATTATCATTAAATTGTTAATTAATTAACTAATTATTTGATTGACTAATTATTTTTTTTATTTATTTCATTTTTTATTTTTTTTTTCCGAGAATTAAGTATTACCGCCAAGGATATTCTGTGTAATCACCAGGTGAAATTATCTATACAAAACAATATAATTATAATACTTTGTAGTATTTTAATGGTATTAAAATTTGCAAAAAATGAATAATTTGTGTAAAATTGAATTAAAATATTTATTCATATGTGTTGAAAATGTAATTATCTATATATATTTCTATAAAAATGCATTTGTAAACCGACAAGTAAGCCACATCTGCCCACACTTAATTTATGACAATTAAAGAAGTTTCTTGTATAAAGGATGAATATTGATGACGTCATACCGGAAATCGGAGACTTTTTGAGATTGGGTCTATATCTAATTTTGTTAAGGACATAACAAACTGTATTCATGGAAAGTTTCATGTTGGTATCATACTTTGCACAATTGTACATATTTATGTTGCTAACAGACCGGACTAGTAGGGACTAAATGCAAATTTGCTATAGTATGTGAGTGTGTTTGTAATCTGCCTTGTACCACAAAAACATTATGTAATAGTGTTGGTCCACTAACATATAATATCACAGATTACATACATCCCATTGTATTATTGATACCGAACTAACCAACATGTGTCAATTGTAAGGGAAACCCACTTTCAACACATGGTGTTACAATCGGGGATCGAACTCATAGATGTTAAAGAGCCTAACCACTATTAGTCTACGCAGCCTATATTGGTTTGTAATAAATGACCAGTAAAAAGAGATCAAAAGTTGTAACAAAAATTTATTTAACAAAACCACAAAACCTAGTGACAAACTGTAACCAAAATTTGATGCTTTACTAGTTTTCAAAGAGAAAGTGCTTAAGCAGCAACAAAACCCAATCACAAAATTTAAAGCATGGTTTGTCCATGAAAGGAGATGCCATGTCGTGTTTTGTGAGAACAAATATTACAAGCATCACCATCTTCAACATCAAAATGATTTTCACCATCAAGTTCAATAAAAATATTCCACCTTTTCCTAAAGAATTAATTTGCAGTTTCATATAAAGTGATGAAGCTTAACTATTTTGAGTTAGGGCCCAGCTTACTTCAAAAAAGAAGTTTTAATGTAATAAATAGCTAAAATGTGTAAATATTTTGGGATCCATACTGAGTTTTAAAAAACGTGGGCTACTAGGACCCTCCTAATCTTAATCCTTGACAGGGGCGGATCCAGGATTTTTTGAAAGGGGGGTGAGAATTACACAAGTATATCAATTCTAGGTGCGAGCGCCGAAGGCGCGAGCTTCCAGAAACGTGAGATCTAGTTAACGTGATCCAGAACAACACGTTTACAGAAATGGGTTGTTACATTAACATATGGGGGTCACATCAGTCAATAGCTCTCTCTCTCTGTCTCTCTTTTAAATTTTTCAAAGGGGTGGGGTTGCAACCCCAGCAACCCCCCCCCCCCTTAAATCGGCCACTGCTTGATATATGTTATAAGGAACAACACAAGCTCCTTTTACAGAGCAAGCAAACACAACATGGACATCAATCGTTTTTTGCAAAAATCACAATGGGCATTTCAAGCAACCTAAAGAGATCGAAGATCAAGTGTCGTTCTACCCTAACTAGAAGGTAGATAAATGTACTCTGTGCTGGTGTAAGACTTGGTTTGTTTGTATAATGCTTAGGAAACAAAGTCTTTAAAGTATATGTCATATAACATTTTTGAATAGATTTTATGATTAATTTTAAAAAATGGTATATAACAGATATGCTTGATCACCAAGTAGCACTGCTCAATGTCCTTACAATAGTCCAGTATCAAATCAGTGCTTAAATAGAAAGGGAACGTTCTAATCTGATAATCAAGTCTAAACTGTTCAATGAACAAGAAAATGATCCAAAATTGGTTGTAAACTTCACATTTACTTATGGTACATAAATTATGTATGAACGCAAATCAAAATATACTTTTGCTTACGTAAGTAAATTTACATATGAGTAAAAATACTTAAGCCCCATTTTTACGGCGAGAATTGCATACCTAAGTATTTTTTTACTCTTATGTAAATTTACCCACATATGCAAATTGTGTCGTATGAACAACTTTGCATATACGCAAATTTTACTCATGTAAGTAAATTTGCACCTAGTAGGGACCAAGTGCAAATTTGCTAGAATATGTGAGTATTTTATAGTAAGGTATGCAAATTTTGCTACAGTGTCGTATGAACGCACAGTAATATTTACTCACATAATTTTAAACACATGGGCTTATGCCAGGTTATTTATTTCTATGGGTTAATGTTCGTTCAAGTCCATGTGGTGCATGAGTGAATATGGGTGTTTGTAATCTGCCTTGTACCAGAAAAAATGTTTAATAGTGTTGTCCACTGATATACAATGTCACAGATTAACATTACATACATCCCATTGTATTGACATCAAGCTAACCAACAGGTGCCAATTGTAAGGGAACCCCACTTACCACATATGGTGTTACAATCATAGCGGTTAAAGAAGCCAACCACTATTAACCACCACTGTCCTCGTTGATTTGTAATTATTATCTAATAAAGATCAAAAGTTGTAATTGAAATAGATTTATTTGACAAAAGCACAAAAACTAGTGACAAACTGGCACCAAAATTTAAAATTTTACTAGTTTTCAAAGAGAAAGTGCTTGAGCAACAAAAGCCAACCACAGAATGTAAAGAAAATTTACTTTTACAAATTTGACAATGAATTGTCCATGAAAGGAGATGCCATGTCGTCACGAAGTGTTTGGGAGAACAAATATTACAAGCATCATCATCTTCAACATCACTAAAATAATTTTCACCATCAAGTTCAATAAAAACATTCGACAGATCCCTAAAGACTTAATTTGCAGCTTCATATACAGGGATGAAGCTTAACTAATTTGAGTTAGGGGTCCAGCTGAGTTAAAAAAAGAAGTTTTAATATAATAAATAGCTAAAATGTGTAAACATTTTGGGGCCCAGACTGGGTTCTAGGAGACATGGGCTAATCTAAATATCCGATATATGTTATGTTATGGGGAACAACACAAGCTCCTTTTACAGAACAAGCAAACACGACATGGACATCAATCCTTTATTGCAAACATCACAATGGGCATTTCAAGCAACCCAAAAAGATCAAAGATCCAGTTTCGTTCTACCCTAACTAGACGGCATATAAATGTGTTCTGCACTGGTGTAAGATTTTGTTTGTTTGTATAAGGCTTGACAAAGCAAGTCTTTAAAGGATATGTCACATAATATTTTTTAATGTATTTTATGATAAAATTCAAAAACTGGTATATGACAGATATGCCGGATCACCAAGTAGAACTGCTCCTTTGTCATTATAATAGCTCAGTATCAAATCGGTGCTTAAATTGTAAGGAAACGTTCTTATCTGATAATCAAGTCAACACTGTTCAATGTTCAGAATGAAAGTTATCCAAAATTGGTTGAAAACTTCAAATTTACTTATGGTACATAAATTATGTATGAACGCAAAGCAAAATATACTTTTGCTTACATAAGTAAATTTACATATGAGTAAAAATACTTAGGTATGCAATTCTCGCCGTATAAATGGGGCTTTAGGTATGCAGTTCTCGTTGTATAAATGAGACTTAAGAGAGTTCGAAATATTTTTCATGTGGACTTGCAGTTCTGACGTCCGCGAAAGGTTACATTTGAATCTATGACAACCGTGATGAGTTCATTTTTTCTATTGTCAACCTTTTCTGTGCAGAAATATACTTGCTTCTACTGCTAATGATGAAAACTGTATTAGTTTCACAATTTATATGCTAATATATTATAGAGCTTGTTCCCACTACGGGAATTTTATACAACGAAGCAAGGTGCTTACCTTTCATTTTCACGTGATGGGTGAAGCTAGCTTAACTTGAGGTTCTTACCATTCCGGAACACCCGGTCTCACTTCCCCTAGCGGAAGTTCACGTATTTGACTAAATTTGCTAGTTTTCCGTTTTGACCTTTCTTTGGGATTGTGATTTGGACATGTTTGTATTTGATTTATTCATTTTGGTCCAATATAAAAAAATTGTTGTCGGGTGCGTACTTTTTTACAGTCTACTGATTCACATGTATCAATTATGCCCGCAATTTCAACAGTTTAAAACATATTTTAACTCCATTCATAATAGGTATAAACCGTATTAGTGTAATGCAAATCTTCTATTTGATTCAGATATAGAAAATCGTTATTTCTTATCAAAATTGCCATGACATTGTTTTGAACACGTTTCAGTTTATGTATATACATGTATATATAACAGTTCTAAAACAGCACATGGCAACTTCATATCAGAAAACATGTACGCCTGGATAGTAGTAGCATTTTTGTAGACTGAAATTATGCAAACGACTTATTAGCTACCTGGCTACTTGACTAAATGGCTTTTTGTCAGTTTGTTCATTTTGGGTACCGCCAGTCTGGGGTAGATCCCTGTGTTGCTTGAATGAACAGCACAGATATATATACTAGTATATGACAAAAACGGCATTATGAATAGTTTTACGGTTTTGCCAGTGGAATTTTCAGAAAGTACAAGTACCACGATAACCAAGCGCTAATGGATGATTATTGACTTAATATTCACCATTTCGAAAACACAAAGTCTCGCGTCTACCGAAGTCTCGTTTAAGTCTCGTGGGGGGGGCAAGTCCAACAGGTTGCTGAAGAAAGACTACATTGAGATGCGGTTACGCTGTCAAAAATTGTGAATTAGTAGTTCTTCGTTATCGTTTTCACCAACAATTATGACGAATAAAAGAAATAAAATAATACAGAAAGTGAAACAGTGTGTATTAATCATTTATTTGTAGAAATTATTTAAATTACAGCAACCAAAAAGGAAACCGAAAGTTGACACGGCTGTTAAAAAAAAAAGATGTCTACGTTTGTAAATTTATCTGTAGTTGATATATCTTTCCTATGTGTCAAATAAAGTGGTATATAAATAAGTAAAAACAGTTATTAGTTGAGAGTAAGAACTAGTAATTGTTTCTATTTAAAAAAAAATAAATAAACCACTCACTTGCCATAGTACAACTTTTCCTCATCGATAGACCCCGAATAGCTCAAGTTCCGATTTACCTGTTTACAGTAATTAAATTATGAAGGAACGTGAATAAAATCGTTGAAAAAGTATTTTTTTACCATTAAACCATCAATTTGTTATCATAAGTTATAAAAGATCGAAATAATCCCGTGCCTATGGTGTAAAAATTATTTTTATATCTGATGTCTTTCCTTCTATTTTTGTTTAAAAAATTGCCTTTATTTCACCCTTTGTCCCTTATAGTATCCAAAATCTTGATTATGGTTACATTTTTCGACATTTGTTGTTTCTCAGGATATTTTTACATTTTTATAAACGACTTTTTGCTTCCAATTTGCGTTAAAGATGACAAAATTCTATGCCGGATTTTTACCGGTATTTCACAGGTAACCGGCATATCGTTAAAAGTTTTCCGTTTTAGAAATTAAAGAATTTAAATTTTATTTCATTATAAAGTCTTTTTTAACAAAAAATAATAATAGTAATAAAAATTAAAATTAAAAATTATTTTGAGAATATAGTTCAAACATCTATAATTGTAGCTGGTTCAACGTCACAGAATTTTATTTCACGTGCTCTTCAACGGTAAGTTTAGAATGAATGAATGAATTTATTTATTTATTTATTTATTTATTTATTTATTTATTTATTTATTTATTTATTTATTTATTTATTTATTTGAATACACAGTCATTAACTATACGATGTCATGAAATTAGAAGTATTAATTCACGGCAGTTTCAAAACTAGTGTGGGTACTAGTAATTCAGAATCATAATATTTCTTTGTCATGTAAACATTCATTAGATCTATTTGATTCTATGGTGTCTTCTATCTTGAATTATGGGGCTGAGGTCTGGGGATTTCACCCAGCAGATGATATTGAACGTTCACATTTGAAGTTTTGTAAAATTATACTTGGTGTTAAAAGATCTTCCTGTAATGTATCTGTGTATGGTGAACTCGGAAGACATCCTTTATCTTACATTAGAAAGTTACGTATTATTAAGTATTGGTTGAAAATTATTAAAAACAAAGAAGCCTTTATATATAAATTTTACAATATGTTGAGGATAGATGCTGATAATGGTAACAGCTATAAAGGTCTTAATTGGGCATTTCAGTTAAAGAATTTATTGTGTTATATGGGAATGCACGACATATGGCTTCAACAAGATTTCTTTATACCTGATTTTAATATGTTAAAAACAAGATTAAATGATCAGTACATACAAGAATGGTTTGGTAATATGTCTCATTATAATAAATTATATTATTATCAAAGGTTTAAAAAAGAATTTGAATTTGAAGAATATTTAAATGTTATTACAGAAAAAAAATTTAGAAGTGTATTGACTCGTTTTAGAATATCTTCACATTGTTTAGAAATTGAGAATGGTAGGTTTTATAATGTGGAAAAGAGTAGTAGACTTTGTAATTGTTGTAATATGAAAGTTCAAGAAAATGAATATCATTTTTTTTAGTGTGTCAGTCCTGTTTATATTGATTTACGGCGAAAATATTTTTCTACTTATTATTGTAACTGGCCTAACATACAAAAATTTACAAGCCTTTTGTCTTCAAAAAATGCTTCTGTAATTAAGAAAACCTCAAAATATTTATATCATGCATTTAAATTGAGGGACGAAATATTATGTTTAATATAATCTACACTTTTTTTGACAAATGTGTAACTTATTATACATGTAAAATGGAAATATTATACATTTATATATATATATATATAATTATTATTGTTATTGTTATTATTATAATTATTATATGTGATGCTCTCTTACCATATTGATTGTTTCTCTTGGTATTACATGTAATTTGTAACATATTTTGCCACCAGTTATGTAAAATATATTTGTGGCAAAAAGCATTTGTATGCTTAATGCAATAAAGATTGAATTGAATTGAATTGAATATCCATCATAAATTAAGGTAATTAATTAATCTGTTAATGAGATTAACACCATGTAGGTACATTTTCCACGTATAATATACTATCATCTGATCCAATGGGAATTTGGAATTTGCTTCCGTTATCAATAAGTTACCGCGTCTGTTGATAAGGTATGCAGAATATCAACATTAATTAGCAACCTTTACCTGTGGGTAAAAATATGTAATATACACTTTCGTACAAGTCAAAACTATCACTTTTGAAATAAAGATTCTCAGTTCCAGTAATTTTCTATTACAGAAGTTCTGACTTCGAGAAATATTTACAGAATGAAATTATGATAATAAAAAATAATCAAAATATAAAATTTTCAAAATGAACAGTTAAAAATGTTTGTGCGGTTTAAATTTGTTTAATATATTCAGAACCTCTTAAAATGAAAAAAAAAGTTAAATAAGGAAGAAGAAATGTGATATATATAATTAGCGACGTTGAACACAGAATACTTTAAAGACTCTATTAAACGTCACGGGCGTTGATCAAATTAAATATGAAGATTTTTAGAGTAAAGTTTCATTCTTTCGAAATTTTTTGTTTATTTTACCTTAAAAAAGACTGCCAAACTGATTTTAATACATTATAAATTTATATTAAATTTTACATTAGCCATACACAGATATAAGGAAAACAAAACTGGCCCCGGTTTCACAATCATTCCTTAGCTAAGATTTTCCTTAACTTAAATTTAGCAAATTTTGTTAATCTCGTTTTGGAACTACTGGTGGATATTTTTATCAAAACTAAATGCAAATGTTTTATTCTAGAGGTGATCTTACAAATGACACATTAAATTCCTCCATATCTTCAAAATTAACAAAATTATAAAGATTTGAAATTTTGCAAGGTTTAAGTTAAGGAAAATCTTAGCTAAGGAAATTGGGAATGATAGTGAAACCGGGGCCTGATTATTTAAATATAACCAGATTAAGAATTACATCACAGATAAAAAATTGAAATTGGACGTTATTCAAAAATAGAAAAAAAGATAAATTATGCACTAAATGTTATAGTAATTCTATAGAAGATGAAATTCATTTCTTGATATCTACTGTCCAGTAATTTTGACAGATGATTTTCGGCTATAATAAATACATCAAATAAATGCTTTAATAATCAAAACTCTTTGACAAATATTTTTGGATTATAAATTGTGAAGATTGTGATATACTTAAGACTTTTGTACAACCTGGGGTACAACAAAAGTCTTTTTTTCTCCGTTTCAATCGTCATATTCTACGCTGCAACTATACTGGACGGATGTAGCTTGCCCCCCCCCCCCCTACATATAATTCAATATACAAACATATGGAGATACAGAAAAGGGTCCAGGAACGTTAACACTGAGCCAGAATGGCTTATATTAACCCGTTTCCTTAGCAACTGTGAAATTGGACATTAATTGTTAATTGCAGGTTTCTGTCACCTACTCTGTTGGTTCTTTCTTGTGTAAAACTTGAACAATTGATTCTAAAGACTAGATCTGTTAAAATGTCGCTGATTAGACGCATATCGGTTAATGCAAGTGTCATTTCACCTTATATAGTAACTTACCATCTTTACGGCAGATAGTAGAAATAAATCCGGTCTTTTCCATTTACGTTTTCGTTTTGTAAAGTCGAATTTCTAATGTTTTGATTACTTCCGTGACCACTTTTCAACCATGATTAGATCCATGATAAACACGTTTTGAACTGGCGTTTAATCTGGAAAATATCCATCGATATTCAATGAACATGTTTTAATGTATTCCCCTATTTGAAAGACATTCACGAGACAAAAATGGTAGCAATACTGGTACATTTTGAACACATTCTTTTCTTTGTCAGTTAGAAAAATAGTAAATAATAGAAAAGGCAAATATCATTTTTGATATTTGACATTTCTTTCACTGGAAATTTGTTTAAAAAATCTTAAAAAAATGAATCTGGTCCCTATGTAATTGACTAACTAATTTGATATATAGAGTATATATGCACTTTTCAATCTATGTTGTGTAGAAGGCCATGTTCAAAAACTTTACTATAAACACCATTGTACGAATATTCTTGCATACATGTGTAACAAGATGTGGACCTGGTACCTTCCAAATATTACCAGAACACTCTACTGACTGAACTACCTATCAACTCATTGAGCCCAGTCTGACACATTCCTGTCTTTCTTTGTTCGATTAAACTACCTTGAATCAAAACCACCAAGTTCCCCTTATAGTCAGCTCTTCCCGGGGTTAGATGAGCCCAAAAAGTTACAGAGAAATGCAGCAGACAAACCGGGACTTGAACCATAGACCTTCCCAATACTAGAAGGACTCTCTTTAGACTGAGATACACAGCCACACATTAACCCAGTTTTCCACATATGTAATGCTAAATACGGCATGCTAAGGTTGTTCACAATGAGGTCATTTTGCAAAATAAGGGATTAATAACCCATGGGCTGTTCTATAATAAACGCTGAGATATAATATCCTATTCACATCTTCTTTAAACATTTTTATTTATGTGTCGAAATATGAATTGTTGAATTCGATTCTAGATTGAATTATGTGTCTGTAAACAACAGCAAGTCAATTGAAAAATGCATTTATAGCAACTATCTGGAAATTTTGTTGATTGACATTTTGAGCAAACTTGCTTAATCAAAGTATTATACAAGAGTATTAGTGACAATACCATTCAAACAATGAGCTTTATAGGCTATGATTATGAATCAAAGATTTGACTATGGTCAATGATTTCACATAGGAATAAGCAACATGTGGAAATTATTTTGACATCTTTAGTTTGCCTTTAAAAGCTCATTTATTTTCTTCTTCCTTGCAAGTTCATCCCTCAAAAGTTGAATATTATCAAACTTTGTGCTTGTGCTGTTTAGGATGGCATGCAAATAAAATCTGTGACATGTACATCTTCCTCATACGAAGTCCCACTTTGAAAATTTGCAAAACAGTAGCTGCAATAAGCCAGACTTGCAGATTGTACCAGAATCTGATGCTGGCTGGGAAGAAGAAGTACATGTGTGAGTTGACTTATGTCAACCTATGTCCCTTGCTTCTTTTAACTTGTTTATGTTATTCACTATATTAGACACTGTTAGTAAACTTTAGGCTTGTATGGGTGCGTTTTATTCTTTGTACTGTAGCGGTGCTAGGTGTAAGGAAATCACATTGTGCTGACCTGATGTGACCATGACTGACAGTGTATATTTTGTGTGGTATGCATGCATTTGTACAAGCATGCACTCTGGCGATTTTTAGGTGCTATGTCACTGAGACCACAGTTGCAGGGGTTGCGTTATCTTGGTGCTGAGTAAGTCGGCAGTAATATGAAATGGAGTAAATTGCTTAAAGTTATAATATGCCTCTGTCTAGATTTCAACCCACATCTTTTTTATCTGGAGTCTGACGCCTTACTAACTGAGCTACCTAACGTGCTTCCACAAATACCTATTATCTTATAATTGTTTTCTTATATTTATTTAGATATGATGAGTGCGGTCTAAAACTAAAGTTCATGATGATTGAACCAGATATGTTAACTGAGGTGCCTGAGGCACTGAAAAGACTCGCAAGATTGATTGCACGTGGTTTCTACAGCATGGAACATGCAATCATTATGGATATCCTTGTGAGAAACCCATGTATGAAAGAAGATGATATGATTGAACTTCTCCAATTTGATAGAAAACAGTTAAGAGCACTTATAAATACACTGAAAAGTGACAAATTTCTTAAAGTAAGACTACGAGTGGAAACAGACGAAGAAGGGAGATCAACAAGGCATAATTATTATTTCATAAACTACCAAGTGTTTGTAAATGTTGTGAAGTATAAGCTTGATCATGTCCGACGTAAGATAGAAACAGAAGAAAGAGATAATACAAGTCGTGCATCCTTCAAATGTCCAGAATGTTTGAAGACTTTTACAGATTTAGATACATTTGAATTGTTTGATCCAATGGCACAGATGTACAAATGTACTTTTTGTCAGGCAGAGGTGGAAGAAGATGAAAGTGCCATGCCTAAGAAAGATGCTCGTACATTGTTAGCAAAGTTTAATGAGCAGATACAACCAGTGTATGAGTTGCTTAGTGATTGTGAGAACTTAAAACTAGCACCAGAGCTCATGGAACCTGAACCCACAGACATCAAACATAGTAAAAAGTTTGTATATACTAGATAATTTTATCCCTTTGTTATTCTTGTTTTGAGCATATATTTACTACCCTGATACCCATTATACATATTGAACATAGATCAAATTTAGGGCCACAAAATGCAAAATTTCAATAAAAAGGGCAATTTAACATGTTCTCAACCATTGCTACATCTCTAATTTCAATGACAAAACTTAGTTTGAAAAGGAGTGTGTAGGCTACCGTTTATTGCACAAGGGGTGTAAGCTGGAAATATCTGTCACTATTTTTATAGATTTTTCAATCTGATATGCAAAAAATGCTATCTCCCTAATCTTTGCAGAATTTATAAACTATACATACAGTTCTTAAAAATTAACAAATTTATGATGGAATCTTTTATATTTTTGCAGTAGAGTTTATAATCCAAATAAAGGCCAGAAAGATGGAGACAAGATGGTTTGGAGTGGGGATGCCACCAGGGGTATCGATTATGGATTCACAGAGAGTACAGTTACAATATCAATGGGAGATGAAGCAGAGAAAAATAAGGATGCCAATACAGTTAAAGAGAGACCAGTATGGATGGTGGAGAGTACCATTGATGGGGTACCTATGGAAACTAATGATCAGGTAATGAATTCAGTATCCTTCCCCAATCTGTATAATCCTTTACTCGCCTAAGTTCATGCAGAAGATATATATGGTATAAATGCATAAAGTTCTACCAAGTTTCAGAAGCTGGATGACCTTGACCATCATTCAAGGTCACAGTGACCGGGAGAAGTATAACTTTGAGATATCTCAAGCCTGAATGGTTGAAACTTTATACATAGTTTTAGTGTGTAAAGCTCTTATACTTTTGTGAACCTGGTTGCCCTTGAGTCTTGACCCACATTCAAAATCATAGTTACCTGAATTACAGGTTTATTTTTAACCAATTTAGTTCAAAATTTATATATAGACAGTGGGTGTATAGGAATTTAATGTATATGATAGCGTTTTCATGAACATTTTTTTGGCATTATCATTAGCTGAACATGCTAATAACTTGAAATAAGATGATATTTTTTGCGATTTCTCAAAACACAAAAAGGGTTTTACACATTTACTTATTCACTGATTTAGTTCATGTTTGGTATATAAATGTATATGAATGTGCAATGGATTGTTTCTTAGAATATTTGATTCGATTGTTATAAATAGAAAATCTAAGTGAAATACAGGTATAGATTTGTACCTCTTTTTGCCAGGTGAGTGTTACAGGCTTTCATTGGACTCTTTTTAGGTTAATAATCATTATCGATTTTGTTATTTCAGCTTGATAAAGAAAGAGCTGGTCCCTCTCAGGTAGAACCGACATCTCGTACAAACGTAAACGAGATAGAAACCCTTTTGTTTATTCATGAGAAAAAAGGTGGACCTGCAGCTCCAACAATTCCTGGTGCAGGAAGTGATGATTCTAGTAGTGACAGCGAGGATGATGAAGCTTCCAAAAAGCCTTCTTTTGCTACAAATGGTAAAACATGTATTGCAATAAACATTTTGCATATTAACAGACATCTACTTTGCATATGAAAGATAAATGCCATCGTTCACTAGCTTTGGAATCAGCGTCAGTGTCTCAGTGTAAAAATTCTTTATCGAGTCTAGGTTTCAATTTTTCATACATATATTACTATATAATAATAATAAACAGCCAACAACCTATTATAGTTAATAATCTCTTTCCAATAATGAACAATGATTTCTAAAATAAAACTGCTTGCAGAGGCTTTTTGCTGAGTTAGGAAATTCAGGGTACAAGTTCAAGTAAGGCCATTGTAAAACTAGGATTATAACTGCTTCATGTTCATGCAGCCTATAAAAATATTTTACAGCTATTTCATACAAAGCTGGTGTTTATTTGTAAATATTTCAATACATGTACTGTGATTCTAGAAATTTCCACATTTGTTTTAATTTCTAAATAAATTTATGATAGTAACATGATGTAAAAATAAAACTTCCATAATTGATTTTATTTTGAAATGTGCTTCTCACAAAAATGCACTTGCACAAAAATTTTCCAGTTGACTATTTATATTTCTACCATCTGTCATTTTAAATGACAGCATTTGTCTTTTCTTCTTACCTTTTTGTACATTTTTCTTTTCTTCTTCCCTTTTGTACATTATACATTTTAAGTTTTAGATAATTTTAATCATGAAACTTGTATTATGTCTAGTTCCATCCTTGAGTACACTGTAGACAAAGGGAGATAATTCAATGTATTTTTAATATTTTTCTTCCTGTGCTTTTTATATGAGACATTGAGTGTGTCATGACTGTTTTATATATCCATGGTTAAATGACTCTGTTTTATTTTTGGTTACAGCTGTTGAAGAAATGGAGAGTGATGATGATGAAGAGGCTGTTATGGTTACTATAGGACATACAAAAGTACCACTGCATGAGGTTACGGACGACATGGTAGCAAAAATGACACCTTCAGAAAAAGCTGATTATATACGTCTCAGTCAAGAAATGTATCAACATATGTATGAATGAAAGTTAAAGGAACCTACAAAGGACATAGTTGTAAAAATAACATTTGTAGAAACATCTTTACTGTCAAAATTCATTTATGAATCAACATGACATTTGGATATGTGTGATTGATCTGATAAAGACTTGCAATAAATATGTTGATTTATAATTCAAACATGATAGGATTCATAAGTGTATGAAGAGACGTTGATGCAACACTTTGTTGATTGATAAATCTGTGACAGTGAAGCTTAGATTATTCAAAATGTATTAAACTTCAGCTTTGACATTCCACTTTTGAAGATCAGATTTCTCTTTTTTGGCTGTTGGATATGGTGATATTGAATTTGAATTGATGGCAAAATTGCCATTAACAAAAAAACCTGTAAATTGGAAGTTTTACAGTACATGTGTATATGTATGATTATAATCAAAGAAAGATAGTGTGTGTGTGTGTGTGTGTGTGTGTGTGTGTGTGTGTGTTACAACTAGCAAATCATGTGGAATTATTTTTTATGTTTAAATAAACATTGATCAATCATGTCATTTCTGATTTATACTAATATGTTCAGGAGAACCTTATTACTGTATTCACTAGTTATACCCCCGGCAAACGAAGTTTGGGGGGTATATAGGAATTACCTTGTCCGTCTGTCTGTCCGTCCGTCTGTCCGTCTGTCCCGCTTCGTGTCCAGAACAGAACTTTTGAACCGTAGCACCTAGGATTATCAAACTTGGTATTAGCCTCTTTCAGAGACAGTTCTAGTTTCATTTAATATGTCTTCACAGAGGTGCAGCCATAATGCTTAAACTGGGGACTTTTCCTATTCTGTGAATGTACTTTAAAAACAACGCATTGGCCATGGATTTCTTGATTTTCAAACAAATATTCTTTCCTAAACTGCACAATGATTTCTAATTTAGTTTCTTACACAAAGTAAACAAATTTAGTTTAAACATAAGCTTGAGCTGATGTATATACAAATGTGTATAAAACATGCACTTACAGATTATAGTGGCTCTAACCCCCTAAGATTTCAATCCCACTTGGCCAGGTCCTTGTCTGAGAAAGTTTGTCAGTTCCTCGCTTGTCAAAGGTAAATTATCTTCTATTGGTACTCTTGAAACCTCCACTATCCCAGAACGGACCTTCTCAATATTTCTTGGATGTAAATACCATCACTCCACTCATAAGCTTGATTGCAATAAAATGTCATTGGTCATTATTATAAAGAGAGCTCATGGTAATGTCGTGTAATTTTTAATTCTCGTTTATATAGAAATTCAAAATTAGTTCATGAAATCAGAGAACTGGTACATTGTATTTACTCTAAAATCTGATCATATATAGGCAAACGACATTAACCTGTCTGCTTGACCTTTAATTTAAATATGTATTGTCAACAAGTATATTTATATAGGGAACACACAGGTTTATTTCATCAACCATTTATTCTTGTCTAAAACCCGCATTTTTTAGCCAAATGGTTAAAAAAATGAGAAGGGGTGTGGGCAATGTAAAGGCAGTTCTCTGGTTTGTGTTGTTTGAAGGTATAAGAAAAAATCTCGATTAAGGATGTTTTAAGAATATATGTACCTTAGGTTAAAAAATAAGATGAGTGAAGTGATGCCAAACAGGGAAGAGCCTGTAAGGGCAAATATCATGGAAATTAAGACAGTGCAATATTGTTTCCAACATTTGAAGAAATGTTCATATTGATATCACAGCAAAAGGAATGGTAACTTGGATAACTCAGTTTAAATAACATGGAGAAGTACATCAGAAACTTAACATTACTGTTTATTACTGCTAGAAGGTTATTATAAGATACAGGACTGTACATAATGGATGTAAATGTTGTTGGATGATTTATGTGCTGTACAGGCACACCAGAGAATTGGTAAGTAATGGCTGGTTGCAGATACGTATATCTCGCTTTTGTTTTTCAAACATTTGTTTAGTACATAAAACATATCATTATTCAACATTTGTTTTCCTGAGAAGTGACTGAAACTCCTCTCGATGATATGCTAATTGAATATTTGTCATAAATATACTTCTAATGTATTGTAACCAATTTTATCCTGGATTCTCCACCATATTTGATTTCTTTTCATGTTTCCAGGCCAAATGCCTCGCTATATAATACAGAATTGTTAGAATGATGGTCTTACAGAAAAGCAATTTTACTACCCTCACCATTGATTTTGTTTCGTTTCGTATCATACGAAATATATTATCAGATCACTATTAGATTGTAGACAACCCATAACATTACCAATCACTGGTATATCGGAGAATGTTTAATACGCTTTCTCTGCTACATGCATGATCAAACTTTATATCATTTACTAAGAAGAACCAGCTCTTATAGTGGCCTCATGGATGGGTCATATTCGATGTGTTTGCCTTGTTTGGGTTCTGAGTTTTACCAGAAGCCCAGTGATCCATGCGTGTTATGACTTAGTAAGTTCTGTAGACTTACATAGGGAAATTCATATTTCTGGTCGAAACCGCATTTTCTTAACAACTTTCTGGGCCATTTTTCAAGTGCATTCAATGAGATTTCACGGTAACTTGGATATATAAACAGCATAACAGGAGCATATTTTCAAAATCATCGTCGAGATTTAAATACAGAATGCAGTAGTCATAAGCTTGAAAACTTAAAAATGATATACTTGTAAGTTTGAGAACCAATAAAATTAGTCAAATTTCAGATACCAGTTATAAGAGAAAAACATATTTAGCCAAGTCATTTTATATCATGTTGGTTTACCATTATTATTTCAAGATTTGTTTCTGAAAAAACTTATTCAGAAATGTGCTACTGTCTAAATTTGCTGTAACCGTATGATCTGAAAACAATTATATTGGAAAAAACTAAGGTACACTGCCTCAAGTATTTCCTACTGTAAACTGAATTTGGTTAAATATATTTTAATCTTTTTGATATTTTTCAACGAAAGCTGGTCAACTCGCCCCCTAACCAACTCGCCCCCTACCAACTCGCCCCCTAACCAACTCGCCCCCTACCAACTCGCCCCCTTGACATTACCAACTCGCCCCCTTGACGTTACCAACTCGCCCCCTGACTATGAAATGAAAGAATCTTGACTGTGGCGTAAAACAAAAATACTGCACTAAACACACTCCAGAAATGACCACATAAGTGAACCTTGCCGTGTCCATTGTAACGTTTTATGAATTTCATTTCTAATCTCAGCACATTTATACATGTATCTGAAATCGTTGTCGATAATTTTATTGGTCAAAATATTTTTCTTTGAATATCTTTTGAACTTTCGAAAATGAAAACGAAGCCAAAGGTCATGTGATCATAGTGCACACATGTCCCGTAAACTGCTTGTGTATCGTTTAGTCAAAATAAACATGTTTGCATAAATTCACACTAAGCCATAAAACACTGTCAACACACGGCAATTTCCGGTGATAAAATGTGCCGATAATTGTTATTATTATTATTATTATTATAATATTTAAAAAACAACAACAACAAATTAAGTTCACTGTGACAACGTTGTTTGATGGATTGTACAAACAATAAACACGGGAAAATGCAAAAATTAATTTTTTAATGAACAGAATAAAAATTAATTATTATGATTATTATAATCATAATAATAAATTTTTATTCTGTTCATTATTTTTTAATTATTATATATATTGGGGCGAGTTGGTATAAGTTGGGGGCGAGTTGGTGTTGACTTTAAAATAAGTGGGGGCGAGTTGGTAATGGGGCGAGTTAGCATGGGGGCGAGTTGGTATATAGTGGGGGCGAGTTGGAAGGGGGCGAATTGGTTAGGGGGCGAGTTGACCAGAATTCTTTTCAACTCCTTTAGTGAAAAAAAAGTTTCATAATTTTGGTCCACTAGTCCTAGCACTACTGATGAGGAGAACCTAGTTGTAAAATAAATGCTGTTATAATAATACTATTTTGTGCGGGAAAAACGGAAATGTCAAAAATAAGTGGAGATAATTCATGTAAGATGATTTTCGGGTTAATAATGATCATGCATCTGAGTCGATAAAGCGATTGATCTGCACGGCACTTTTCCTTATTGCCATGAATATAATTATTTGACCCAGATGCGATGACCTTTGACACGTGTGTCTTATTGGACCATTTGCTCGCCTGATTCTGCACAAATCACCGCCCATGCCACCCATATATGGCACAATACACGACAGTAGGTTCAACCATTTAGGTCGAATTTTTCATGTTTTTGAGTTTTTGAAGGATAAACATGGAAGTTTTACGTCGAGCTATGAGAAAGAGTCCAAATTTGTTCCGTGAACAGTCGAACAAGAAATCCCGCCATACGAGTAAGTTTAAAATTGTGGTTTTATGTTGTTACCCTACTATCGGAAATATTTACACCTGTAAATTTATGAATGGGATTTTTGGGCTTGGCGACAAAACACAAATTTGCTCCTATTGTTAATATCACAGGATTGTCCTTGTCTTAATATTTGTTTTAATTACATAATGCTCCTATGTAGTGGAGTTTTTTAGCTCACCTGACCGAAGGTCATGTGAGCTTATGGCATAGCGCAGCGTGTGTATGTGCGTGTGTGCGTGTGTGCGTGTGTGCGTGTGTGCGTCGTTAACACCTATTTTCGACTTCTCCTCTGAAACTACTGGACAGTTTTTAATGAAACTTTGTCAGAAGTATATATGGGCCGGTGCAATTCAGATTTGTTCGTGGCGTTGCTATGGCTACCATAACTAGGTCAAGGTGACCTAGGGGTGCAAAAATCTTAAAAAATCTTCTTCTCCAAAACCAATGATTGGAGAAAAAATCTGATGTGATATTTGGCTTCTCTAGGGTCTTAAGCCTATAGTTTGTTCATTTTGTGAAATTCGGATAAAAAATAGGTTACGCGTTTTTGCGTTTAATTTTGAAAAAATCGTAAAATAGCTTCAAACTGTTATAACTTGACTATTTGACCAGATAATGACATAGGGTTTTCAGTTTCGACATCTTCTTGTTAGTATCTTCAAAATGAGGTCAAGGTCGATTGTGAAGGTCGTGACCTAATTTTTTTTACCTCTGATTATAATTATTATCTCGAAAACTATAAACTTTTTGTATAGGCATGTATATTAGAATGTTGTAGGTATTGATACAACGATCATTTTGATGTATAGAAAAAGGTCATGGGTTCAAAGGTCAAGGTCACAGATGCGAAACAATACCGAAATGGTTAATTATCTAAAAACTATAAACATTTTGTATAGGCATGTATATTAGAATGTTGTAGGTATTGATACAACGATCATTTTGATGTATAGAAAAAGTCATGGGTTCAAAGGTCAAGGTCACAGATGCGAAACAATACCGAAATGGTTAATTATCTAAAAAACTATAAACATTTTGTATAGGCATGTATATTAGAATGTTGTAGGTATTGATACAACGATCATTTTGATGTATAGAAAAAGGTCATGGGTTCAAAGGTCAAGGTCACAGATGTGAAACAATACTGAAATGGTTAATTATCTCGAAAACTATAAACTTTTTGTATAGGCATGTATATTAGAATGTTGTAGGTATTGATACAACAATCATTTTGATGTCTAGAAAAAGGTCATGGGTTCAAAGGTCAAGGTCGCAGATGCGAAACAATACCGAAATGGTTAATTATCTCGAAAACTATAAACATTTTGTATAGGCATATATATTAGAATGTTGTAGGTATCGATGCAATGATCATTTTGATGTATAGAAAAAGGTCATGGGTTCAAAGGTCAAGGTCACAGATGCGAAACAAAACCAAAATGGTTAATTATCTCGAAAACTATAAACATTTTGTATAGGCATGTATATTAGAATGTTGTAGGTATTGATACAACGATCATTTTGATGTATAGAAAAAGGTCATGGGTTCAAAGGTCAAGGTCACAGATGCAAAACAATACCAAAATGGTTGATTATCTCAAAAACTATAAACTTTTTGTATAGGCATATATTTAGAATGTTGTAGGTATTGATACAACGATCATTTTGATGTATAGAAAAAGGTCATGGGTTCAAGGGTCAAGGTCACAGATGCAAAACAATACCGAAATGGTTAATTATCTCGAAAACTATAAACTTTTTTTATAGCTTGTATATTAGAATGTTGTAGGTATTGATACAACGATCATTTTGATGTATAGAAAAAGGTCATGGGTTCAAAGGTCAAGGTCACTGATGCAAAACAATACCAAAATGGTTAATTATCTCGAAAACTATAACATTTTTGTATAGGCATGTATATTAGAATGTTGTAGGTATTGATACAATGGTTATCATGATGTAAAGAAAAAAGTCAATGGGGTTTAGTATTTATGTGTTCTTTAAACTTATCAGCTAGCCATTAGTTATCAGGTGAGCATATCAGGCCCATGGGCCTCTTGTTTTATTCAGAAGATTTTGAAGTAACAAGTGTGGCCCCAAGATAAGTCTGGAGCTAGTCGCATGATAGGCCTAGTTGTTGTGTGTGAGTCAGACAGAACAAACAGACCAAACATAGGAGAGAAACTATCTAACTGAATAAAATATACTTTTAAATACATATGTGTATTATATTTATAATATTATCCTAAATTCCTATAGAGAATATTTCTGGTATGATATCAAAACACACTGGTCAGTCAAATCAGCAGTTGCAGTTAGAGCCTACTGTTTGTAGGTCCCAGACCACTGCACTTAGGCGAGGTTGTGTTCATTGGACCATTAAATTTGTGAATGGTGCAAATGTAAAAAGATCTAATGGAATAAAAAAATTAGAGATCAATTTTGGGTCTGAGCCAGATTTAAATTTTTAAATTTGGCAAACACCTTGTCCAAGTTAAGAAAGATTTTGTTATTTGGACCCAATTCCTAGTAAAGCAATGTTTGTGAAAGCCTGGCCTTTATTTTTGTATAAGAACAAATCCTTAAAATTCGCCCTGTTATTATATTTCAGAACTAGGAGAAGGATGGAGTGAGAACAAGGAGGCAGTCAATGATGGTATAACATTTTATATGAAGTACATTGGTCAAACCCTAGTAGAAGAGGCAAATGACGGGGAAAGTTACGGAAATGGGGCTAGTTCAAAGGCTGTACAAAATATAATTTCCATGGTAACTATTTTATCTGTATCCTGGTTATTTTTTATATTGAAACTGAAAAAAATTTGGTTTCACAATTTTGATCTAAGCACTACTAATTAAAAATCGTATTCCGAAACGACTGCTTAGTCATGTAAAATTAAAGTAAAACTTTAAAAATACTTCAAACTTTGCTGATAGGACCTATGAACATAGAGTACATGTATGACATGCACAGACACTGACACTTGAGTATATCTGATTTATTTTAATGTTGGATAATGATTGGGCAAATATAGGAAATTGTCAGGGCTTATCAGTATCTGCTGTGATGTACTTTTAAATAACACTAACAGTGTGAATGTTGTCTACTGTGATGTTGACACATGTATTTAGATGATTTTATGTACGTGATATATGATCTGCAATGCAAGGTAACCATGTCTACAAGTAGCTACAATAATGATGAGGTCTCAGACTTGGTATAAAAAAGTTATGAAATTAATTCTTAAGAAAAGATCCAAAGACTCAATATATCCAACATGAAACACAATACATGTATATATTTGAGATCATATCAGATATGACAATCGTGGAAGTTTATAACAGCATTGATAAGAGAATCAAAAACAAACATACTGCTCCATATCCAAATCACAGTAAAAACTTTGAAAACTTGCAAATCAAGTAAAGCGCTTGAACATCCAACAGGGAAGTGAGGATGGGTGATCCGGAAGTGTAAGCACCTCCTATCTAGCTTAAGTTGTCATGATTTGAAATGTCATGATTTTTCACCCTCTTATTGGTTGTTGTATGGACCTATTTTAAAGTGTTATCAAACTTTTATAAGTACTTTCCGGGGTTAGAAGAAAAAGGAAGTACCTAGAAACAAGAAGTAATATATACTTTGTTTTATAATTAACTGTATAATTACTGTTATGTAACAGGAAGCAGGTTTATAGCTACTTTATTATCTACTGTATACAGTCATGGTAGACGTATTAAGGTTCTAGCCCTCACATTTATAAATTGTATATCAAATTTATACAGAAGATATATCTAAACTAAAACCACTTGAAAATGTTTTAACAGAAACAAGTTAATACATATATATTAATGTAAAAGTGAAGATTTGATGAAAAAATATAACATTGGTGTTGACCACTTCATTTACAGCCCTTTCAGTAAATTTTCAAGAAGATAAATTTTAATAATAAAATAAATAAGTAAGCAGCAAGTATGAAACTAAAACTGTTTTTTGAGAGCCAAATACACCTGTCCTTAACATCTACAAGGGTTTTATGTTTTCCTCTAGGTTTCCATAAATTTAAAATAATTAGTAGCCAAATTTCCAAAATTTGTGAAAATATAGTCCTTTTTAAAGTATTTTTCCACAAATTTGCTAAAATAGGTTACTTTTTGAAAGAATTCCTCAGAAATTAGTAGCCAATGGCGATTTTGGCTACCAGGAATGGAAACATAGTTTCCTGCTACCTTGACCATTATATCACCTTAGTACAATGTCCAAAATAAAGAGTTCATGAATATTTAATTTTTCATATTAAATAACTCATTTGCATTTAAACTGCCTTTTGTCGACAGGAAAATATAAGAGTTAAGATTCCTTCTTGAAAACATAAACTGTAACTAGAAAAAAATCAGTAGTACATGTACAAGGAAGGTATGAGGCCATGTGTAACTACCCGGTAATCCCAAGTCAGTGCATATAGTGTTGGCAAGAAATTTATTATTTTTAAAATAAGGAATATAATTTTTTGTGTTGTTTCCCCAGATGTATGAATATTTAGATTAATTTATTTTATTTTACAGGCAAAAGCCATGGGTAAAAAACTACAGAAGGTTGCTATAACAATATCGCCACATGGAATAAAAATCACTGACATGGTATCTAAAGAATTGATAGATGATATAACAATATACAGGTAAATTAAAAATGTCCATATTTTAAGATTTTTTCCAATTCTTGAATTAATTGAGGTAATGGAATTTTGTGTTCCAGTCAAGATTCTCTCGGGTACCGGGTTTTCTCGCATATCTGACGCAAGTTTTTCGCATGGACCCCCAGAAATATTCTGTGCATCCCATGGGACGCAAAAATTAAATCCATGCTGGGCTATAAATATTTTTTCAGTCTGAACAGATCTATATCGGCAGTAATGTTTAAATGCTATTTATAGTTGACAAACGCTTGTTTGACTCAGATTGTCCTATTTCATTTTAGTAAAGCGCAAGTATGAAGTGTTTTTGTGACCTTGTATCATTGTTATTAACCACATACCGTGGCAGCAGAAAACTTTTTCCTTCTTCGACAATCCTGTAATTAATAATCCCGGTGATCACGATAGTGGTATGAAACTGAAAAGCCAATTTCTTGCGAGTCTTTGAGTTGAGAATAAAAAACAAGGTTCCTGTTTTACACAAACAATTTGATCTAACACACAAAACTGTAATGTCGGAAAATGACAGATATAAATTTGACTCCCAAATCTTGGCTAAGCACCCCTGTAAAATTGCGCTGGGAGTCCTAAGGACTCCCAAATAAAGGATGCAAGGGAAAACCCTTGGAACATCAAGGCAGTTAGTTCATGGATGATAAAGGAAACTGCAGTACCCAGAGAAGACCACTGACCTTCAGCAAGTGAACTAACATACTTTCTCCCACTGGAATCTGTCCCGAGTGGGAGTGTCCAGAGTCCTGATTCGAACCTAGGTGGTGAAAGGCACTGTGGTCCATAAGCATGCAGTTTAGATATTATATTTGACCATGCATGCATATGACATGGTTGGGAATTTCTCAATTAGGGTCAGTTTGGGGACACTTTTGAAATAGTATTCCTTTTCAGTTATGACTTGTAATTTTTTTTTTTCAGAATATCATTTTGTTCAGCAGATAAAACTCATGATAAAGTTTTTACATTTATGGCACGTAATACAGTAAATGAAACAATGGTGTGTCATGCCTTTTTATGTGCAAAGAGAAAAATTGTAAGTATTTTGAAATCTCAGTATTTATTAGCTGTTTCAAGTAATTATAGTTTGCCTAGCAAAAGTGCAGAAAATAAGCACTATTTTATGTCCCTATATGCTTTCAAGCATCAGTGTTGGTCTCAGCATTCATTGTTGTACTTTTTGGTGATTTTGTAGTATAAAATGAAGTATATTAGGTCGTCTTTCTGACTTTTCTAACTATGTACTTCGGAACTCATTTGGTAAAAGAAGGAATAAAATGAAGTATATTGAGATCGTTATTAAACTGGATTGCTCTAACCTTACAATTTATAGAATTGGGGTAATATAGATGTTATCGCACTGATCATGTGGTTGTTTGCATGCACTTAATGTTTAATGGTTAAAATGTGCTCAAAAACCACAAAAACATACAATGCTATTAATTATACCAATTATTATAAACAAGAAAGAATATTTCTTAATAGAGATGGTTGAGTTCTATTATTACAGATATTATTTAGGTATTAATGATTTACTTTCTTTACAAGACACACACTTATATATATTATATATATTGTTGGTTGTTTACCTCTGTCAATCTCTCATTTATTGCTAAAGCAGTACATCATATAGTGAAATGTAGGTATTTCTGATTTATATGTAGTACATATAACTGTAACATTGCTATATATTTCTTTACTTTAGGCTCAAGCAGTAACATTAACCGTGTCAAAAGCCTTTGAATTAGCACAAGATCAATGTAATGCTACTGAATCTAACCGTAGACTCAGTGAGAGTATAGTAAGTACCCTTACCTTTATATAATTCTATTTTTAGATAATATACGCAAGTGTCTAACCTTTAAAATGATTACTACTGTCCATAAAGGCTATTTTGAACATGAATTTATTACGATTAAATTTTTATTTGTATCTTTTTGTTAACATTTTAATTATATTTCAACAAAGAAAAGAGAGACCTAAGTGGAAAAAAATATGTTTTCTTTTAAATCGGTCTATATGAGTGTGTGCATACCATAAATTTTGCCACTTTTTCAATAAAATCAAAATGGTTAAGTATAAATACTCCTATTAGGTACCTCATTGGTTATATGTAGGTTGTCCAGGTGTGAATTGTCTTGATTCAATCACGCAGGTAAAAGGTACATTGGCTTGTAATTTGGGGCCCAAATGGATAGCTGGAATACATATTTTCTGTCACAAATGTGATTTTTTCTATATACAGACGTTAACCAAAACATGCAGCATTGACAAAAATATAATTTTTAGTTAGGTCTCTGAATAGTAAATAAATATGCACTGTTAATTTGTCCAAGCAATTCTTTATTAAAATGTAATTTACAATATTCCATGTTCAAAATAGCCTTTATGCACAGTAGTACCTGACATTTTGTCTGATAATATTATCAGAAAATTTTAACAAATCAGAACATTTATATCAGTCTAAAAATATTTTTTTTTTTTTTTTTTTTTTTGTTGATTTTGAGGTTGCAGCAGTCAGTATTATAAATTTACAAAAAAATGTTTGAAACGACAGGCTACAAAATGTAATTATATACATTTTCTATCTTAGATCAGGTTTATTTTTTATAACTAAGAAATTTGGTATATAATTTGAAAATTGACACATACACAAACAGTAAAAACAAATAGTCTTGACAGTCAATAATTTTAATTAAATTTTCAGATATTTTAATACTTTAGATTACTTTTTATTTTGTTTTCAGTTGTTAAATGTATAATGCATACATGTAAATTAAAAGTGAAATATTGTAGTTTGTAAGTGGATTATCATAACTTTACTTTTAGAAGCAGTCCAATGAACAGTCCAAACCCAAAACAAATGTGTTAGAAAACAACAATAATGCATCACATCCGTCCAAAAATAGACCTCGTAACTCATCAGGTATGTGTAATAAAGGGGATTCATTTGAATAAATTAAGTTTTGGTCAGATTGTAATGCATGGAATGAAATTTTGAAATTTCACATATCAAGTTCAATTCTTTATTCCGTATGGTTACACATGCTTATTATACATGTAATTGTGGAACGTAAATACATGTAAATGAGTTGGGTAATACTTTATAATTATGGTCAGTTGATAACAAAAATTATTGTCAAGTTATTTTTTTTTAGTCTGTGAGACATTTTAGACATTTTATACATTTAAGTTGTCACTTAAAACTTTGACATGTTGGAGGGCAAAACAAAATTTAACGGTATTATTTGTAGCTTTTTTCTTTTATTATTATTTCATTATTATTTTTATTATTATGATTATTTTCATTATTATTATAGATCCAGCTATTCAGATACCAAAACTTACTAGTCCCGATTCCAATGCCAGTATCTCATCAGAACCATGCTTTAACTGGGTATGTTTATTATATAGAAGTTTATACCAGCAAAAGTACTGAAATTTAAAAAAAATATACCAAAGAGCATTTTTATTGACAGTAAAAGTTCTTTTGTTTTAGGTGCAGTTATTGCCCTTTGAATTATTAGTCCAAAAAATAACTTGAAAAGCTTTATAAGCAACGCCAAATTTTACTTAATTTATATAATTTTAAAATTTAGAAATACATGTACTTAATAGAAATAATTTTAATTTAATTTTTACAATTTATTAGAAGAAAGGATAATTTTATGCAAATTCATTATTCTAAATTTTAAAATTGATGTTTTTACAGCAAAATTTTGAAGATGAAGACAATTTAGATGATGATTTTTCAAGGTTGGCTGAAAACCGGATCCAGACAAATTGTCCGTTATTATTCAGTACAGATCTACGGCAAGAAGATTTAGATGATAGTGTTACACAATATTTGGACAGTAATAAATGTCTAGAGGAATTCTCTCGAACAAAATCCATGGAGGACTTGTTATGTCTGTGAATCTTCTTTGGAAGTAACACTTAATTTATTTATTATGTTATAGTTGAATGACATACTAGTTTAATACTGGATATATAGAGAGACATTATGGTGACTTCTGAATATTTTATATGAATGGAATTTATTGAAAGATCATGAATGGTAAAACAGATCAAGCATGTCAAAGGATATGTAAGTTCAACAAGCATTTTTATGCATAGTGAAAAATTAAATGTTTAAATTAGACAAAAAGATTATCTTATCATATTGATCATGCAAGCTGATTTTGTGATAACAAACACACTTGTTTGAATAGTATAAAATTGTAACTATGTTCAAGTGAACTACTATATATGAATTAGAGACAAACCTGTCTATAGAAACAAGAGTGGTTTTTACATACAGGTTTAACTAATATGTCACTAAATGAGGTCAGTAAAACAACCTTTAAGAACAGGTCCTAGTTTCACAATCATTTCTTAATTAAGATATTCCTTGACTTAATGACTTAATCTCACAAATTTTAAATCTGAATAATTTTGTTGGTTTTTTTAAGATATTAATGAATTAAAGGCGTCCTTTTGTAGATCACTCTAAGCTTATTTCATCTATATTCCAATGTTATGGGCAATTTTCATTTGTAGTACATGTACTATAAAACAATTGCCAAAAATGGCCATACTTTTGTTAAGGAATAATTGTGTAACTGGAGCCAGGTAGTTTTCACATATACCATAGGTGGTTTAATAGCCAGGTTCTAATGTTGATTGTGTACTTGTGTAAGGTTGAATGAAATGAAATTAAACCAACACCATTCAAACAATTTTTATTGAGACATTAAATTCATTTTTAATCATTTTGAATACTTTTTTTCATTTTAAAAAGTGAATTTTGAATTATTTGTAGTGAATTGAATAGAAAATTTAGGGTGTGGCCATTGGAAAACTTTAACATAAAACCTACCTACCTGTCATCAACATTTTAAATACATGTGCATTAGTCTGGATTTAAAATGTGTTTTGAATTGAATAAGAAATTTAGGGTGGGGCTATTAATATTTTGCATTATAATTAAGTGTTTTCTTAAGATATAGGTTCTCAGTTTATACAGGTAAAAAATACCTTTTATATGTGCAATTGATCTGGATGAAAAAAAGCTCTCCGACTTGATGAAACATTTAAAAAACAGTTTTAGATCTGATAACAAAACAGCTGACATGTACTGTTATTTTTGTATTAACAGTTTTTACCAGTGGTAGTTGTATACCTGTATCTGTATGTATCAGTTTACATCATTATATGCACATATAGTTTATATTATATGTCTATACTAAAACCATACTGATAGAAGTTGTATACTATAATTATCATGTGATTTCCTTGACTACGGTAGAACTTTACAAAAACAATTAGCACTCAAGTGTTCAATCTAGGATTTTTCAGAAGAGGCCATTTATAAAAAAAAACTTTCCTTTTAAAAGAAGTCCCAATTTACAAAAAAAAAATTCCTTTGAAAGAATAACTTCAATAGTTTCATATTCATGCAGTGTTAAATGTAAGGTGCTTTGGCAATATAAGGGGATCAACGACCCCCATCTACACTTAATGCTGGGTACTTACTTTAATATCTAGATTCCACTTCACACAATTATGGTATCACATTCATGAATAATGTGATTTTATATTATATACATGTATATTTTGAGATGTTGCATGTTTTTTATTTATTTTTTATTGTTTTGTTATCAACTACATGTACATGTATTCATTTACATTGCAATTCACAGTTTGGCACAAAATCATATATTTAAGGGAGTTTGACAATTTATTTTTTTAATATCTAGAGAACCAGTATAAAATATTCAGCCTTGAGTTAGCAATGTTGTTATTAATAACTCAGTGTTTGTCACAGGTATCCTGGAAAAGACTTCATCAGCAAGCCTTGTGTAGGAGAAGCTTAGATGTTGTCATTTATAATTGGTTCCACTCATACACAGTATTCATTTTAGGATTTTTCAGATGGGCCATTTTCAAAAAAAAAAAAATTTAAAACACAATAACATCAATATTTTTGCATTCTCTTATGTTAAATATGGCCACTAAGGCCTTAACAATTGGGCCATTTGGCAAGATAAAGGATCTATGGCCCCATGGCCCCCTTTTAGAATGAACACTGCATAAATAGTTTATGTCATAAGTATTGTTTATGGTAACCACGTGCTTAATTAGTCCCACAGATAATTTGTTGTTAAGTTTGTTTATTATTATTACATGTATTATTATTACTATTAGTTTTATGTTACATATAAATTGTTTTCTGAGATCTGTGATGTGTATTTCTCTACTGCTTTTTATTGACAATATAATTTTCTATATATAAATGGATTAGTTTCTGTGTGCCTATACACAGTGTCACTTCAGTGTCACTTTTTTCACTAGTGTGTTTGAGCACAATTTTTGGAAGAAAATATAACCACAACAAAATATTACAACCAAATAACTGATAATGTAGATCTTAAGCAAAGCATCCTTTCTGTTATTTTCTGTTTCATTACTAGACAAAAATCTGAATGTCTGTATTTGATAATTAATAGAAAACTAGTTGATAAAGAAGTTTCGAAAAATAAAAGGTCTCAAAACAAAACTGTATTTTTTTTTAAAATCTTTTGTGTGTATTAAGCTTTAATTGAACACTTGCATTTTATGTATCATGATTGCAGGTTGATAAACTGTGTTTTATGTAGTTCTCAAGTTTATATATACATTTAATTTACAGTTTATATGTAGAGAGAGTATCATATTGTTTATGGTAATATATAATTGTACCTTATCCCATTACCCCATTACACTTTATTTACAAATAGTCCATTATACAGATGTAAAGGATCACAGTGTGTGTGTGTGTGTGTGTGTGCTTGCGTGTGTGTGTGTGTGTGGGTGCGTGTGTGTGTGTTCTAATTCTTGTAGATTACAAGCACAAATGCTGATCAACGTCTAACCCAGCATTAAATTTGGATGTTTCATGCTTTTAGCAATTTGTCACATAATTGTCATATTCTTGCCTACACATACTGTTGTGTTTTGCATTGCTCAGTTTTGTAATACCATCCTATACTCTAGTGTATTTATTAAGTGTAGGCTTATCAAACATAATGGGTTGTATGATTATGATGATAATACAAAAATGTAGACATCTTAATGTGTGCACTTTTATTCTCATTACCAAATTGCAATACAGTAAAACCTTGATTTATTGGTTGGGGTAATTTCCTCAGGCTCCTTCATAAAACATAGTTGGATCAGTTGGGGTTATTTCACCCATATTTAATCAATTATCAAGGCAGTTAAACCTACTCACACCTGGCATCATCTGTTCATTTTTGCAATTTTTAACCTATTATGCATACTAAATAGATATATAAAAGTTTATATAGGATTCATATTAATTGAACAGAAAATGTTCAGGACCATTGTAATGTAATAATAACCCTTAAAATCAAGTTAAATTATTCAAAATTTCTTTGATCAGTTGTGTGAAAATTTTAATAATTGATCAAATTTTATAATTGAGATCTCTTACCATCATGACTAAAAGTGAGAATGTTGGATTGCTTGTATCTTTTAACCAATAAAATATTTTTATAATGGTTCTTAATATTTTTTTGCAGAATATATAAATGTTTAATCACCACTCATAAAATTTTACCTATTATTGTATAATATTCATGTATTGTACATGGAAATTCCTATATACTAGTATGTATGAATTGGTAAGCTTATTGACAAGTGTAATATATCATTAAACATTATATTTATCTGAGAAGTGGGGGACTAAGTCACCATGTGGATGGCTGTAGCATGTTCTTGTTTCTGATGGTAGAAATAAAATGAATTATTTTGTTTATAATTTTCATAGGTTGCTTTCATTGCCTTTGATTGATCAAATCAAAATAAGTGGTTGTAGAAACATTAATTTAGTCAGTTGTATGGCTATATATGTATACAGATCATTAGGGGGAGAGCACATAGTGCCACGCCCCTTTTTAATATCTAATTCTATTTTGCTACTACTTAAGTTTTTTATGTTTGTATGTTAAATAGTACTTTAAAGGTAATTTCTGGGTATTTAAGCAAAGATACAATGCATTTTTCATCTAGTCAATATATCAAGTGTCTAAATGCTGTTTAAATGTTTTTGTGCATTTTTTGTTGCTATGACAACAGATTTGTCTATGTGATACCATTTATTTATGTATGCATTTAAAACTAATGTTGTGGCTGTCTGTCTGTGAATGCTATACCTGCTAATTATATCTGTTTATATATATATAACTGTAATACATGATTTATAATACAGATCTTTTTTTTCATATTGACTTTTTATTGTGTTTTATCTTTAACCTTTTCTACAACTGTGGTAGCTTCGTAAGTGGGAGGACATGGGTTCGAACTCCCGTTAGGTCTGACCAAGACTTAAAAATAGGTAGTGACTGTTCTTTCGCTTAGCAATCTGCATTTAGAAATGAAAGCTATGGGGTCCTTTGGAAGAGTCCTTTAAAACCAATGTCCCTTGACACGTTAAAGAACCCTGCCTGTACTGCTCTGAGCACACTGCAAAGGTAAATATTTCTGTAAAATCACCTATAGCTGGTGACGTCTCAATATGAATGCAATATTCTTCACTGATGCTAAAACTCCATACAATTAATCTTTAACCCTTTTTCAGCTCACTTGGCAAATTAAGTGCTACAATTAATTGTAAAAGCTTTTTAATGGGAGTGTTTCATATACTAGCTGTTCAGATGAGATTTTACAGGTGTTGTTGCAACCTATCCTGTCTGTCTAAGGTTTACATTGTTCTCACTTCATATCGTAACCACTGCGGTAGCTCAGTTGGTAGATTGCTCAATCCGTAAGTGGGAAGTCATGGGTTCGAACACTGACCGGGTTTGACCCAAGACTGAAAGCGCGAGTAGTGACTGTTCTTTCGCCAAACACTCGGCATTACGAAAGTTCTTTGAAATGAGAACTTTAAAAAACGAGGTCCCGTGGCACGATAAAGTACCCTGCTGCAAAGTGCCATAATCCCAACGCACAGGCAAAATGTCTGCACCTACGCCTTTAACTGGCGACATCTCGATATAAGTGAAATATTCTGGGACATATTATACCAATTCTCAATTACTTCATGTCGCAAGTACATGTACATGGTAGAAAGAACTGAAAGTTCCAGGTCTGTCGGATCAGATGTTCTATTATGAAAGATAATGCACAAAAGTATGAAGAATCCGCTCAACCAAGTTCCCTTCATTTGATCATTACATAGGTTATACCAAACTATTTGTCTTGACAGTGGTAAGGCGTTTTACGATATTGCTAGGATGGTAGCAATACCAAAATGTAACTTACCATCGTAAAAGCAGGGCAAGAATATCAAAAAGTACAATGACTACAATAGTTAAGACGGGTGTTCGGCATATGTATAGGTAGTTTAATTTTTTTCAAATTCAACTTTACAATCTGATATTAATTAAATACTTGTAGGTAAGGATTGGAACAGTGAAAAGGCCATTTCATCAAACTGGTCATTTTGTAGCAATGATCTTGTGGCAACTGGCTCCGGACTTGATATAACATAACTTTAATCTTGGCAAGGTTAAACACTTACAAAGTTAATATACCTTCTAACTTTAGCTTTAAGAAGTGAAATCTTCCAAGGATTGAGCCTTAACAGTTTCAAGATTTTAAGAAAGGCATTGAAGGGACAGTAATAAATTATGTCATCATATTAGACTTGGTAAGACATGTGCCATTTTCCGAATACATGTACACATTATCGTCACTATGTTGCAAGTTCATTGCGTGCATTCATATTGGTATGTAAATAATATATGTCCGTGCAAATCGAATAGCCAGGCTGTAACTTTTTCATGACATTTCCTCCAATGCTTTTTATTGGCTTGGTTGTAACTTTATTCTGATAATAAGAGTACGTAATTGCCTTGACTGTACTGACATTTAGACAATGCATACCCACTTTTCTTCCTGTTGGCTAGGTTTTACCTTTTTCTGATATGAAAAGCGCTTACTTGGCTTTCTATATCCGACTGTAACTTTACCCTGACACACATTCATGCAGAGTACTTACATGCTTCCTATTGGCTAGGGTGTTACTTGATCCTGGCATTCGGAGTACTCCTATTGTTTTTATTGACTCAGTTTTAACTTGTCCCGACCTTTATAGTACATACAAGCTAGGCTTCCTATTGGCTACGATGTAACTTGATACTGACATTCAAAAACAAACATACTTATCCATGTCCGAATCACAATCCAGAAACAAAGTAAAATCTTTGGAACTGACAAGTCAAGTTAGACACGTGAACTTCCACCAGGGAAGTGAGGTCGGGTGCTCCTCCTGTTTAGCTAGCTACACCCGCCACGTGTGTAATCAATATTGTGTGAAAGGAACATCGAACTATGGGACGTCAAATACTAGTATATCCAAGGCAATCCTGGACACAGAGACATCATACTTATCAATACCGTGATGACGACCATAAAACGTTTTGAGGGCCTTGATAAGCCTAGGCTTGCAATATCCCCGAGTCAATAATTTATTTGCAAGCAGCAGCTTCGCATTCCGTTTGTCATAAAGTTTCAAATGTAGTCTTTCCTGGGTGTCATAATTGAGGTATAAGTCTAAATATGAAGCAGAACTTGAGGAATTAGTCGTATCTTTCGTAGACTCCAAATTTAGAATTGTTAAGAGACAGAACGTCATCTATATATCTGGAGTTGAATGATTTGGCGACAGTCCTATCTCCAGATTTAACAAGGTTCTGCATAAACCGTCTGCTTCAGAATAAAGAAACAACTCAGCAAGCAACGGTGCACAGTTTATACCCATTGGTATTGTTTGTTGGAAAATTATATTATCAAACACAACAAATTATGTTATCTATCAAAAACGCCAATATTTTGATGATGGTAACTTCAGTATATATTTAATTGGTTGACAGAATGACCAGAACCCCTGTTCAGCACCAGATATTTGTATCTTGGCTTACCGTTTTTGAAAAACAATGACAAGTGAATAATTTCTTTTAGACGTTCTTCCATTTTAGAATGAAGGATAGTGGTCTATAGTGTAGAAAAATCAAATGTTTTTATACTTTTTACATAAGTATTAGAAGCAAGATGTTCAAGTAATTCCTATTGGTTAGGTTGTACCTGTTTCTGATAAGAGTACTTACATGGCTTCCAATCGGCTAGACTGTAACTTCACCCTGACACTCAGAGTACATGTACTTACAAGGCTTTCTATTGGCTAGGAGTTACTTAATCCTGTTATTCGAAGTACTCATAAATATTCCTTTTTATTGACTCAATTTTAACTGATCCCGACATTCTTAGTACTTATATGGCTTCTTGTTGACTTGTTGCCATTTAGTGTACTCATTTTGCTTTCTATTGGTTTGGTTGTAACTTTATTTTAACATTTAGTGTACTCATTTTGCTTTCTATTGGTTTGGTTGTAACTTTATTTTAACATTTAGTGTACTCATTTTGCTTTCTATTGGCTTGGCTTTACTTTTTTCAGAGTACTTTGTTACCCATTGTTTATTTGAATTAAACATCAATTATGATGCAATAAAGTGAATCAATCCTGTGTCAAAAAACAGGTGTCTACTTGCTCACTTCATCAGATAATTGGACGATAATGTATATGGTGTTTCGATTCAGCGACATATGGCGCAGTTCGGTTGTCAAGTTGATGAATTTATCTTTAGGCCACGAACAACCTATTATAAACACACATGTAAGCGGTGTTAAAATACGAGGCTAATTAATAATTGAAAACATATATATTTTTAATTTATTATTGCAAGTGGTCTGACTGTAACAACATTAGACCGAAGTTTCTGCTTCTTACGTTCCCGTTTAATTTTGTAAAATCAATTAATAGGCAACATACAAATAATCCGGCATGGTTTCGGTCTACACAAACATATGTTTCATAGAATTATGGTTTGATTAATGCAATTTGACAATTACGATTAATATTACAATATGACCATTAAACTTCGACTATTTATATGTCGTGTGTTACACAAACTACGTATGATAGTTAACGAGAGATAGTTCAAGTTCTTCCTAAAACCATTACAATGCTGAAAATCCTCGTGACTATGTTGATTGTTCTTGTTATTCGATCAGACTGCATCCAGATTGAGCCACACAGTCCATCAGGTAAGTAGAGTCGGATATTTTTGATATTTTAGTCTCCTTGATACGGCGGCGTGGAAGGGCCAAATGAAAAAAAATCTAATTCGTACGAACGATTTAACTAATTTGTACGAACGAATTACTAATTCGTCTGAACGATTTAACTAATTCGTCCGGACGATTTAACTAATTCGTTCGGACGAATTACCCAATTTGATCAGTTTTTCAGTTTATTATAACGTTTCAAATACTTTACTGTTATCTGTCTCCCTGTCAAGAATAGTTCACCTACATTAATACGCCACCAGCTAAATGTGAAAGTACAGCATTGTCTCGATATGGGACCTGGCCCCGGTTTCACAATCATTCATTAGCTAAGATTTTCCTTAACTTAAATTTAGCAAATTTTGGTATTATCTTTTTGGAACTATTGATGAATATTTTTATCAAAACTAAATGCAAATGTTTTAATCTTGAGGTGATCTTAAAAATAACACCTTAAATTCCTGAAATCTTGAAAATTAACAAAATTATGAAGATTTGAAATTTTGCAAGATTTAAGTTAAGGAAAATCTTAGCTAAGGAATGATTGTGAAACCGGGGCCTGGGCTTTTAAAGGCCTCGTCCTTAAGACCTGTGTCTTTCATTTTTAAATGACAGGTTCTTGGTAGAGTTCTTATTCCGTAAGTGAAAGGTCGTGGGTTAGAACCCCAACCCACCATCGAGTGTGACCCAAGACTTTTAAGTTGGTAGTAATTGTTCTGTCAGCAAGCACTCGGCATTACGAAATGATAGTTACGATAAAGAACCCTGCTGAATAATGTCATCAGCACAACACACAGGCAAAATTTTCTGCACCATGTCTATATCTGGCGATGATTCGATATAAGTGAAATATTCTTGACTGGGACGTTAAAACCAGTACTCAACTCAACTTAGTAATTCGTTCGTACGAATTAATTAAATCGTTCGGACGGATTAGTAATTTGTTCGGACGAATTAGTAATTCGTTCGTACGAATTAGTTCAATCGTTCGGACGAATTAGTTTAATCGTTCGGACGGATTAGTAATTCGTTCAGACGAATTAGTAATTCGTTCAGACGAATTAGTAATTCGTTCGTAATTAGTTAAATTAGTTAAATCGTTCGTACGAATTAGTAATTCGTTCGGACGAATTAGATTTTTTTTTCATTTGGCCCTTCCACGCCGTCGTACCTTGACATCTCGTTAGAAAATAATTTCCAAAATATGAAAATGTGGTTTTTTTTTTATTTATTTATTATTATTATTATTATTATTATTATTTTAGCATTCAACATATAAACAAACACAATATTATACTGACATTAAATCTTAACAGATAATAAGTATAAATACATATGACCTGTCCTTGTAATGTCCACATTGGTTAAAATTGTCATGAATATAACAATTATGATGATCCCCATTAAAATGTGTAGAAAATAATGTATTTATGGCAACTAGTTTTGGGATATCGTAATTTTCAAGTTCTATAACCGAAAAGAGCTCATGGCGTCAGCCAAATACATGTATGCAGAAAAAAGGGAGGTCTACAGAAATCGAGGTAAACAAAATTAATTCGCATCACATATCTATTAACTTGATAAGCATTTGCAATTTTTTTTTCTAATAATATCTTCATCATTCATTTGATCATGAAGTTACACACCAACATATTGCTATTTTGCTCTATATTTATTGGGATCCAAAAGATTTTGATTAAAGTATGAAAAAGAGTAATTTTTCAAGAAAATGTCCCAAAACGGTGGAGTATACGAAAAACTTGTAGAAAACAACTAACCTTTTGCAAGTGACCTGACAAACTTCCTCACACTAAGATATTCTGTAGTGGATTTAGAAGCTGTACAACGAGTGTAAGCCGGTGCTTTTTACCACTTTGCCACCGAGATCGAAAATTGGGTCTTAGATCAGCATAAAATGTTCATAGGGAAATAAAATATAAACAACTTGATAAATATATAGTATTTGTATTAATGTTGTAGATTGTTTGCTGGAGCCGATATTGGAAGGGTACGTCTCCCTAAACCCTTTTTGGTACTTCGACGTGGATACTCAAACATGTAAACGACGCCTTTTTGGTGGACCCAACAATGGTGTTGGAAATAATTTCGACAGCAGATATGAATGTAGAAAATATTGTGGATAAAAGTTTGGAAAATTCGATGATAATACGCCATAGTGGTTGGACACAAACACCTACACACATGTATACACACGTGCATACATTGTAATTATACAGTTAATAAACACAAATGTCAAACCAAACATGAATTTGTTGTGTGTAACAAAAAATATCATGCCGAGGAAAATCTAAGTTTCCCCATTGTTTTCACAGAAATCGTGCTTTTAGGGTAGGTAACATGTCCTCCTTTATATGGTTAAAAGTTCTTCCGGATAATAACCTCCTTCAACTAGTTGAAGATACTGTTATTTGTAGGTGTGGCGTATTTATAATTTAATTTAATCAATCTTAAACGTTAACTTTATTGAAAACCGTGACTTAACATGATTTAATGTTGCTATATGTTTAAACTAACTAGTATATCAGGGAAATAATTCTTATACTAGTACTACTGCTTAACCTGGATGTATTGTATAAGCTAGCTAAACAGTAGATAGCAGCCAGCCTCACTTCCTTGATGGACGTTCAGGTGTTAAACTTGACTTGTACGTTTTCACAGTTTTTCACGTTGCTATTGAGTTTTGATTTGAACTTAGATTGGTATGTTTGTTTTTGATTATATAGTAATATCTAGAGAAGCTCGGATTAATAATACATATAATGGGTGAAGAGATAACTTAAATACTATTAACATAGGCGTAGGAGGGTTTTTAATATGGGGGGGGGGGGGGGGGGGGGCAAACTGAAGCTATGTTTATGTCGTGCCGCAGGTACGACCTCGTGCCAAAGGCACGAGGCGGGGAGAGTATGAGAGGGGTGATAAACCCCTCACATAGGTGGGGTCCGGCCCCCCCCCCGGAAAATTTTCAAAACTAAGTCCTGTCTAGACGCATTTTCAATGTATTGTGCATTGTTTTGATAGGTAAAAATACTGTGATATCAAGGCTAGATTATATAAAATAACCGTATGACACAAGTTCCATAACCAACCCTCTCATTGGAGATGGATGTCAGAGGCTGATCCAGAATTTTAGAAAGTGGGGCGTATAATGTGAGAGCCGAAGGCTCGAACCATCTAGGGGGTTCGGGGGCATGCTCCCCCGGTAAAATTTTGAAAAAGTGGTGCAAAAATCCTGCATTCTGGTGCAATCTGAGCTGAACAATATGTATTATTAGCGACATAAAGGGAGGGCGTACGCCCCCTGCTGAATCCGCCACTGGATATGGGGGTACCCCGGAAAATTTTGACGCCCTTTTACAAGTATAATGATGAAATTGGTAATTGATTGGTTACCAGATGGACATTTCCTGTTAAAGCGCTTGTTTTTTTTTTTTTTTTTTTTTTTTTTTTTTTTTTTTTTTTTTTTTTGTCTCTGTTTTTTTTTCTTCTTTTTTTAGCACTAACACTATAAACATAGACTATGATACAAAAGTATCCCCCTTCTCTGACATTGGGGGGGGGGGGGCGGCCCCCGCTGCCCCCCCCCCCCTGCTCCTACGCCTATGAGTAATCGAAAGACCAACAATAGTGTAACAGCTTAAAAACTTGCAATACCTGGTTCTAATCCCACTCGGCTGCTTGCCAAAGATCAATGGTTTTCTTTGGCTACTCAGTTTCCGAGCTCCATTGAAACTAACCACGCGTACGGTCACATCGATTTAAGTGAAATGTTTTGTCTTTGACGAACAGCATGCAACATTACTCCACTCGGTTTCGATGACAGCTGGGCGACTCGCACGGGAATCTATCGGCGTTAAAGAAATATACCTGAAATGCACCAATAGATATCATCTTACGTAAATCAAATGTTTTTGAACTTCACCCCTATATACCATTTTATGTTGAACAAAAATACTTGAACCGAACCACTAGATGCCATTTTTTGTTGAACAAATGTACCCGAACCACTATATAATAGATGCTAATTGTGTTGAACAAAACATACTTAAACCGCACCACTAGATACCATTTTATGTTGAACAAATGTACCCGAACCACACCACTAGACATCATTTTATGGAGACTCACAAAACTTTTGTTTTATTATATTGGATATTTGATCCGCATCACTAGATACCTGTTTTATGTTGAGCAAAAATATTTGAACCGCAACAATAGATGTTTTTTTTTTTGTGTTGAACAAAATGCTTAAACTGGCACTTGATGTTTATTGTGTTGAACACTAGATGCCAACACTAGATGCCATTATTTGTTACATTAAAATACTTAAATCGCACCAATGTTGCCATTTTATTTCATGAACAAAAAATACTTTAACCGCACCACTAGTACTTGAACCGTGAGTTGAATCGCACCACTAGGTGCGATTTACTGTTGAACACATATACTTTAATCCATGGCACCACTAGATGCTATCATTTTGTGATGAACACATATACTTGAATCGCACCACCAGGTGCTTTTTTATTTTCAACACATCAGTATACTGTGAAGTCGCACCACTTAAGTGTTTTTTATGATATGTTGAACACATACTCGAAGCGCACCCGTGAATCACTTTGACAAATTAACTGGGTATTGTTTTATAAGGATACGTCTCAACTGCATCATCCGGGTTATCTAAGATGGATGCGCGCATGAAAATAAAAACGCCAAAGTTATTTCTGTTACAAGATTTATATGAAATAAGAAAATGATAAAGAAAAACAAAGAGGTACGGAGATGGCTGCAAATATTTACAAATATGTAGTAGTTGGCGGTGGCATTGCTGGTGTAACTTGTGCTGAAACGGTAAGATTTTGACAGGTTGGTTTGGAGTCGAGGAGTTGAATCATTTAGTTATCTATACATATAGGCAGGTTATTGGACAAGTCATAATCATCCATATGGATCAAGCTAATACAAATTATTTATCACAATTCAGTTCATAAAGCACGGTACTTAAATCACGTGTGTGTGTGTGTGGGGGGGGGGGGGTCCCTAGGTCACTGATGGACGCAAACGCAAACATTAAATGGAGCACACACACACACACACACACACACACACACACACACACTAATGCAAACTACACGAAGGACAAGTCATCTCTATTGCTTGAATATTTTAATTTCAACATATAATATACTAATGTGGTTTACACAATTTTTAGGTTTGTGGTGTCTCACATATAGAGGCTTCACTGTAATTACTACAAGTGAAAGAAATATTATTTTCAATATTGACAGGAATATTGAAAGACTAGCATTATTCTAGAATATGGTGTATTTATTCATTTATCATTATGACATTAAACAACATAATTTTGTTCATCTTAATTTAGTTTATTTTCAAACATTTTTTAATTATTCATTTATAAAAAAAATGTCATGCTCAACTTTGACATGAAAAATATCAGAAGCTTATTATAAAGTTATTATGCACTTTTAACAATATACAGAGTGAAATAGATTTTAAAAAAAAAGTTTTAGTAAACATGCAGTCAGTGGATAGTTTTTCAATCGTATGATCATTTTGTAAGTATTATTTAAAACTCTAAGAAACATTATGCAATGGGTCTCTGTTCAGATTATTAAAAATTGATGAAGATTAAACACTTGAATGTGAGGTATAAATGGTGTTTAGTCGGTTTTTACACAGAAAAATGTTGTTGCGCAAAATTTAGACACACAAAGTTGTTGAGTAATGGTGTTTAATGTCCCAGTCAAAAATATTTCGCTTATACATGTATCAAGACATCACCAGCTATAGATGAAGGTGCAGAAATTTTGCCTGTGTGTTGCGCTGATGACATTATACAGAAGGGTTCTTTGTCATGCTGCACCTACTGTGACATGGGACCTCGTTTATTTTAAGTTGCCACCTGAAAGAACAGTGATTTTCATTTAGTAATGCCGAGTGCTTGGGGAAAGAACGGCCACTTCCCACTTTCAAGTCTTTGGTCAGACCTGGTTAGGCTTCGAACCAACGACCTCCCACTTACGGAGCGAGCACTCTACCAACCAAGCTACTGCAGTGGTTCTAGACAAATAGAATTGTTCCTTAAATCTTTCAATTCAAATACTGAATTTGTTCCTTGAATCATGAACTCCATGTAGTGTAGTATATGTTGTTACAAATGTCATGAAGCATCAACTATAGTTGACAGGGTCAGGGGTTCCAATCTTGCCAGGGATATATTAGTCAGCCTAAAACAATGTTGGTTTATCATTTGATAACAGGACTCAAAAGATACACATGGTCTGCCAATGTTCCAGACATTGCACCATTTTAGACTAAAGGGGTCTCATTTATTAAGCTGTTCCATCAATCAATCAATATGTTTTCTGTCTACTTGTAGCTGTCTATGCTGTGTCCAGATGATGAAATACTGTTGATTACAGCATCACCGTTAGTTAAGGTTATAACCAACTATGTACAGGTACATATTACATGTATATATAAAACACGTTTGGCAATGGAGTTGGTCAGCTAACCACATGATAAATACTGGGTACCCCTTAACGTTTGTGCAGAATGTTTTGGAAAACGTTTACGTTGAAATTTCACTGATTAATGTCGTTTTTATGGGAAAACATTAAGTGAATTGAAATAATTGTTCCACAGAACCGTTTTGGAGTATCACATATTACACTGGCAAACCCCATGGATAATAGCAGTGCTACGAGGTAAATTTCACTCCACTGAGTCTAGTATTAAATGTTTGGTTATAAAAGCTTTTTAGAATTTTAACTACTTCATTTGAAATGAAGGATGCTTACAGTATCACTGTGTGGGTGACAACATATTTGAAAATGTGTAAGTGCTGCTGCATTATCAGCTACCACAAAACATTTCTGTAGAAATTGTAATATGTTGCCATAGGCATGGGCAATTAATAAAACAATAGCTATTTTATACACAAGTGAGTTGAGTTGAGTAATGGTGTTTAACATCCAAGTCAAGAATATTTCACTTATATCAAGATGTCACCAGCTATAGGCTAAGGTGCAGAAATTTTGCCTGTGCATTGCACTGATTATAGAACAGGGTTTTTTATTGTGCCAAGCCTACCAAGACACAAGACCTTGTTTACATATGTATTTTAAGTTCCCATCCAAAAGAACTGTGACTTTCATTTTGTAATGCAGAGTGCTTGATGAAAGAACAGTCAATACACACTTTTAAGTCTTGGGTCAGACCTGACTGGGTTCGAACCCATGACCTCCCACTTACGAATTGAGCACTCTACCAACTGAGCTACCACAGTGGTTTTTATACACAAGTGATTTTATGTTCTAGGTCAAGTCTTGTTTTCTTGGAAAATATTGAAAATACTTCAAAATGATGAAGATTCAATAATTTTGTAAATATTACAAAACGAAATTAAAAAAAATATTTGTGTTGATATTATTTTTAGTCAATATCACCAAAAGCCATGAAGAAAATGTTAATGTTGATTTTTTCTTTTTACAAAATTAAGTGAAATCAGAAAATTTATAATTTTTTATCAATCCTTTGAATTCATTACAAATGAAGTCAATATTTGTCTCGGCAATTACTTATAACAGGAATTTTTCTCAAAATGTCACTAAAAGACATAAATAACAGTTTGGTATGACTTATTTTGGAATATTGTTATTTCTGTTTGTGTTGATTTATGTTATAAAATGTTTATAGATTGAGATATATATTTTGATTTTGTACATTACAATTGTTTAAAGATTTCCAAAACTTTAGAAGATTTTGATGTTGAGGAACGACCTATGAGATCCGTAGAGACAACATGTCCAAATGTCAAGGTCATACAGAAAGTCATCGCTTGTCTGAACTCTGAATTAGGTGTAAGTCATATCTGTAGTTATTTAAATTTATGTTCTTAGTCCAATAGACTTATAGTAGGCTGTATGACAATAATTCTTGTATCTTTCATGCTGCCATTACAACACATTTGCTCTTTTTATGTAGATCATGATTATAATGTCTGTCTATCAATTCAACAAGATTTTTTTAAATGTAAATAACTGAACTGAACAATCTGCATACAGAGTCCATTATAAATGTTTTTTCAAATGCAGTGCAAAATTTTACTTTGTGTGGTAATAAATGCAAGGATTGACACTAATACTAGCCTGTTAGCACAAGGCTGGTAAAAATTGGTCAGGGGAAGTGAATTTTGTATTACCATATTACCAGTAGCCTGATAGGCTAGTAGTTTATCTCAAAACAATTACTGGTAAATCATATACTCGTTACAAAGCTTTTTAGACCTAATCAATTTAATAATCTGTACTTCTCCAGATTGCAGGAATTTGCTTCATTTTTAGCTCACCTGACCAAAGGTCATGTGAGCTTATGGTATGGTGCAGCGTGTGTATGTGCATGAGTGCGTGCGTGTGTGTGTGCGTGTGTGCGTGCGTCGTTAACACACATTTTTGACTTCTCCTCTGAAAGTACTTGGCAGATTTCAATGAAACTTGGTGAGAAGTATATATGGGCCGGTGCAATTCAGATTTGTTCGTGGCGTTGCCATGGCTACCATAACTAGGTCAAGGTGACCTAGGGGTGCAAAAATCTTAAAAAATCTTCTTCTCCGAAAGTATTGATTGGAGAAAAAATCTGATGTGATATTTGGCTTCTCTAAGGTCTTAAGCTTATAGTTTGTTCATTTTATGAAATTCGGACAAAAAATAGGTTACGCGTTTTTGCATTTAATTTTGAAAAAATCGGAAAATAGCTTCAAATTGTTATAACTTGACTATTTGACCGGATAATGACATGGGGTTTTCAGTTTTGACATCTTCTTTTTAGTATCTTCAAAATGAGGTCAAGGTCAATTGTGAAGGTCATGACCTAATTTTTTTTACCTCTGATTATAATTATTATCTCAAATACTATAAACGTTTTGTATAGGCATGTAAATTAGAATGTTGTGGGTATTGATACAACGATCATTTTGATGTATAGAAAAAGGTCGTGGGTTCAAAGGTCAAGGTCACAGATGCGAAACACTATAAACTTTTTGTATAGGCATTTATATTAGAATGTTGTAGGTATTGATACAACGATCATTTTGATGTATAGAAAAAGGTCATGGGCTCAAAGGTCAAGGTCACAGATGCGAAACAATACTGAAATGGTTAATTATCTTGAAAACTATAAACTTTTTGTATAGGCATGTATATTAGAATGTTGTAGGTATTGATACAACGATCATTTTGATGTATAGAAAAAGGTCATTGGTTCAAAGGTCAAGGTCACAGATGCGAAAACAATACTAAATTGGTTAATTATCTCGAAAACTATAAACGTTTTGTATAGGTATGTATATTAGAATGTTGTAAGTATTGATACAATGATCATTTTAATGTAAAGAAAAAAGTCATTGGGGGTTAGTATTTATGTTTTGTTTAAATCTATCAGCCAGCCTTTAGTTATCAGGTGAGCGTATTAGGCCCATGGGCCTCTTGTTAAAATTTTTTTGGGGATGGGGATGTCTCGGGACTACTCAAATCCAAGAAGGGCTAGTGGTTTCAAACAACTACTAGACCTGTGTTGTACTGTTGAAAAAATTAGTGTCAAACCCTGAAAAGCATTTATTGTGTCATCAGAGCCAAAAGTGTATGGTCACTGGTGATTTGTAATGATCAGTTGTCACCATGATCCATTCCATGTCACCTGCCTTTAACCACTATATATTTTTGACTAAATAAGAGTATCATTTTTTCCCTGTATATTTGTGTTTTATATGTATGTATATTATGCCCCTGGGGTGTTTGCCAACATAGCCAAGATATAGCCAACATCATTTATTATAGCATCAGTAAATGAAGTACTTGACTGAGAAATTGTTGGACATTCACTCCCAAATGGTAGTCAAATTAGTTCTTTGAAATATTTAATAATGCTATTACACTTTCGATTTCCTCAGGTGAGCAATTTAAGTCCCACAAGCCTCTTGTTACCAGTATGTTAAGTAGTCACCACTACTTACTCACTGTAGTATATATTTACAGACAATTTTCTGTTTTTATGTCAGGTAGTCACCACCATAGATGGAGAAGAAATCAAGTATAACAAGATTTGTATTTGTACAGGTGGAAAACCAAAGGTAAAATTACAATTGTTTACCGGTATATTTGTCCAACTTTACACAAAGCCAGTATTATGTCATTTATATAGAGGTTTCACCAGCTATAGGCAAAGTTGCCAAAATATTCATCAATCGTATGCATTTTATGTCAATGATACTTTGTTTTTTCATGTCATATATACATGTAGAGTCCACCAAAGCCAGATCTACCAATACAGACCCCTGCAGAAATGTGAGAACTCTGTTGTAGTGTTTGAATATCATCGACCTACCTATACACTCTACGTCAGCAGAAGACAGCACTCTTCTGTTTCTTTTTAAGGTGTCATGCCACACATCTGATGGGCTCCAACAATCTGTTATGGCAGTGTATATGTTTTAAGATCTCATATGAAAGACTTTTGACTTTCATTTCTAAATGGTTACTTCTTGGATATAGAAACTCACAGTTATGACTCCATTTAATGGATAAATAATTATTTACAGCTAAGGTTGATTATTCTTTTGTAGGTAATAAGTAAAAACAACCCCTATGTAATTGGAATCAGAGACACCGAGAGTGTTAAGGTAAGTAATAAGTATATGCGACTTCAGATTGGGGTTGATGACTTGATGATTTTCATGAATGTAAGTCACTATGACATTATAATGACCCAATTCTATATATTCTTTATTTGTAAAGTTACAGTGTTTTGCTATGTTTGTTTTCATTCTTCACACAGGGATTGATCATGAGTCAGCTTATCATCTCTAATGAAAATAAGCTAACATGTTATTGATCTGATATATGAACCACTTTTGAATTTGATCAACTTTTCTTTGACCAGTACACATATTATGGAAGTGTATATGCGTTTTCCAAGTTGTATATGTTTTATTGATATAATTGATACAATGAGGATATATGTTATTCATTATACCCCCTGCAAACTAGTTTGAGGGGGAGGGGGTATATAGGAATCACCATGTCTGTCTGTCTGTCTGTCCGTGTAAAATCGTGTCCTGGCCATATCTCATCAATGCTTTGGACAACTCTCATGAAACTTCACAGGAATAATCTTCATGGTCCAAAGGTGTGTCATGACCTTGAACCAAGGTCATATTGGAAAGGGCAAGGTCACAGAAAAACTTTAAATGTTGGGGATGGGGGGTGTGTATTTGGCTCTAAAGAGACAGTTCTAGTTTCCATTGTCTTGTTCTTTCAATAGCCTTTAATATTCACTTCTGGTAGTTATTCATTTAATATATTGTTTACTTATTTATTGATAGGAATTTCAGAAGCGTCTTTGTAAAGCCAGAAGAATTATAGTGATAGGTAATGGAGGTATAGCCACAGAGTTAGTGTAAGTATTTATATTTTATTCAAATTATCAAGGTATATGTAATACTTTTTGTTAAGTTTAGACATCCCTAATTTACTGTACAGGCGACAGTTCATATAGGGTTAATGTCTTTAATATAAATATTCTTGAAATCTGTGTCGCTCAGAAATAAGAAGTATATTAGTTTTCCTATATACTGCTATTGTCCTTAAACCCTCCATTCATCTTGATTATTTCATGTAATTTCAATTTGGCAATTTGGAAATGAAAACTTACTTTAAATAATTTTGACACTGCATTAAAGATCTGAGTTCAGTGATAAGAATAGGTACAAAACCAGTAGTAGCCATAAAGTACATGGAATTTTGATAGTAATCTGGTTTATTTGATAGATATGAGATAGAAGGATGTGAGGTGATTTGGGGTATTAAAGATAAATCTATAACTAGTACATTTGTTGATCCTGGAGCTGCTGAATTCTTTATTGATAAACTGAAAGAAAACAAAGATACCAAGACAGGTGCTCCCTCTAAACGACTGAAATATACAATTGATGGCAAGTACTTAATAAAAACTGAACACACACACACACACACACACACACACACACACACACACACTTTTATAACATGCAGCTTAATCTATGACAAATGTAATTATAAAAATACTCATGATGTTTTTTATTTGCTTATGTACAGATGTTTCAGAAGAAAAGCCAGAAAGTACAACTATGGGTGGGGCTCTAGGACCTGACTGGGTTAGAGATCTGAGTATGGTTGGTTCACAACTGGTAGGTATGAAATAGGGCATGGTGGAACATACTTTGCAAGTACATATATGGTATTACACTTTGATATGTACTTCTATATCAAATAATAGAGTCAGGGCATAGATAAAAATCTTTAAATTTCTTGGAACTGTGTCTGGTAATCAGGTGTTTTGTACTCTGCAACTTAGCACTACAAAAAATGTAATTCTAATATAAATTTTTATTTCAGTACTACATTTTGACAATTTTAATAAGAATGATAGATAAATGTCGGACAAATAATCTACTTTGCAATAGGCTGTGTGTGAACAAAATTCCACTCATCACCGAGTCATTTCAACTCGGTCAAGACAAGTGGTCTTGAGCTTAGCTGAGGTCTGTAGAGTGCATGATTTCAGTAAGTTAGCTATATGAATTAAGCTACATGTATACAGTCTTATTAACATCCAGTTTAGCCATATTATACTAGTTATATACAAAAATATATACATGTATTAATATAAACACATTTTTGACCTGTTAAATGTGACCATTGTGTAACAAAGATTTGTATTTCCCTAGTTCATTATTGTGGAACATCTGTGTAAACATGGTAAACAAATAAAAATATTTTATTTAAAATATTTTCAGATTTCCCACAAAGTTCATGTAGAATACAGTGTGGAGGTCAAACAGATTTATAGTACAGAGGAGTATTTATCTTCTGGGAAGGTACAGTCTGTACTAGAACATGGAGATGGAGGGTGTACAGAGGGTATGTACTCATATTGTATAGATAACAGGAGATTGTTTTACAAAAATGTATCTCTTCAGAGCATTGGGGTGGGTCTTGTTAGCCAAGTGGTCTAAAATACAAACATAGGTATACATAACCTCTAATGCTTAAGTTTGAATCCCACTCAGATTAGATCCTAGTCCAAGTTTGTTTGTCAGTTTACTTGCCAAAGGTTAAGCTGTCCAATCCTAGTTATCCCACCATCTACCATTTCAAAACTGACAGCTGGATATTTCCTGGATATTTATGACAGAATTTTTACTGGTATGTTAATGTCATTACTCAACTCTTTAGATCTAAAGATTATCCATTTGCCCCCTTGTTCAGATGACTGAAACTCCTGTTGTGACAAGTGCTTGTTTCTGCCATTTATTACAGTGCAGAGTTGACATCAGTGGTTTTACAGTGCATTCAGACTGAAGTTAAAATTCTCCTACATGATTCTGGTATTTTTGACAACTATTAAGGTAATAATCACATCAAAAAAGAACGTAAGAAAATTTTAGAATAAATCAACATGTTGACAGGTCCCATACAGTTGAGTTTTCAGAGTGTAACTGGTGTACTAACACAAAACCTTGTGATCAACTGTTTATAGTGATCAGATCTACTGTCAGACAGAATATTTTTAAGATATTATATTTGTGTATGTATGGAAATAAGGTTTAATATTATTTCTTGTAGACAGATGGCCTGTGTATGTAGAATTTACAAACAATAAAATATTTGGTGCAGATTTTGTTGTCAGTGCGACAGGTGTGGTACCAGCCACTGATCCTTTTACTGAAGGAAATAAGGTAAGCATATAAAGTTATATTGAGACATCACCAGCCATATAAGACTGTTGTCAATGTGACAGGCGTAGTACCAGCCGCAGATCCTTTAAATAAAGGAAATCAGGTATGTATTTTGAGACATCACCAGCCATTTAAGACTTTGTTGTCATTGTGACAGGTGTAGTACCAGCCGCAGATCCTTTTAATAAAGGAAATCAGGTATGTATTTTGAGACATCACCAGCCATACAAGACTTTGTTGTCATTGTGACAGGTGTAGTACCAGCCGCAGATCCTTTTACTGATGGAAATTAGGTAACTGGTTACTAGTTAAAGCTTACAAATCATGAGATGAACTTTTTGGCTTAGATTTACAGGCTGGCTAGACTATTTACTTAATGGCTCTTGTTTTAAAACTAGTGGTATAGTTATACATGTATACAGATAACCTCTGGCAATGTACCCAGTATGTCTGCCCAAAGCTTCAACCTTTTGTAAAGAAAATTATTCATTATTTATTCTTCATGAATAAATGTGACATGTAAAATTTGCTGAAAATAGCATTTAATATTATGAATTGGGGATACTACCTGTACCACATGGTGAAAGGGAGACTACTCCAAGTATACATTGATTTGTCCACAAAATGAAATTAATTATGTGATGTGAATTCACAACCACATTAATGTTAACAAATAATCTGACAATTCATTTATAATTAAAACTTTCATTTCTTGGAACATCATTGAAACAGGTTTATGACAAATAGTGAAACATATGAGGTTATGCTATTTATTTGCAAATACACTTGCTATGTATGTTAAAAACTCTGGTTTTTATCCAAATAACTGCATAACCTGGTGCTGTTGAAACTAATTGCTGTAAGTTTAGGAAACGCCATACTGTAAGGAAGTATAAAATGTTTTCTAATAATCTAACTTTCAGGAGAGCATGAGAACATGACATGTGATCAAGAATTTTACTACTGACAAAAGTTGATAAAATGGGGTGAAATCCTTGTCTGATAGTGAGAATATAAGTATCCATGTAGGATAGGGAAATGTTATCCGAAGGGTGGAACATTTCAGTCAGAGACAAGACTTGCAGAGTCTGACAGAAATGTTAAATCTTGATGGTGAGATTTCCCTCACATACTACATGTATGATAAACTCATAAAGGACTTTTTTCTTCCATTTTAATGTTAACTTAAAGATTTTACATTAAAATCAATAGATAATCATTTAAAATTTTGGTTTATGCAGAATGTATAAACTAGAAAACAAAGTTATTCATTTAAACTCCCATAAAAACATTTAGAACACATTGAAGATGGAAGAAAACAATATCTTAGTTTTACATTTAATTATAGTTGTAATATTTTAGTTTGATATTGCTGAAGATGGTGGATTTAAAGTCAATGATAAGATGGAGACGACTATTAAAGATGTTTATGCAGCGGGTGATGTCTGCTCTGCATCATGGGAAATCGCACCTCATTGGATGCAGGTAAGGTATTAATAAAAATAATTCTGGTTTCATAAGTGAGTGATAAAAAGTAACAATAAGTTAATAATCATCTCGTTGACTTTATTAATCAATTAAAAAAGGAATTTTTAGTTTTAGAAATGACAACAGAAAACTGTTTTAAAATAAATGTACATGCATTAGTTAGCCTACTACTCATGTGCTTAACATCACTTTATACATCATGTTATTCAATATTTATGTTTTATGATTGTAAACACCCATCCAAAATGCATTTTGTTGCGTAGAAGAAGTTATTAAGCAAGGATGCAACCAAAAATAAAAATAAAAAGCCCTGAATTAGCAATAACAAGGCTCACGCAAGTAATTGAATTATTAAAAATCAACAAAATATTTGCATTTTCGCTTTCTTCAGTACATTGATAAATAAATGGTTTTCTCACACCTGTGACATGGAAATCCCTTGTTTTTACCCATGTGGAATTTCCTTGTCCCACCCTAGGGTTGAGACAGGCTACACGCTAAATGTCCCGCATAGTGATACCTGCTCTGGATTTATCGTTGAAAGGAATTAATAAGTTAAGAAAAGTTCCGTAGTCAACCAACAATTTCTCAACGTCACAATCACTTACACACGCTTAATTGATGACGTCATAATCATTTTACGTGAGAACAACAACAAAAATTGATTACATCATTTTCAGTAGGCACGGATGGTGACATGAAAACTGAACATTTGATGCAATTTTTGTCTACAATCATGTTTTATGTTGCAAATGTGCGAGAAAAAGAATCCTTCACCAGTAACAGGGTAAGATAGAGATATCTAAACTCGGGTGAATATTTTTAATGTCCAGAACTCGCTAAAGCTCGTTCTGGACAGGAAAATATCCATCCTCGTTTGAGATATCTCTGTCTTACCCTGTTACTGGTGTAAGATTCTATTAGTATCTATTCATCATGTTCATTGTAGATGAGACTGTGGTCACAAGCTAGACAAATGGGATCATATGCAGCTAAGTGTATGGTAGCCAGTATCAATGGAGAGGATATAACAATGGATTTCTGTTTTGAACTTTTTGCTCATGTTACGAAGTTTTTTAACTATAAAGTAAGTGTGATAAGAAAGCTGTAATTTTAGGATATCAATCAGCAAATAGGATGTGATATCTGATGATATCTGAAAGTATGGGTTTGTCAGTTTCTGGGATCTTATATCACCATAAGGTTATATTTGTTTTTGAAGAAATCCAGTTGTTTCCAATATTTCAGGATTAGTTATCAGTTTTATTCACTTCATTGTTTTTTTAACTTAAAACAGAAACACAGAAGGATACAAATAAATGAATTATTTTTCCTGCCATTTTAAATATATGTAACATTTCTTATATCACTGCCAGGTAAACATGCAAATAGATAAAGTTCTTGCTAAAAGTAGAAGTTTCTTGGGACTTTAGGGCTAGATTCCAAGACAGTTGTTTTATTGGTTCCAGGGTTCTTGCACTTACAAACTCTCCATTCCAAGATGCACAGCAGTATGATAGTTGCTTACAGTTATATGTATGAAACTAAACCCTGACTAAATTTCAACACAAGTTCAACTGAACTTTATTTATAAAGACATACAATTTATAGTGTGTGTTTACTTTACCTGAGTAAGCCCAAATACCTATCTAATCTAAATATATTTTTCTGAAAGATGTTAGGTTTTCGGAGCTGTTTCACTAGTTGTCAGTTTATTTGAATCTCAACAGTAGGTCTTAAGATTCTCAAATTTGAGATTTTCAAAATTCTATTTACATAAAATATATAATTATTCCTATTGTTTTTGTATAGGTTATACTGCTTGGGAATTTTAATGTACAAAAGAGAGATAATGATCTAGAATATGAACTACTTTTGAGAGTAACAAAAAGTAAGTTGTTAAAAAGAAGTTAACCACATAAATATTACCATGTACTATACACCCCCAACAGAAATATTCATAGCTGTGTTAAATATAAGTAACTATATGACATTTTGTTTGAAAAGGAGTGGTGTAAAGGTGTTTCATACCCAGTTAATAATCTTTCATTTATTGAGGCTGTTACTTAAGAGTACTTCAGAGATGTGGAGAAAATTAGAGTTCCGCTAACCTTCGGCAATTGAGAGAGACCTTCAGGCTTCAGCAAGCCCACTGACACACTTTCTCTTGCTAGGATCTGCCAGAGCAGAATTTGAATCCAGTCAGTAAGAAATAATGTAATTTAAGCTGGCACTTTGCATTGAGGCTCCTTGGGTATAGAGAAAAATACTGATTGTGTGAAAAATGGTTAGCTTTATGATTGAAACATATCTCAAATTCCATATTTTTTAGGAAGAAAAATTTAAGGATAATAAATATCACATTTTGCAAAAATTAAGAAATTATTCTCCCAACTATATACAACCTTTGATGACAAATTTACAAATTTCTAATAGATGTAACATATCAATGCTACCATTAACAGAACTACATAATATCAGCATCAGGGGAAAATTATTTAGTTGATTTAAATATGGTAGTCATTTTACAGCATTTCCACATATAAAGTGGAGGTATAAAGTGTTTACTTTGTTTCTTAACCTAACATTTTGTCCACCTTTTTTCTGAAAAGCTATTAAACAGATCTTTATAAAACTTAGGCAGGAACAATGAACAATCTTTGTTTGGTGAAGATGTGTTATTGGCTATTTGCATTTTGATCATGCTTATGGTTGAGAAAACGGGTTTCCCAGTTGGGGATCATTTTGGGGATACTTTTGAAACCGCATTCCATTTCAGTTATAACTTGTTTTATTTCAGATGAGGAATATGTTAAGGTAGTTTTAAAAGAAGGAAGATTAGAAGGAGCTATTCTGATTGGAGAAACTGATTTAGAAGAAACATTTGAAAATCTAATTTTAAACCAGACTGATCTGACCCCGTTTAAGGATAATCTACTTGACCCCAATATCGATATCGATGATTTCTTTGACTGACACAGGTGAATCTTTGTTTACAGGTAAACAATTGGATTAATTTAATCACTTGTTAATATGTAAATAATTGTTATGGCAAATAAATTATTTTTAAGATTGTTTGTTTGCATTACATGATTTCCTTTTCTAATAGGATGTTGAGAATATAGATGTTTTAGACAAATATATAATGCCCATGTTTTGTCTTGTCTGACTAACAGTACAGGCCTGTCTAAAGTTTAACACTTGGCTAATGAAGAGTAGTCTAAAGCTCAGCTGGCGATGATAAATCAAGGTATAGGGTAGGTAATGGAAGAGAAGCTGTCAAGAGGTAGATAGCAACTGCCCAAAAGCTGCCAAAATAAAGCTAATTAAGGGCTGTCAATTTGACATTAATGTGATAGCGTAGTGTAAAACTTTTGACAGGTCTGTATTGTATTCATATCCCAGAATTGGTTGATTTTATGACCACAGCCATACACATTACATGGTACAGTGTAATTAAAAAAGCTGACCATTTCTGGTTTTACATTATATGTCAAATGACTCGGACATGATAAAACCTCCATTGGACATAAATAAATTTGGTCCCAAAATATTTTCCATACACTATTTTTAACCATGGGCCTACTACAACTAGATGTATGGAGGGACTAAATAACAAAGACTTCAAAATTATATCTATTTTTAATTGCATCATTCCCATATACATACATTTGTAGTGTGACAATCATATATATAGACTTTATCATAATTTTTTGTTAGTACAATACATGTTTTTTCTATATATACAATCATTTGAACAATTTTAATTATATCTGAAATATAGCAGGTTTTAGTAAACAATAATTTCCTATAAAACCATATACACATACTTCAATACATATACTGACCGGGATTAGTGTATTTTAGCACTCGTTGATACTAAGTTACAAATATTTAAAACATTCAGCTACATATATATAAAATTAATAAATAAATGAATATTTGAATTTATCACAGTTAAAAACTCACATACACACACCTTAAGAGTTTGTCATCATTTAATGTATAGGAAAGATAATTCCACTTATTCCACCATAATATAAACAGCATTATTATATTAGAGCTATGTCTTTAACCAGTGTTGTGCATCCCTGCTTGATTACAAAAGGTGGTACTAAAATTACACATTTTTAGCTCACCTGACCGAAGGTCAGGTGAGCTTATGGCATAGCGCAGTGTGTGTATGTGCGTGCGTGTGTGCGTGCGTGTGTGCGTCGTTAACACCTATTTTCGACTTCTCCTCTGAAACTAGTGGACAGTTTTTAATGAAACTTTGTCAGAAGTATATATGGGCCGGTGCAATTCAGATTTGTTCGTGGCGTTGCTATGGCTACCATAACTAGGTCAAGGTGACCTAGGGGTTCAAAAATCTTAAAAAATCTTCTTCTCCGAAAGTACTGATTGGAGAAAAAATCTGATGTGATATTTGGCTTCTCTAGGGTCTTAAGCCTATAGTTTGTTCATTTTGTGAAATTCGGATAAAAAATAGGTTACGCGTTTTTGCGTTTAATTTTTAAAAAATTGTAAAATAGCTTCAAATTGTTATAACTTGACTATTTGACCAGATAATGACATGGGGTTTTCAGTTTTGACATCTTCTTGTTAGTATCTTCAAAATGAGGTCAAGGTCAATTGTGAAGGTCGTGACCTAATTTTTTTTACCTCTGATTATAACTATTATCTCGAAAACTATAAACTTTTTGTATAGGCATGTATATTAGAATGTTGTAGGTATCGATACAACGATCATTTTGATGTATAGAAAAAGGTCATGGGTTCAAAGGTCAAGGTCACATATGCGAAACAATACCGAAATGGTTAATTATCATGAAAACTATAAACATTTTGTATAGGCTTATATATTAGAATGTTGTAGGTATTGATACAACGATCATTTTGATGTATAGAAAAAGGTCATGGGTTCAAAGGTCAAGGTCACAGATGTGAAACAATACTGAAATGGTTAATTATCTCGAAAACTATAAACTTTTTGTATAGGCATGTATATTAGAATATTGTAGGTATTGATACAACGATCATTTTGATGTATAGAAATAGGTCATGGGTTCAAAGGTCAAGGTCACAGATGTGAAACAATACCGAAATGGTTAATTATCTCGAAAACTATAAACTTTTTGTATAGGCTTGTATATTAGAATGTTGTAGGTATTGGTACAACGATCATTTTGATGTATAGAAAAAGGTCATGGGTTCAAAGGTCAAGGTCACAGATGCAAAACAATACCGAAATGGTTAATTATCTCGAAAACTATAAACTTTTTGTATAGGCATGTATATTAAAATGTTGTAGGTATTGATACAACAATCATTTTGATGTATAGAAAAAGGTTATTGGTTTAAAGGTCAAGGTCACAGATGCAAAACAATACCGAAATGGTTAATTATCTCTAAAACTATAAACTTTTTGTATAGGCATTTATATTAGAATGTTGTAGGTATCGATACAACGATCATTTTGATGTATAGAAAAAGGTCATGGGTTCAAAGGTCAAGATCACAGATGTGAAACAATACCGAAATGGTTAATTATCTCAAAAACTATAAACTTTTTGTATAGGCTTGTATATTAGAATGTTGTAGGTATTGATACAATGATCATTTTGATGTATAGAAAAAGGTCATGGGTTTAAAGGTCAAGGTCACAGATGCAAAACAATACCGAAATGGTTAATTATCTCGAAAACTATAAACTTTTTGTATAGGCATGTATATTAAAATGTTTTAGGTATTGATACAACAATCATTTTGATGTATAGAAAAAGGTTATTGGTTTAAAGGTCAAGGTCACATATGCGAAACAATATCGAAATGTTTTATTATGTCGAAAACTATAAACTTTTTGTATAGGCATGTATATTAGAATGTTGTAGGTATCGATACAACGATCATTTTGATGTATAGAAAAAGGTCATGGGTTCAAAGGTCAAGGTCACAGATGTGAAACAATACTGAAATGGTTAATTATCTCGAAAACTATAAACTTTTTGTAGAGGCATGTATATTAGAATATTGTAGGTATTGATACAATGGTTATCATGATGTAAAGAAAAAAGTCATTGGGGTTTAGTATTTATGTTTTCTTTAAATCTATCAGCTAGCCATTAGTTATCAGGTGAGCGTATCAGGCCCATGGGCCTCTTGTTCTTTCTATTTTTCCATTTGACCTTTTCATAATAATTCAGGTAGTTGAAATTTGGCAAGTTATGTTTAGGAATATCCATAGAAGTAATGTCATATATTTAATTTGGGCTTCACATATTCTGGAGCCAACTGTTTAGCTCACCTGAGCCAAAGGCTCAGATGAGCTATTGCAATCTATCACCGTCCGTCGTGTGTAAACTTTACATTTTAATCTTCTCCTCCAAACTACTGGGCCAAATTTGATGAAACTTGGCGATTATCATGCCTGGGTAACAGCCTTTTAAAATTGTGTTCAGGGTTTGGCCACGCCCACCAAGATGGCCGCCGTTACTAAAAATAGCAAAAAGACAAAAAAAATCTTCTTCTCTGAAACCAAAAGGTGCAGGCAAATTTTGATTGGATATTTAGATTCAGCATACCTGGGAACATTAAAATTGTGTTTTTCATGAAAATTGAACGAAAAATAGGTTACGCGTTTTTTGCGTAAAATTATGTAATTTTGAAAATGAGACATTTATTGTTATAACTTCCTAACGGCTGAAGATAATTGTATGGAGTTGTCACTGTTGATCTTGTCTTGCTATTTTCTTCCAAAAGATGTCAAGGTCAAAGGTCAAGGTCATGTCCCTGTTTTTGACCTTTGATAAAAAATGCTATTTTTTAAACATTTCAGGTGATAATGGCATGGGATTTTCAGTTAATTGTAGGTATTGACATGACGATCATTTTGATACATAGATCAAGGTCATGGGTTCAAAGGTCAAGGTCAAAGATGCACAACTATTACCGTTATAGTTGATTATCTGCAAAGCTATTAGCTTTTTGTATAGGCATACATATTAGAATATTGTAGGTAATAACACAATGGTCATTTTGATATATCAATAAAGGTCATGGGTTCAAAGGTCAAGGTCACAGATGCAAACAAGTACTAAAATGGTAAATTATAAAAAAAAACTATAAACTTTTTGTATAGGCATATATATTGGAATATTGTAGGTATTGGTCTAATGATAATTTTGATATATGAATAAAGGTCATGAGTTCAAAGGTCAAGGTCACAGATGCAAATTAATACTGAATTGGTTAATTGTCTTGAAAACTATAAATATTTTGTATATGCATCTATGCTAGAATATTGTAGGTATTGGCCAAATGATCATTTTGATATATGAATGAGGGTTATGGGTTCTAAGGTCAAGGTCACAAGTGAGTGTTAAGGCCCATGGGCCTCTTGTTTAAAATAAAATACATTATCCAAGAAGTCAACTAAATTACATCATGTACACAACATAGGTTTGAAGTTTCAATTCAATGCAAGTGGTGTCCAGGAAATATTGATATTTTTTAATTGGACATACATGATCCATGAAGTGACTGCATTACATGACAGGTATTGACTTATCATTTGATATGTAACTTTATATTCACGTACTTAACAGATGTAGATTTAAACATTATCTTTGTTTGTCTCTTACTTTTACATTCCTTAATTGTAAAAAAAATTGATTCCAATTGATAGTTCTTCGTCCAAGGCCAGGGTTTGGCTTGTTTTGCTTCTAGTCAGCAAGTAAACTTTCAAACCATGGTCATTAAAGTCTGATCAAAAGTCTATGGATACAGTTTAGTGGACTTCTGATCAGATGTATATACTTTCTGTGAAGTACGCCCGACCAGTCCCTACTGCTTCAGAGTAAGATGGCGGGTCTTTGACATATGGTGGACTTTTTATCACAACAATCTGCATGTCTTCCCTTATAACATTACTGTATGCTGGGGGACTATTATCATCACTTTGTTGTTCACGGTTTTCTGTACAACCAAAAATACCTAAGAATAAAAAATTAAAGATTTAAATAAAATTGCTATTAAAATGTACACAAAGTACAATATACATAACACTACTAAATATCCCTCAATACTAGACTCGAGGAATGAAAATTTCCAGCTCCGTTTGAGAATGAATAAATCCTACCTGTGTTTATGTCAGTAGTGACGGACCAATTCAGAAATGTGTAGATACATGTATTCAGTATAAGCTCAGATTTTTTGCAGATACATATTGTCCCGAATTTAGGTGACAACAAAGTAATATGCTGCCAAGTTCATCACTGTTTTCGTTGTACCTGCTTATGTTGGATGAACAGCAATTACCATACAGCTGCCCCAGTGTCCCTTTGGGTCTTATCTCTCTCCATATCAAATTTAAGTATTCTATGGATTCTAAACAGCTTTGTCCTAACAAGAATTATCTACCTCTGTTAACTTTTCTACAGTTTTGCTAGTATTTTCATCAAAAGAGGAGAAATTCTGTTGGACTCAATTTTGAAATAGTCAAACAAATTTAAGCATCGCTATCTTAGAGACCTTACCCTTTCCGTGCCAGGATTTTTCAAATGCAAATAAAAATGTGTAATACATACAAGTACAACTATGCACGTTTTGAGTAGTATGGACAAAGCATTATTCATATATATTTGAAAATATGAAACATAACAATTTTTGTGTTTAAAACGACATGTATGTAGACTTGACTTAGAACCTTCAGATCACAATTGACAACATTTATGTCGCCTTGCCATGGGACTCCACATACAGATATATAGATCCATAATTCGAGACTATGTGAAGGTATCTTGTGAGCTTGAAATATAAGATGCAACATTTTCCTCAAGTATTGCTTAATAGTTAGACTTATACCCCAATTATTACGCCCACGAAACTGAATGACAAACGTGATGACTTCAATTTTTCTTTTGTCAACTTTCATTTCCATTTTCCAATTAATATGCTATTGTTGATTGTATTGTTGATAAGTTTGATGTCTCTGTGTCAAAGATTGCCCTGAATATGTTTGACGTCTCATAGTTCCATGTTTTTTTTCACACAATTTTGATAACACACGTGGCGGGTGTAGCTAGCTAAACAGGAGGTGCTTACACTTCCGGAGCACCTGACCTCACTTCCCTGGTGGAAGTTCACATGTCTAACCTAACTTGTCAGTTCCAAAGTTTTTACTTTGCTCCTGGATTGTGATTCGGACATGAATTAGTATGTTTCTTTTTGACTATGGTAGACCTCCCACTACGGTCACTTTGTACAAAGCAAGCTGCTAACAAATAAATTGTTGACCTAGGGATATCGCAAGCCTACGCTTATCAGGACCCTCAAATGTTTTATAGCCGTCATCACAGTATTGTTGATAAGTTTGATGTCATTGTATTCAGGATTTCCCTGGATATATTTGACGTTCCATGTTCCTTTCACTCAGTTTTGATTACACACTTGGCGGGTGCAGCTAGCTTTACAGGAGTGCTTATGCTTCCGGAGCAGCTGACCACTCTTCCTTGATTAAAGTTCGCATGTTCAACCTACATTGTTAGTTTTAAAGTTTTTATTTTGCTCATGGAATGTGATTTGGACATGGATTAGCATATTTGTGTTTGATTATGTTACCATGGCATGCAATTCTCGGATATTTATGACGACTCGACACAGAACTTAATGACTAGGACATTCTAACTCCTAAACGAGATTTATGTCTTCTTGGCATGGAACCAAGTCTTTTTGGTCATATATTGTAATTTCAAACACACACATATATATAGCACACCTTTCAAAAAAAGTTAAACATTCATTAAGGGACTTGGGAACTGTAGTTTCAATATTTGTCGATTAAGTCTACTGTTGTAAGCTTTACAGTTATGTTTTCTTAAGACATAAATACGCCCAAATACCAAAATATATTAACGTTTGCAGGCTGTGTTTTTTTAAATGTATGGGTACTTATATTTTATTTCTTCAAATTGTTAATGGGTAGCTAGGTATAACTTACTTTACTATCCGTTGTTTTATTGCCTGTCTGTTAATCAGTGTTGTTTTTACGGGAACCATTTGTTGACTTCAATGACGGAGCTTAGTTTATTATCAATACCTATTTATACTCGTGTTAAACATATATTAAGGTCACCATTTTGCAATAGATAAAATCAGGATCGTGGTTTCTTTACCATATCTAATTTCAACATTTGGTTTAATAAATATACACAACCTGTGGTTAGTCACGTTCACTTATGTTTTATATCTAAGTCAGTACCTGCTAGTAAAATTTATTCAGTTTTTAAATGTTACCGAAGACATGGTTTCAAAGGCCTAATTCGACAATTCCAATGGTAAAGTCTTGTTAAGTTCTGCAATTTATAATTAGCATTTATAAGCTGTGTTGTAAGTGCATATTTCACAGGTAACACATTAACTATCGAGTCGTGTTGACTTTAAACAACACCACAGAAGACAATCAGCAGGATTTCACCGAAAGATGCATCATACATGACGTACAAGCCTGTGTCATAAACATGGAATGACTTGCAATAAACTGTGCGATAGATGACCAACATCATGTAAAAACAGGTTTTTACGGGAAAGAAAATTTAAAAAAATCAACATTCCAGTCCATATCACAATCACAAAGCAAAGTTAAACACGTGAACTTTTACCAGGGTATTGAGGCTGTGTGTTCTGGAAGGGCAAGTACCACAGCCACTTGTTTCTGATATTAAAAATACTCTATACTGAAACACAACACCAGATATTTATCTTCACACTGTCCAAAACGTTGACCCCTTGGTTTTTCTTTGTTTTTACGTAATGCTTTGGAATTCAAAAACACAACATATATCATTCTTTTCTACATATATTCCGCTAAAGTATGATGTATAAAATGTCCCTCAAACCAAATTTCGGATAACGTTCCGATTGGGTGAAAGTACATAGAGATAAAAGATTCAAACAATCAAAAGAAAATTGATTTAGCCAATCAGAACGTTTACCGAAATTCGGTACGGGATCAGCATTCACAGTTGACTGTGGCCATGTCAAAAAATGCAATGGTCAAATAAAGTTTAGGTCATGTTACACGGTTTAGAAACGACAATGACAGACATTTTATATATCATTATAGCGGAATGTATGTAGAAAAAAAATGGTATATGTTGTGTTTTTGAATTCCCAAGCATTATGTAAAAAAAAAAACAAAAAACAAAGAAAAACCAAGGGGGGGGGGGGGGGGGGTCAACGTTTTGGATAGCAGCAAGATGAATACCTTGTGTCATGGTTAAGTATAAAGTGTTTTTTAATGTCTGTGTCAAGTACCTGTGTGGCTAGCTACATCCGTCAAGAGGTACTTATCACGTGGTACTATGGAGAATCCCATTGCAGTTAGTTCATTAGATACCTTGTATGTTGCTTCTAAGTCTCTTGTAACATGCTGTTTTCTGCATTCGTGTGCAGCATCCGATTAAAACAAACTGCAAGATGACTATGATCAACACTCCTAGTAAATAGTATGCCGTGTGTCCAGACCAAATACTGAAATACATTGGATTGAAGAATCTGCATTTAATGAGTTAGGGTGGGTATGATGGGATTGTATCCTAAATGGACCATTTTTATTTTTGAAAAACAAATGAAAAATATACTTGCACTTAAATAAAAAGTAATGGTAAAATATTTGAGTATGTTCCATACACAGGTTCATTTTATTGGCATTTTGTCTTTGTGCCCTCCAATGTGAAAATTGGGATCTTTTTCCTTACTTATGTATCATAGCTGCTGGTTAGGTTGTTTAGCATTCCCAGGGTTATTGACTTTTTGATGTTTTATAATGTTGTAATAGACGCATAGCTGGTAACCTTAGCCTTAAGATAACTAATGGGATATTATCCTTAATTGAAGTCTAGAAACTAAAGTCGGGGTCAATGTACCATCATGGATATTAAAGGTCTATGGTGTTTGGTGTCAAGTTTCAGCTTACCTTGTAGACATTTCCGATGATTTGTGCGATTTGTCGTCACCTGAGCCGTGAAGTGTATGTGTTGTTGGTACTATTAATATCAACACGACCGTCATGCCCAGTGAATTTACTGTCGCCTATATATACATAAAAAGTTAAATAATATCAATATCATTTATATGTGACATAAAATTTCTGCCATTAACAACAACAACAACAACAAAAAGAATTTTGAAACCAATCTAAAGTCACTAAATATTACGTAAATATTACGTAATGGGAATGAGCATGTTTTGAGGTATAAACCCATACAAAGCGTACAATGAACGGGTATCTATTACAGATGTTTTTGTTTGAACGCAATCATCTGTTTTACATTTTACTTTAACGTTAAAAAATAAACCGATAACAGGGCGATAATTTACAGAGGTTTTACAAACAAGGAAGTTTTTAAAATGCAACAATGGTTGAACCTGTATGGAAACTGAAACAATCTTGTTTTAAGTTACATTACCACTCAACGATGAAATGAACGAAAAATAACTAACAACTTTGATAGATTATATACATAATACAATGTACATTGACTCTTTAACCAAAGAACATTGCTTTCGGCTTTCAGCACCAATTTTTTTTGAAAATTTCAGAAACATTTAAAATCTATTTTGAATAGTCCATTACATACATCAGGTATACAACATTAAAAAATGTAAAAAAAAAAAATGTATAAATAATAATTTTTCATGAACCACTAAGAAAGGTCGACGATCTTCAGCTGAATGTATAAAAGACATAAACAAATATTCGACAAAATAACACACTTGCTGTTTCAAGTGAAATTACAAAAAATATATAACAAATGTTATTATAGTTATATTTATTATTATTATTATTATTATTATTATTATTATTATTATAAATAAATAAGATATAATAATTACCATGATTTTAGCTTCACCATCACTAACCAGTATCTATGTATACTGTCTACAATCGACGTTTGACACGACCCATTTACACAAAATACAAATTGACATTGGGCGCTCACTCGTAAAAAGTTGTTGACATCGGAAATTTTGCTTTTTCATTGTTTGAATATTCATTGCTATGGTTCATTTTACATCTTTTTGTTGTTGTTTCTTCCCTGATAAACATTTAATACGAGATAAGCTATAAATATTAAGACTACGTGAAACTATTTAACGTTTTTAAAACTTTAAAACTAACCGATTTAAATATAAAGTTCATAAATTCTTAAGAGCTATTTTTGTGACTTTAACCTTGTGTTTCATAAACACGTTTCTTCTACATTTTCATGCGCACTTCATTTTATTTCCCTTTCCTGTGTTCATGTTTTCCCATGAAGATCACTATAATGCTGCTAAATACCCAATGTCTCTATACCATGTAAATCACTCAGCATAGATATTCCAGCTCTTGAGCATTTCGAATATCATTTGCATCTCTATATATACGGATATGGATAAAAACAATTAATGAATTGAGTGGGGATAGGATTCGCTAAATGATATCTTGTTCAGTGCTTGTATGACACAGTCGGATCTCATACGGAGTGTTCTGTATTCTTTTTATTGGCCGATTTATCTGTTGAGACCTTTAATCAAATTATGTCACTATAATGATGTAGCATCTTAAGTTACTAATGTCACAATTTACCTTGTAGCATGAAAGCGCCACATGCACATTTTCAACATTATTCGTGGTTTATCTAGATTCATTTATTGGCTGATTTCTACATTGAACTATATTGATATTTAAATCATGCCAGTAGAACTAATATCTCGAGATTCCAGTGTTACTGATTTTACCTTATGGCATGGTATCACCACCTGAAATATTTTCAACATTATTCATGGTTTATCTGGATTCCTTTATTTGGTGATTTCTCTGTTGAACCATTTTAATATTCAAAACATGTAGATATGACTTACGCATAAAGTTATCAATGCCATTATGAATCTTGTTGCTTTAATTTGGTACCCGAACATTTTCAACATTTTCCATAGTTTATGAGTATTAATAAAGCTAGAGCCGTGTTTGTGAGCAGAACAAGAATAGAACATAGTCTCACAACAGCAATCTTACATGTTACATGACCACTCGCCACCTACAAGCTCGAATTCCATTATCGGACAGATCCAAGTGCTAGGAAGTTTTTTCAGTTTGCCGTGTTTTCATGACTATTACATAACTGACCGCCTCGATAAAATCTGAACTAGAGCTAAATCAACTCTAACAGTATCTTTTTATTGTGTGTTTTGCTAACGATTCATAGTTGTCTTCGTGTCCTGTTCTGTGCGACTGGAAGCTATGTGCTTGACAACACATTTTTCATAATGTTTGTTTATTTCGTATGTTGTGTTGGATTGGTTGATTGTTATGACTGGCTAGTGCAATGCAAGTACAAGTGTACGTTTTCAGCTGTATATTCCAATACGACAGTAATTTAAACAAAAGTTGTTCGTTTTCTTATACACTAATATTCTCTCTCTCTATATATATAGTACCCAACAACTAAATACCGAAATTTGTGCTTTGTTTATAGACATCATACATGCCAAATTTGTATCGTCTCTTTTCCTTTTAGTCATTTAAGTGTTTGTGTTTGTTGTAGACAACTGTAAATATTTACAACGCTGAATAGGAAAACAACATTGACATGTCTATTGTTCTTTCATTCGTAATATTTATATAGAAGCATCCGCCCAATACATTGGTAGTGATGGGATTTGCAGTTAATACATAACATTGCATGTTTCCAATAATGTAGATGAAATAAGCACCTGTGTCCTCTATGCATGAGTAAACTGTAATACATGTATATATATAATAAATATTTAAATTTAAGGGTCAGGACAACATTCCTTGTCATAACTTAGTAGCATTTTGCCATTACGCTCAAGCTAAATGCAATGTTTAGGATATACATTGATTATTGGTGTGTTCACCGTGCGCCTTATATCAATGTTTGTGATGTTGGAGATGTACATGTACTATGTAACCATTTAACTGTCTAGAAATGGCGTTTATAGTGCTTTAACCTCCATTGACTTACAAAGCAAACTGAATAATGGGTGCCAGCACGTTATGCTTACACTGCTTTGCATGTAAACGGTTACATTTACTTTTCACATGTCTGTAAAACCTTATAATGGTTTATCCTGATTGGAATTTAAAACACTGTTGTTTACAACATGCACGACCAGTCGTTGATACGTATGTAAAATCAACTGGAAGTATGGATTAATTTGGTTTTAAAAACAAAAAAGACGCGCGTTTTCTTTTAAAATATTTTATTGAAATAGAATTTTACACTCAATATTTACAAAAACTTAAAAATTTTAGCATAAAACTTCAAAAAGATTTGAAATAACTTATTGGAAAAACAAGCAGCAAAGTCATCCACACACACACTCACACCACACACACACACACTGATCAATAACATATAAAAGCAATAATAGCTGATTCAAAACATCTGTCTGAAATATTTTGGGAGTTAAACAGTTCTTTTGTATATTCACTGACAAGTTTAAATATTTGCTATAGTTATGACCCAATATCCATGTAAAATTATGTTTTATTACTATACATTAAAATAGCTATATAATCCTAATGTTTTCAATTTTTCTTCAAAATAAAATTAATTATTTCCCTTGCGTCCCCATAGTTATATGTTTGACTGAACCGAGAAGATAGATTTATGCAAGTTAGGGACATGAAGAAATCAGAAGAATGTATATCTATTAGGCCATTTCTATTTTATTAAATGTTTACCGGTTTATACATGATAGTACAAGTACACATATTAACATTGAACATGCAAAATTATCCTAATCTTACCTTTATCTTAAGATAGACCAAAATCGAATGAGAATGATGTTTGTAAAGTGATATCAAGATTTGTTTCCAAAGAAGACATGATAAGCTTTTTAACATGCTGACGTTGCAATTGAATAATTGTTGAGAATGGTACAATTGCACGGTAAATGTTGCTCTGCAGGGTATTCAGCAAAGACGCGGAAATCTAGACACTGCTGTCTTGGCAATTATGAAGCACCTGCAACTGTAGCTGCAAGTGTTGTTACATAATTATAGTAACTCTTCATATAGCACGTCGATGGATGCTGGCATTAGTTTTTCCCTGTTCTGCCCAGGAAGAACCGTTAGTATATATATATATATATATATATATATATGCAGACGTAATATGCGTTAGATGTTCGTCACTATTTTTGTCAATAAATATGAAAATTTAGTTTTATGGTAATATAATTTGGTAACCAACAAAATGAAAAGCCCTTGTCAACCATTGTCGTTGTTAATTTCTGGAAGGTCTGTAGGATTGCATGTTGCTATGGCTTCGTTATAAGATGGTGGATCTTCTGTATATGGCGGGGCTTCAGTGACATTAACCCGGATTTCTACATCTCTCATCGCAAAATTATCATAAGCTGGGGGAGCGTATTCGTCTTCAGAAGTTCTTCTGGTTCCTAAACAATAAAATATTAAAGATTAATTAAACTTTCTGAAAAAAATGTGTTCGGAGGCTCTGGGGGTAACCATACTTTGCAGTGATATTTGTATAGATTGTATTTAAATGTCTTTTCGATAATATCATCAAAGTAAAGGCTTCATTGTGGTGAAACTCTGCACTTTCCGTCTATTTGAAATATAATGTTTTGCCATGTGATTAGTTATTTTCACTAGTGACATGTGTTCCAAAGATGCTCTAAGGTTAAGTATACTTCATAGTGATATTGCCTATAGATTGTTTTGCAAAATAGCATTTCTTTATGTCCAAACCGTTTACCTTCCGCCTATTTATACTGCTTAGTTTGCCTTAGTGACCTGTGTTGAGCATACTCTATAGTGATATTGCCTCTAGATAGAATGACAAAATGACACTTTGATGATGCCCACACTTTTTCTCTCCTTCTATATGCGGTATACTTTGTTGTGATGTGTGTTTAGGTTAATGCTTCTGGGGGCTCTGAAGGTATGCCTACTTTGTAGTGACTCTGCCGGGTGATTTTTATTGTCAACCGGTAATATAACTGTTAGATGAGATATTAACCATTCAGCTGGATGCAATACACATGAAACAAACACATCTTAATGTTGAATAACTCACGGATTCTTATTTAATGTTGAACCTACGAGTACTACAGGTATCCAACAAACTTACTGTAAACTAGGAGTAATAGTGATGGTAAACATGAAACTGGTTACTCAACATTTTTAAACAACTGGAACAAAGAAAATTCTGTGCAAATGATAATTCTTCTCGCAGTACAGAGGGTGTCTAGTCATGTGTGTTGAAGGTCACTTTGTGTCTTATTATTAAAGACCTGACTATATAGACTATATAAAACATATCCTCCATTTTTAACACTTGATATTAGCGATAATCATCCGATGTGCTCTTACAATTTCTATTCTCACAAAGTGCGCATTAATGTGTTTATTAAACTATGATGAATTTGTATCTTCATTATTTTATTTCTTTTTACAATATGCTATTCTTAGATTCCTTATAAGTGATCACTTTTTCACTACATGTATTAAAATGGATTGTCTTTCGTTGAAATCATTCACAAACATACCAATCAATGTCCAATTTATAATCCCAAAGAAAAGTACAAACTTCTTCCAGGTAAGTGAGGCTGGGTGCTCTGGAAGGGTAATCACACCCTGTTTAGCTACATCTGTCACATATGAAAACTATTATTGTTCCGAAAAAACGACAACAACAACGATATCTTCAACATTTGGATCTGTATCATGACCATTTACACAATAAATAAATTGTACTCACGTCTAGATTTTCTTCTCCAACAGTGGAAACATTTTTGATCAGATAACTTAAAACAGCATGTCATTAATACTGTAACCAGCACCAATGACAGTAAAGCTATTAAAATGTAAAACGGAATAGTGTGCATAAACCTGAAATGTAGAAAGGAATAGTATGCATAAACCTGAAATGTAGAATGGAATAGTATAAATAAATCTTAAATATAGAACGGAATAGTGTGCATAAACCTGAAATGTAGACCGGAATAGTATGCATAAACCGGAAATATAGAACGGAATTGTGTGCATAAACCTTAAATATAGAACGGAATAGTATGCATAAACTTGAAATGTAGAACATTCATTAACAAAATTTACTTAACCCTTCTTATATGCAGTTATTTTGACTGGGCTGTAGACTCTTCGATAAGATGTTGATTTGACAAGACAAAGACGTGTAGATGACAACTATTATAAGGTTACAATAAAACTAAAACATTTACACTTAAAGTTGTAAATATAGTCAATTTACAATGGCAATGATCTAATCTACATGGGCTTTCCTGTATTTCTGATAGCTGTGCTTTCCTCAATGTGAGACAGACGACTTGACTTGCCTTACAATTCTCCTGACTGTTTTCCCTAGTAGATCATTTGGATGTGGAAGTAAAGTTATTGTCCCTGACAGTGTCAAATCTTTACATTTGAACAATAGAATTACCCCTGTTTATTCATTACAGTGATCTAGGATAAAACAGGAGAAATGTGGAGATACATTTTAATTCCTCTAAATCAAATACAAACACACCAATCCATTCCAAAGCATTCCAGATTATGTTGCAATATAATGAGAATATGGATGAAAATTCGAGTGTTGCAAAATGTCAGATAAAAAACGCCTTCACATGGGAAATGTTATAGGAGTATAGTTGTTCATTAAGAAAAATATAAACAAAAGTATGAAAGTTTAACACACAAGGTGATTGCTTATATCTAATAAGTATTCTCACGACGGCTTTTGGATATATGGACTAGATCATTCATTTGAATGAGAAACACCTCGTCTGCAAAATCGGTGTGTGGATTACTTTGTATTCAAATTTGGTACGCAACACATTGTCTCATGTTGATTTACCTTTGTTTGCTACTTGTTGGATCTAAATCCATCTATAGATGATGAAATTATAGAGAGAACACGATATAGTAATGGACTGGCAAGGTAATACCTATATACTCCCTTGACTTTACTAACGGGAGTAAAATAGTGTCTATTGGGGATTTGCTAAGTCGACTGATAATGTCTATCAAATAATCTGACTTTGGACAGGCGCTGAACATAAAAAATGACACTGTGTGTCTAGTAGTGATGTTGGAATAACTTTACATGGTGTATTTTATATGGTGACTTACGATGTATCATCGCTGTCATTTTTGTGATTTATATGAACATTGTAACAACAATTCTTTGTATTTGGACCATCTTTGGAACAGCAGCAATCCGGACATGTTGTCGGCTGTAATGTAGAACCTATGTGGCAGATATTACATTCTTCTTTCATTTCAACATATCCTGAAATACATAAGGCCAAGACATGAAATATAGGCAGTTCATTAACATGCAATTGACAAAGGTAAGAAGAACAACAATTAATATGGTGTAACAAAACGACTCCCAAAATACAAAGTGCAATAGAAATGACTTATCGAAAGCTCTCGAAATGCTACATTTGAAACTGTATGACAAAAGTTATGACTTAAATTTTTCTATTGTCAACTTTCTTTTCTATAAGCTTCTCCTGCTAATGGTGTATTTGTTTCACAATTAATTCGATATGAAAGAGCTCATTTCCACTTTTTTTTGCAGCGAAGTAAGCTGATTACAAATACTTTTTGACTCATGGATATTGCAGGCCTAGGATAATCAAGACCGTCCCGTGATTACAATATTTTTGATAAGAATGATGTTTCTGTATTCAAAATTAACCTAGAATCAAAATTAGTAATGAAAAGAACATGGAACTATGGGTTTCAAATATTTCCAGGACGACAACAGAGGCATAATACTTATCAACTATATTGTGATGGCCTTTGTAAACATATGGTTTCAATATACGTTAGCCAACAAGCTCGGCATTAACTGTGAAACAAATACGCTATACGTATGCCAGGAGAGACAAGTATGCTGTTGCATAGAAAAGGAAAGTTGACAAAAGAAAAAATGCATTCATCAAGTTTCTCATATATAGCTTCCGATGTGAACTTTCCTGTGTGTCATAAATGAGCTATAAGTTCAAATATGAAACAAAATACCAGTATGCAAACACGATTGTACCTTTTGTTCTATTTCAAACTCACTGGAATAGTTGCGTTCATATCATTTCAAAATTTAGGAGTACAGATTTTAAAAGAATCGGCATGAATTCTGCCTCATATGAATAAACGAGCAACGGTGCAAAGTTTGTGGTCATTGGTATATCGATTGTTTGTTGGAAAATTATATTGCCAAACACAATGTCTATATAAAACTATAATTTTGTTTGCAGTCCGTACGATAATTAACAAAAATACATGTAATCAATATCCCTGTTCAGCACTAAACATTAAAAGCTTAATTAATTTTTAATGCGAATAATCTAGATTGTTATATCTTTATGATATGCATTTTATTAAAATATATAGAGCATAAATATATTGTTTCTATATAAGCTGTTATCGTATGCATACGGGGGTGGGGTGCAAAATGATAACATTGTAAAATGGTGTTATGGTAAAGGTCGAAATACGTAACATGTTTAACTCGTTATCAACAAGAGCACACTTCTCTCGGCAAAATTTGAGAGGCGGTGATAACATTGTGAATGTGGCATAAAACACAATTATTACGCTACTACTGATGGCAGAATATGGAAAAAAGTGATTTAGTCTTTTGAATTTATTGTCAATTTAAAAAATAACATACTGTACAGTTTAACATTTTAGATTTACATGATGACATATGCATAGGCAAATCAATAGGCTGTCTTTATCCCCACACAGAAAATAATACCCATTCAATTAGATCATCTGTAGATTAATGCTACTAAAACTAACTTTAGGGTATTAAAAGGACCCCTTTTGACGGGTACTCATGTACATGTATCGATGTGTAAAGTGTTGATTTAAACTTTTAGTTTATGTTATCTGTGTTGATGCATATAACATAAATGTATAGAGAAGTGTGTTATTGTAGTTAAATGCCCACTAAAGGTATTTGGGTTAAAGGTACATATAATATGAAACTAAATTTCACACACACGCTTACACGCAAGCACACACATCATTGTTTTTATCACCTAAATATGCATATACCATTACATAATTCTTACTTTGGTTTTAACATTATATTACCTACCTGATTTCATAATTATATTATTTACCTTTCAGAAATTCGATAAGGAACAGACATCGTAAAATGAACATATCCATGACATATTTCTATGTGTATTATACACTATGTAAAGTGTAACGTTATTTATCAATTCAATTTACCCATGCAACTGACTGTTGTTATTATAAGGTTGCGACCTATATCAGCGAGTTTGCCGATAACTTTCCATGCGGCCCAAATGTGATTCAATATCAGTGGCGGGTCGTTTAAACTTTTATCTTATCATAAATATTCATATCATTGATAATATATACAAACAGAGGCGGTAAAATAAAAGAACTCAATTTTGATTTTGTACTAATGTTCATTGTTTTATTCACTCTAACTTTTAACCGAGGCGAAGAAAAAAATGTCTTGACGAGATGAACATATAATACATTCATAAAGCTCTGCCACTGATTATAAACTTCTGACTGTGGACAGGCACTAAATGCAAGTGATAAACATATAATACAGGTGCAGCTGCAGCTGTATATAGAAGACGGTCTTGAGACAAATGAAAGATACGATTCATCTTCAGGTTCTGCTTCATATTTGGACTTTGTACACTTCAATAATGACACCCGCTAAAAGTTGCATTTGTAAAGCTCTATGAAAAAACATGATGCAGAATTCTGTTCATTTTTTGCATTTGTTTCAAAGTTAATGCGCTACGTAGGGATTGTTTCTAATATGGTAACTTCATACAAAGAAGCAATCTGCTTGCACGCCTAGGCGAATCAAGGTCCTCAAAAAGTTTTATGGCTGTCATCACAATATTGTTGAAAAGTATGGTGTCTCTGTATCCAAAATTAACCGGGATATATATTTGACGTCCCATAGTTATATGTTTCTTTCATTCTCAATTTTGATTACACGCGTGATGGGTGTAGCTAACGTTACAGAAGGTGTCTACCCCAACATAGCACCCGGCCTCACTTCCATGGTTGAAATTCACGTGTTTAACGCAATTTGCTAGTGTCGATGTTTTACTTTGCTTTTGCGGTTGTGGTTTTTACATGGATTGGTATGTTTGTTGTTAATTCATCTATTCTTAATAAAAGTTTTTATCGCTTTTATTGTGTTTAAAAAATGGACTGGGATGTTTCTATCTTATTTTTAAAGCTTGATTTTGGTATTCATTTTGCTGATAAAATAAACTAAAATGTTAAATACTTAAGTTTTTAATTCGTATAACAAAGCATGTGCTAATAAAGAATCGTTTGTCTAAAAAATAATCATCAGTCTCTTTATATACATGTACTATTAAAGCTAATTTTGCAGTTTTCAACAAATATAGATGTAACCTTGAAGTAATACTGATGCGGTTTAAAACAATAACCAACTCTATCGCCATTCATGTTTTGTTTGCCATGCTCTTGTCATCACTACGTTCATTTGTCATTCTTTTACAAGATATGGCAAGCTATATTAGAAATACATGTATTAAGTGCTAAACAGGAATTCTAGTCATTTTGCCAACCACCATACGGATTCCAAACAAAGCTATACTAAGGTTATCATCAACAAAATGTTAAAGTTTTTGATAGACAATGTATTTGTTGAATAATTTTTCAAAACACAATAGATATACAAATAGGCACAAACTTTCCACCATTGCTTGCAGATTTGTTTCTTTATTCGTATGAAATATAATTCATTCAGAGCAATTATCATTAATTTCATTATCAATGCCATCAAAAACCTTTTATGACCGTCATCTTAATATTATTGATAAGTATGATGTCTCTGTATCCAAAATTACCGTGAATATATTTGACATTCCATAGTTCATGTTCCTCTCATTCTCAATTTTACGCTTCCATGGTGAAAGTTCGCGTGTTTATTTTAATTTGCCCATTTCAAAGTTTTCACTTTCTTTGGAATTCAAAGTTTTTACTTTCTTTGGATTTTTGATTTGGAAATGGATTAGTGTGGGGTTTTTTTCTGTACCAAGTTAATGGTGATAATAAGAACTTCCTTTTTTATTGAAAATATATGGTGTTCATGATTTTAATAAGATAGTAAACCACAACTGGCAATAAAAACAATTGTTTTTCTACAATTTCATAGCATATTTTAATTAACTATACTTGCATTTCAAGTTTAAGTATAAATCTTGACACTAACTTTCTCAAATTAATTTTCCTAAATTACCATAAAGATTAACTTATCAAATGCTTGCTGACGCTGAACACCTCTTAAGAATGACACAGTTTTGGAATATTGCTATTTTGATGTTTTTGTATTGCAAAACGGTAATGAAAATTTTGTTTGTTTGAACGAACGCTAATGAGTTGATGGTAATACATCAGTTCTTGGTCCAGTAGGCAAAAGATTGCCAAATATTGAAAGTGTCATTACGTTGAGCAAGTACTTTTGTCAGCCAGGAAACGTAAATACGTGGTAGGCAACACGGAGTCGGAGTTTGACATATTGTATTGCACTTCTTGTCACTGCTGTAAATAGAGTTCAACATCACAACCTATACCAATACACTTATGGGGAAACACAGGCGGAAATCTAGTCATGGTTTTCCGACATATATGAAGCATGGCAGTACTAGCTTCATGACCGTTTATATGCCACACAGATGTGTAGCTGGTATAAGCTAAAGCATGCCTATGCGCTAGTAGCCTGTAATCGCTGATGTCAATTAATATGATTCCATGGTGATAAAGTTCTGTAATTGACAAATTCAAATGCCCCTGTCAACCATTATCGTTGTTTATTTCCGGAAGGTCTGTAGGATTACACGTGGCTTCTAAATAAGATGGCGGGTCTTTTACATATGGCGGACTTTCTGGAACATTTATCTGGAATTCTATTTCGCTCATTGCATAATTATCATAAGCTGGAGGAGCCTCTCTGTCTCGTGAAGTTCTTCTGTTTCCTAAACAATACAATATTAAAGATAAATTAAATATTTCTCATTTGACAAACACCATCAACATCATGAATATTGTGTGATTATTGTCATCATTTTTTCATTTTTCCGAGAAAAGCTGAAATACATGTAATACAGATGCAGCTTAAAGAATAATTTCTTACATAAACGGTAAGCCAAGATACAAATATTTAGTGCTGAACAAATATTCTGGTTATATTAATATTGTCAAGCATCATACGGATTCCCAACTTAAATACAATAAAGATACCATCAACAAAATATTGGAAGTTTGATAGACAACATATTTGTTGTGTTTGGTAATATAATTTTTCAGCAAACAATCGATATACCAAATGGAACAAGATGTGCACCATTGCTTGCTTATTTGTTTCTTTATTCTTATGAAGCAGAATATTTGCAGAACCTTGAAAATCTGGTAGGAGGAAAAGACTGTCGGCAAATCATTCAACTCCACATACCGATTTTTATAGATTTGGAGACCATGTGAATATCATCTATCCTAGCGAGCTTGACATAAAAGATACGACTGATTCCCCAAGTTCTGCTTATACCTCAATTATGACACCCATTAAAATCTACATTTAAAATTGTACCAAAAAAACATAATGGTCTCAACTTTTTATTGTCAATTTTTCTTTTTTTTATGTAACAATATACCTGCTTCTCCTGCTTATGGTGTATTTTTTCCCAATAATTACCCTATGGCAGAACTTGTTTCCACTACGGGGGCATTATACAACGAAGCAGGCTATTTACAAATAAATTGTTGACCAAGGGATATTGCAAGCAAGGACTTATTAAAGCCCTCAAAACGTTTTATGACCGTCAATACAGTATTGATTGTTGAAAAGATTGCTATCTCTGTTCAGGATTGTCCTGGATATATTTGACGTCAAAAACAGTAGGTGTTACCCTTCCGGAGCACCCGGTCTCACTTCCCTGGTGGAAGTTTGCATGTCTAACCTAACTTGTCAGTTTCAAAGTTTTTGCTTTGCTTCTGGATTGTGATTTGGACATGGATTGGTATGTTTGTTTTTTATTCTTGTTACATTGTACTTGTCTAAGATTCTTTGAAAGCGGCCAAATCCGTCAAATCGATATGCATGTATATACTTGTTGAAACGATTATATTTTTCAATATTACAAAGTGAAAATGAGGAAATGAAACGGACACTGGTCAATATAGATCTGTCATTCTAGGAGTGAAGTTATAGTAGACAGAGAGAGTAAGTATTTGACTGATCAGTCAGTAAATGAACAACACATAGTACATACGCGTAGATTTTCTCCTCCAAAAGTGGAAACATTTTTGATCAGCTAACTTAAAGCAGCATGTCAGTACAACTGTAACAAACACCAGTGAAGCTAAGGCTGCTAAAAAGTATAACGGAATGGACTGCATAAACCTGAAATAAAGAACGCACATGAGCTAATGTTACAGCTGAAATATATCCTGTAGTTCTATCACTTATCAGTGAGGAAAATGTTTCAATGTTTAAACAGCGTATCAGATGCAATTGACTATTTCAATGTTATGATTGATGTATCATTTCAACATCACCTGATAAAATAAAAATTATTACAAGTACATGAACTGTTTGGCTCCTTATACTGCAATATCCCGTGTACGGTGTACCGATTAACAAATAGATCTACGCCATTGGGATTGATTTTTTATATGTTTTAAAATAAGAACATAATTCTTCGAGTTTTGAGTATGTTTCTAAACTTTTCTCAGATATATGATTTTATTCTTTCAATTTATTTAAAAAAAAACCCGGGAAACAAGTCCTTTAGAAATAAATACTGGATCTACATACAATCTGAGACTACTGGTAATACTAGTAGTTAAACATGCCGACTTTGGACGGTTACCTTACCGTACATAAAATGGTATCCAGGCCCCAGTTTCACAGTCATTCCTTAGCTAAAATTTTCCTTAACTTAAATCTGGTAAAATTTCAAATCTTTATAATTTTGTTAATTTTTAGGATATTCAAGAATTTAAGGTGTCATTTTAAAGACCACTTCTAAATTTAAACACTTTCGTTTTAGTTTTGACAAAAATATTCATCAGTATTTCCAAAAATAGATAACCAAAATTTGTTAAATTTAAGGAAAATCTTAGCTAAGGGATGATTGTGAAACTGGGGGCTGTAGTGTTAAGATAATTTTGCATGTCGTGTTTTATCAGGTGACTTACGAATTGTCTTTCTTGTCATCTGAATGGTTTATAGAAGCTTTGTAACAACAATTCTTTGTGTTAGGAACATCTCTGGTACAGCAGCAATCCGGACATGGTGACGGCTGAAGGGTAGAACCTATGTAACAGTTATTACAGCCATCTGTCATTTCAACATATCCTGAAAAATACAAAATAGCAAAGCATGAAATAGTTGGCAATAGTCACCGAGTGCGAACACATCATAACAAAAGAACGAAACATAATGCAAATGAAAAATTAAATGAAACAAAATTCTAAGAAAATTGAATATAACATTGAAACGTATAGTTTTATGATCTACAATGAGAGGACAATGGATGGCGATTTATCTTAGATTTCGTCCTTATATCAAAGTGAGGACAATGTGACAAATATGGCGTCAGAAACATCTATTTACACCTTTATACCAAGCTATAGTTGAAATGTTTTTTCAAGATATAATGAAAACTATATAAAAACATGACTTTTGCTATTCGGTTTCGATGCGACGAGTTCTGTATGAATCAATTTCATCTTTTGAAAGTCGTGGACTCATTTCTACCACTTAATTTTTTTTGTAATTATGACATTCTTTATAATGGCAAATTTCTATCGACGCGACGAGAAAGTGTCATTTTAACCCGTGGGCCAGAATTATAATTGGTTAGAAGATTAACTGAAGATTTAAAATCCACAATTATCACACAGCTGGAAGCACTTATCTACAGTTATAGTTATTTGTATTGTCGTTATTGTATACCTGATTAAAGACATTGATATATCATTATGACATATTCTTCCTTCAAATATCTATATATATAGGTAACAAAGTAGAAAGGATTTGGTTCAATGTTCAAAACTGTCTGACCGTGACGCCAGTGAAAAATGGCGAGGGTCCTCTTACCCATAAAAAATGAAAATTGAAATATACAGCGAAGCATTCACCATTAACAACATTCAGTACATGCATATAATACAGACAATGCGGAAATGCATGACTTAATTTGTCATTATTATAAACGTATAGTTCATATACACAGACAGTTATTATATACATGTACGTGCGTCCGTCCGTTCTCTGACAGACTAGCATGCGACTTTCTTTTCTCTTATTCATAATTGTATGCGCATTGAGTTTATCAGTTTTAATTTTTTGTTTCTACACAATGTTATATCGTATGATGCATACGGTGATGGTGTGAAAAATAAACAAATGATGGGCAGTGTAAAATTCTGTTTAATGGTAAAGTGCGCAAGAAGTACTTTGACTGATCACCTTAGCCGTTACATCACGTTGGTGGTGTATTATTAATTCGGATATCTTTCTAAACTTGTCAACACTCGGAAACGCGATTTAAAAAATCTGCGACCTTCAGGGACATGCATGGGAATACTAGAAAATTTAAAAATTCTTATTATAGTTAAATTAGTTCTTACCATGGTTTAATAATTTTATTACTTACTTGATTTCATATTTATATTACTCACCTTCTAGAAATCCAATGAAGAACAGCCATATCCATGACATGTTTTTATGTATAATATACACTGCATGTATATCAAGCGTTAACTTGTTTATCAGTTCAATTCACCCATGACAATTGTTATGCTAAATGGTTTTGATTTACAGGTAAACAACATTGACCTGTCCGCTTGACCTTTAATTTAAAACTTTATTATTGAGTAGTATGCAGTACATTTATATATGTAAAGGGGACACGTGTTTATTTGTCTATATCAACATGCGTTGTTTGTGCATTACCTGCGAATTCTAACACTACCAATATATTGGGTGGTTCATCGTATATGAATATTCCTATTTAAAGGTCAAGCGGACAGGTCAATGTTGTTTGACTTTACCTGTCTGGTTTTGTTTACAGGTGTTATTATTGGGCTATGACCTATATATCGGCGGTTTGTTTACCAATAACTACCTCCGTGGCCCATTTACGGATTGACGGCTCAATGTAAGTGACAGGTGATTTTAGAGCCTTGTGAATGGGGAAAATCGCGTTGGTATTGTTTTGGCTAGGAACGCCTAAAAATACACTTACTCGCCGATTGCCCCGGCCGAGGATCGAATCCAGCTCTCCCGTGTGAAATACAACGGAAGCGTTCTACCACAAGGCTAAACGATCCGGACTAGAAAGTTTGGCTACTATACAACACCGCGACTAGCCCAGTCCCGCTACATTCTTGATATTTCCACCTTGGAAATCTCGTACAACCCCTCCGTGAATTATTTTATTAGACACCAATGTAATAGGAGGGAGAGCTGGGTTAAGTAATGATGTTTAAGGCCCCAGGCAAGAATATTTCCCTTTAGCTTATATCGAGACATCGGAAGCTATAGGTGAAGGTGCAAAAATTTTGCCCGTGTCTTGCGCTGATGGCGTTGTACAGCAGGGTTGTTTATTGTGCTACGCTGTAACAGGAGGGAGGAAACCCCGTACTCCCGTGTGAAAAGCAAGCGTCCTTTCCCACAAAGCTTAAAGATCCGGACCAAAAAGTGTGGCTGTAAATCACTCTATTATATCTAGGCACTATACAACACTACTCAACCCCGCTATAGTGTTATTAAAAAACAAACATACCAAATCCATTTTCAAACCACAATCCGAAATAAAAGTAAAAATTGGCTAATTAAGTTAAACACGCAAACTTCCACCAATGAAGTGAGACCGGGTGCTGCGGAAGGGTAAGCACCTCCTGATTAGTAGTTAGTTCACATATACTAGAAGGTAATACGCATTAGTTTTTTAAATACGAAATTTACCTTGGATAATATCTCAACTATTTATTCATTATTATCAAATTTTAGATTTAGTGAAATGTTGTGAGTATTCATTCAAAATGTTATAACAGGATTTTTTAATTTTTATGTATATGGAACATATAAAAACACGCCTAAAAGATCAAGCGGACTATAAAACCCAAAAAGCTCTCCACAATATGTTTTTAATTTGAGCGAGTTTTAGATATACAATATATATATATATACACATTACTGAAAAATTGTCTGATAAATACTTATTTTAGAATGTTTGTTTAGAACCTGTGGGACCCCTATATGTAGTAACTACCACAAATGTAGTAACGGTCACAAATGTAATAAAATTGTGTCACATATGTAGTAACGAACCACAAATGTAGTAAGGTTTGTCATATATGTAGTAAATGTTGGTCACAAATGTAGCAAAATTTTACCACAAATGTAGCAACAAAATCTTACCACAAATGTAACAACTTAATTTTACCACAAATGTAGTAAAATTTAAAAAAATGATAAAATAAATTTTTTTCAATATTGGTAATATCTTGGCTAGTGTTAATTAATGACAAGCACTGTGGTTTCTCTGTCAGGTAATTTAAGGTATATCTGTCGGGTAATTTAAGGAATTAAACCCCAAACCCATATTATGCCTCGGTTTCAACCATGTTAAGCCAGAGTCAAATGCAAGTAGATTTTTCAGTTCTAAGCTACTCATAACGATGTGGAACGTCACGGTTCATGTTCATGTGAACAGTCATTTTCAGCTCTAACAAGGCTACTACAAGGAAGTCCCGAGATGAATTTCACGTCCCCAGTACATTTATTAGTTGCCACTTCGAAGATTTATATATATTTGTTATTTTTGGTCACACCCCTATCTGACCAAGACTTAAAAATGGTATTTTAAAAGGAAAGCTATTAGGGTAATTTGGAAAAGACCCTAAAACCAGGTGTGACGCGTTAAAGAATCTTAGCGCATTCCATTGCACTCCATGGGTCAAACTTTCTACCACTTCTCATATAGCTGGTGAAGTCTTGATATAAGTGGAACATTCATGCAATTAACGGATCGATACTCTTGCAAATTACACATGACGTCGGATCGACATTGAGATTTGTATATGTATCAAAAGTTTTAAAAACGTGTAACCTTTGCACAAATCAAAATAGACCGTTTGTAGTGCCTCAATTAATGCAGAGTGACTTCGTGTGCGTGTGTTGGTGGGGTGAAGGGGGGGGGGGAGATGCGTACATAACTAGACAATAACAAAAAAAAAATTCTGATAATGGCTAAAGTATGAGAACCATCACTTAAAACTTTGAAAACGCCAAATTGCTTATTATGTCCGTTTTTTTTTTTTTGTTTTTTTTTTTATTCGGGGTGGGGGGTGTTGCATTGTCCATATAGTTGGTCAAATTGCAATATTCAGCAGGAAACTGCACATCCACCCATAGCAATGCAAATTAAAAACATTAGGCTAAGAATTTAGTTACAAAATAAAACAATCTGGAATTTTTTAACACTTCCGTTTAATTTAAACCGCAGACAAAAGAGAAAACCTTAAACAAGTACCACACTATGATCTGTTTTTAGCGGATTGGGTACGCAACTAGCCTGTGAGAAGTGCACTTAAACACTAAGCAGGGTACAAGAGTTGAGAGTTGAGTAATGGTGTTTAACGTCCCAGTCAAGAATATTTCACTTATATTGAGACGTCGCCAGCTATAGGCGAAGGTGCAGAAACTTTGCCTGTGCGTTGCGCTGATGGCATTATACAGCAGGGTTCTTTAGCGTGCCATGCCCACCGTGACACAGGGTCTCGTTTTTTGTAAGTCCCATATCCCATCCGAAAGAATCGTGACTTTCATTTCGTTATGCAGAGTGCTTGTCGAAAGAACAAGATACACCATATATGATTACAGACGTTCTATTTTACAGACTAACACATCTTATAAAATGCAGTTCATATACTTCAATAACGATATATACGAAGTATTGTAAATGCAACAGAGAGAGAGAGAGAGAGAGAGAGAGAGAGAGAGAGAGAGAGATCATTTCAGCGAAGCAAAATGAAACGTGAACTTGATCTGTAACACATTATGGTAGACCTACATGCCAAATCAGTTCATATGTGGTGCAAGCTTTTACGAAAAAAAAAACCTGCAGAAAGCTGTTATTTCAATCAAATTATCAAAGACAATTGCAAAGGATCGGCCTAGTATCTGAAAGTGTTTCGGAAACAATGTGGAAAACTTATAATTGACTGATGGACGGACGGAGGGACCGACCAACAGCATTATACTTCCTACGTCTTAAGTTTCGTAGAGTATAATAATAAATACATGTACCCTACTAAAATCTGCCAAAATACAGAAAACCCAGAAATTTAAATTTAAAAACTGAATTTTACATGTACTTTACAAACCGAAGTATAATGAAAATAAGAGGCCAATTGGCATTATCGCTCATCGCATAATACATAACATACGTACAGCGGTAACACCCCTACAAGGATTATCAGATACTAGTAGTTATTTATTACATGTATATCTGAATTACTATTAGATCATTGTTTAATGTGCCGATTTATGTGACACTAATAGTTTTCAAGTAAATAGAAAAAAACCCAGCAAAATTAACAATTTATACATACATTTTTCTTTGGTAGTTTGGTTATATCGGAATCAGAGCCACTTCTATCGGGATAGAATTCCCTTCTATCTGGTTGAAAGTCACTTCTAACGCGTTAAAAGTCACTTCTATTGGAACAACAGTCGCTTCTATCGGGTTAGAACACACCTTAAATGTTGGTTTCTAACTTTCAGATTTCAAAATTTTCGTTACTACATATAGCGGTTTTCATTTACTACATTTGTGGTAACAAAAATTGTTACTACATTTGTGGTAACGGTCGTTCCTACATTTGTGGTTCGTTACTACATATGTGACACAATTTTATTACATTTGTGACCGTTACTACATTTGTGGTAGTTACTACATATAGGGGTCCCACAGAACCTTTAGTTTCACTTTTTAGGTCTTATAACAGCACTTCAATCGCGTCAATTAGAAACCTCCTATTTGTTTTATTGTGTCCTCCGAACGAAGTGGCGGGGAATATTGTGTGTATCCGTTTCTTATATTGTCAAGTGTTTGACAATCTATAAAATTGTAAATTTAGTATTCCATTATATATTTCAATCTAAGTATTATTTTGCATCTTTTACCTTTTGTATAGCCGCGAAAAGATGTTGTAATGCTGATATGGTTTCACAACATAACCCGCTCACTGAATCCTCATTTATATATGTTTAGGTTGTTCTTGCAATTGGTTCCCTCCTGGCCTGGCAATTGAGGGTATTTAGAAGATTTTCTGTACTAAGCCATTAATGACAATAGGAACTACCTTCTTTTTTGGAACTTGACAAATACAGAAGTGGATGTCATGATTTAACTAAGAAGGTTTGACGACATGAACGGCAACATATATTGTTATTTAAAAAGTTTTTACCAGGTAGGATAGTATTTTTACGTTGGTCACTACACTCAAAATACATATATAAAATAAAAACCAGACAATTAATATTTTGGATTTCAAATTTAATTGTAAAACTTGTGAGATCCTTCACAGATAAACTCCGTGACAAGCATTCACAAACAGTATACATAAATCTAATAGACATTTTCCAATACAGTATAGTAGTTCGTACAATGTGCTAATGTTGATACTTATTGAATAATACGTTCAAATATAGAAAATGACAGTGACAACGTCACATCTATCCATAGCAAAATATTAGTAATAAAATACTAAGATAGAAGGCACACGGAACACTCAAACTCGTATGTAACATGTGTATGCAAAACCATGCAAGTAAACACCTTCCCATCGGAAGTAATTTTAAAGAGACATACAGATTCTATCACAGATATATTAAAGCAAATGTATTTAATCATTGAACTGTCTAGAAATGGCGTTTATAGTGCTATTACTGCCATTGCCATGCAAAGCAAACTGAATAATGCGCGTTTACATTTCCCATTTTTTTGAAAATCTTATTTTGGTAAAACTTTAAAACACTGTCGTATACTACATGTGAACAGCCAATCAATGACGTCACGCGTATAGCCACAAGGATGAGTGACGTCACATTATCAATGGCATTTATACTCCTATAACTGCCATCTGGTCTTAAACAAAGTTTAATACATTAAAACATCAAAAATAAAAATATAATGTTTTATCATGCAAGGTTGTGGTTCAGCACTATTGCAGTTAACGTAGATGCAGAAACGGTTGGAAAATGCTAGAGCATTGTTGCAGAATCTGATGTCATGGTAACGCTTTACCAAACCTTGTAGTTGAAATTACAGGTTGATAATGAATGTTTTATTTTCAAAGTGTCATGCCATGAAAACACATCATTGCCTGTTGCATAATTGTAATCTTCTATTTATACTTAAATTAAATACGCATACTTTGAACAAGCAATGGCTTAAACGCACCCCTACATCTTAGTGTATGTACACATGTGTACGTGCCATTTCACTAGCACATGAACCTGAGCACGATGATATAATAAATATTATACTCAAAAATACATATTCTTTGAATTACTTTACCGGTAAAAGCCTCTCTCTTTGGCAAAAGATCACACTGTTTCATCATCAATTCGATTGTATTCACACTCATCCATATTAACATAATTAATATAGTTTAAATGATAAAGCCTATATGTCCATTAAGTGTCGTCTCATCCTAGCCCGTGTCCGTCATTTGTATATATAATTTGAAACCCTGTTGGTGAGGCAGACGCCATTACTTCTGAATATGTCGGCGGATGTTCAGCATATGGTGGACATTTTGGTGTAATTATTTCGACACTTGGTATTTCTTCGTTGTCTTCTGTTGATGTTGAATCGTTGTCTCTTATATAGTTCGCTCTGTATAAAATTGAAATATTGGATCTTGTAGCTGAAATAATAATAATAATAATAATAATAATAATAATAATAATAATAATATCTGCATGATAAAAATTAATTATTGGCCTATCTAATTTAAAATTGTTCTAACCTCGCAAAAATATAGTTGTCTTTATATAATGCTAAAAACTTGAACATACTAGGTTTGTCGGTTGATGGATGCTGTTTTATGTGGCATCAACACGTTTCAGCTACTAGTATTTAAGAGGTTTTTCTTATTAATCTCCAAGGTTAATCTAATGCTATTATTCACAAGTTCAAGTGGTGAATGATTTTCTTATCTGTTTTGTACGTTAAGGCCATCTTCGGTGTGCCAGTAATTGTTGATATTAAAAATAGTATGCATGCGTGCAATGACTCGATAATACCATTTTAGTTCATCAAGATAAGAGACCTACGACAAGGAACATCCATTTCTCGTTTACCATTTTTGAATGTATTTATGATTAAACTCAAAAAATGGTATATGACACTGTCATATACCATTTTTTGAATTTAATCATAAAATACATTCAAAAAATGGTATATTGTCATATACCATTTTTTGAATGTATTTTATGATTAAATTCAAAAAATGGTATATGACAACACAATCGACAGGCGTCAAACTGACAGCGGCGAGGCGCTTACCGCATACTAGGTCACCAAGACCTAATATTTAAGACTGTGATTTAGTCATTTACCTGTATATTAAAAACTTATATTTAAATATTTGAAATATTACCATTAAAACCCTAATTGTAACTACTCAGCCATGTTAAAAAAGAAGCACTGTTTATTACTCTTAAGAACACCATTGTTTTCTAAGAGCGGCTCGCATCTCAACACTCTTGTCTGAAAATACTTCGGTTCCACACAAACATATAACGTGTACAATCGCCGGATACAATAACCATTTAAAGCAGTGACTATTTGGAAGGTTATGTTCACATACCTCTTGGTTCCCATCTCATGATATCGGCGCATTTCACATTTGATGTCATTTTGAAACCACATATTACACACAGTGATATCAAAAAGATTAAAGATAGGGCTGCCAGGAAATACACAAACGTGTCCTCCAAGACTGTCGCACTGAAACCAATAAAATATATAATACAGGTCAGAGACATTAATAGCTGACATAAAGATGCATCTTATAGCAATGTGTGTACATGCAATAACTGTACTCAAGCACAACATGCGCAATTTTTATTCAGTCGACATGTAGTTTATAGGACAACTGTTTGTAATTTTAAGCTTGAAATATTGGTGTCATGTGTTACTTTTGAATTGCATACAAAAGTAGCATATGACACTGCATTATAACAATGTTTTACGGAGTTGACTTAAAGTTTTGATTTTAAAGCAGTAATTTTATAGCGGAGTGGAGTGAAACATATCATTTGTACTTGTGGGGTAGAGTTTCTTTCACTTTTATCAAGGTAGACAAATTTGGAATTGTAGAGGAAACCGGAATACCCTGAGAAAACCACTAACCTGCAACAAGCGAATTGACAAACTTTATTACACACGTAGGACCTTCCCGGAATGGGATTTAAAACTAGGCGACGAGTAAAAGTAACGGATGAGTTGAGTAAATGATACAAATACACGAGTACCAATGTAGCATTTAAAACTTCTGTACTAAACATATGATTTGCACTGATGGGAGTTACTGCTAAAGTTCTGTGAATGTCAAAGTATCGGTTGTACTATTGAGCACACCAGCAAGTACCTGTCAATTTAGCAGTACTTAAATGAATATAAGAAACCAAATTATAGTTAACTCTCTTCTCAACTTTGTACATGTACATTGTTATGGCTTTTACTAAACAAAGGACAACTACCAAAGAAAAATTCAATTGAATTTCGTCTTTTAAAGCAAACTCAATAAAGGTGCAATGATTACGTAAAATTATCAGTTCAATTAATTTGATAGCCTTGTTAGAGTTTTGATGATATATTTATACATACGGGCCATTGTTGTTTTTTGATGTATTTTTACCGGCCGTATATTCACAACACGATGACCTGTCTCTCCTAGACTCGGGTAAACAGCAGCAGTATGGACAGTTCTGGTCATTCAGTCCACTATTAGTTATACAATCACAATCTGTGCTAGTAGAATAACCTAAACAAATAAATATTCAAGTTTTATTTTAGTTAAACATATTCCAGTTTGTTATTGTTGGTACACTGTTTTTACATAAAATCTACTGGCTGTAAAACAAGATCTTATGACGTTATGTAAGAATCGCACTACTAGTTCTGTTCAATGAACATATTGCCTATGCCATATACCATTTAAAAAAATAATTTAAATTACATTTAAAAAATTGTATATTGTCACATACCACTTTTTGAATGTATTTATGCCTAAATTCATAAAATTGTATGACACCTACTTCTACTACTAATGATGCTACTGCTGGTCAAAATGGTTTTGGTTTTGAATCAAAATTAGAAATTTTATGGAGGATGCATATGAAACTCTTAAATTTGATCGTTTTTAAACAGATTTTGTTGTTTGAGATGACCATATGTAATTCAATTCAATTTTATTACCGAATATAAGCTGTAAGCATATAGGTGTGTATAACATTGCATATGTTTACATGTTATATGCCACTTTTGATTTTTTATGAAATAATGCATTCAAAATACTGTATATCAAATTATAAATCCTTTGAAAAGTGTACTATTTTGTTTCAACATAAATGAATGTAAAATGATAGAAGCAAATATTTGTAGAGTTATCTAAGGTCATCCACCTTTATCAAAGCCTTTGTTGTACATGTGTTCTTTTGTTGCGCAATGTTAAATTTCGCTAGGGTTCAAATAGCTAATTACAGGTACACCGTAATACCTGGTTATGTCAATAAATAGGTGAGGTCAGAAGTTCAATTACTGGTGGTTTTTCACAATACAATCAACATGCAAAAAATTATATGTAAAATCATGTGTGGATTTTAATAACCGATTTTTAAAATAATATTTCATAATATTTGTGATATGTAAGTAATACGGTAAAAAGGTTCTTTTTCGAGGAATTATGTTTCACTAATTAAAAATAATTAGAAATGAAGATTCACCTTGTCACTAATTCGTTTTAACAAACAATAAGTAATTTTAAAAAATCAGTAATAAAAATGTAAGTCTCCAGTTTTTTCCGCAGTATCTGATTTAGTTCCGAACGTCGTATTATGCTTTTTAAAAACGGTGACTAAATTAATATATAATTTTTCCTGTGAAAAAACTTTTGGTCGCATTAGAATTTTTGTTTTCGGAAGACAGATCATTAAAAGTGCTAAGACATTTTTTTTAATTCTTTTGTGTATATATGCTGTTTCATTCTGAAAATTCAAAAAATATAATATAATGTATTAATGTGTATATACTCTTGTAACTTTGACTGACAATTGCAAGTAACCCATGTCCAAACCAACTGCAGATAGTGACTGAAACAATTATAATGAACGCATCTACTAAGTCTGTTTTGAACAAGTGAACTACTACTAGTGTTGTTTTACTATTCCGACGTTTTACTAAAACCTGTAATACAATCACGATAACCCATTCATTTATGATTTTTCTGCATTCAACTCTTTTCCGCATCAGTTATACATTCTTTTCTTCAATA